>QGSO01000535.1:120241-188489 GCA_011037825.1 Carya cathayensis
TTTGATTATCTATATATTTATCTTGATTCATTGTGATTTCCGAATACAGTGAATGCTTGAGAAATCCCTGTGATAGTCAAAAGAGTTTTGTAAGTGTTTTAATCATCGATCGCTCATGCTCAATCATTAGTAATTATTTTCTTGATCGTAAATGCTAAATCTTCCAATTAAACGGAATCATTATTCTAGTTTAATTGAAGTAATTCGATCGGAAGCAATATTTTAAATTATTAAACGGATCCTCGAAACCTTAGTCTTTTTCCATATCAATACAACTTATCCTTTTAGTTTTATTTTTGTCACGACAAAAATCATTATTTCTATAATCTCATTTTAGTTTCAATCACACATCTCTTTTAGTATTTTATTTTCATTTGTTCGAGAGAATTTTTCACATTAGTCAATCCCTGTGGATTCGATCCTGTAAGGTACTACAACACCTGTATACTTGCAGGTAAAACTGCACTAAATTTTGGTTCATTAATTTGAGTTAAAATTTAGACGCAACACTTGGGTTTTCTTCTCCACCAATAATACCATCAACTTCATTATTCCCATCATCACTATCACACTCTATAGCATTAAATTCTTCTTCACCAATAATACCATCAACTTCAGTCTCTACCAGTGGACTTACAGATGAGCATTCAACAGTTGGTACTTGTTCAAACATGTCTAAAAATGTTTTTTTAGACAAGTAGTGGCAATGTTAGACACAAATACTGCAGATTAATATTTTTTTTAAGAAGAAAATGCAGCTACAAATAGCTAGAGTAAAAAAAAAAATAGATGTCTTCGCTCGACACTGAGCTCGAGTGAACTCAGGCAGAGTTGAACGCTCGACACTCGCTCGATACTGTGCTCGAGTGAACTCAGACAGAATGTGTCGGCCGACCTTCATTTGACACTTCGCTCGAGCCAATGTTCTAGATCACCCCCTAACTTCACAGCAGCAGAAGCAAATCCAAATGTTTTATCATTATGGAAAAGGTAAAACTATAAGAATTATCAAATACCAACTTAAGAATCTTATAACAAAATGGAAATTTGTTAACTTCAGAAAGATCAGACATCCATATTACTGCCTGATTTTCCAACACATAACAATGGATGAGTTAAAAAAAAAAATCTCCTTATGCCATTCGCAAACCTGTGAAGTATGCAGCCCAGTAGCCACCACAAGATAAACTCTACTTCTTCAAAGCCCAGCAGCCACCACCAGAAAAGCTCTACCTCTAAGACGATTTGGCTTTGGCTCCGGTTGATGATGAAAAGAACAAGAAGAAGATCACTCAATCTACAAAAGAAGATGAATCCGCTGCTTCAAAACCCTCTGCTTTTGTTTTCCTTAGATATATTTCACTGGAAATCAGATTAATGAGGAAGAAATATAAAGGGAAAAGAGGAAATCCAAACAGAGCATCCTACGTGTTAGCTTCCTCTTAAAACAGAGCGCTATCACACAGAGATATTTGTGTTAGCTTCATCTTAAAACAGAGCACTACCTCTTACCAATCCGGAAACTACCGAAGAAACAGAGGAACTGGAAGTGGAACCGTGCTTGCTTGATGAGCTAAGGAACTGGAACCGTGCAAGTCTGGAAGTGGAATAGTTTGTAGATGGCACGCTTTCTCGCTTTGCAGTCTGAATTCTGAGAAGCTCGACGGCTATCCATCTTCTCAACCGAAAACGTCCCACCAAGGGGCTGTTGGGGAACGGTGCAAATAACCAAAATTCAAAATAAGGGAAATAAACAAACTAAACCCGCTAAACCGTCTAAAAGGAAAAGGAAAAAAATTCTAATATATTTGAGATTGTACTATTTTATTATTCTATAGAGTCATGAATTATAAACTATAATGTAATTAAAATTTTTATTTTTGTCAAGTATTTTTTTATTATTTTTCATCACTAAGAAAAAAAATTAAAAAATTAAATATTTTCACTACTAGTCACTACTAATAGTGAAATAAATAAAAATGCATATGGCATCAAGAATGCCTAATAAATTAAAGTCATTTAAAAAATTACATAATAAAGCTATTAATTTAATATTAAAGTATTCAATTATCCTTGATATAATATTAAATATAGCCAAATAATCAAAATATGAACATTATTTTTTAATTAGTTAGAGTTGTTTATTTTTATAAACATTTAATTACAATAATACATTATTATTGTAAAATAATAAAACATGTTACTTGTACATAAACTTAAACTAACAACATATATTATTTTTTATATATATTACTTATACAAAGTATAAAAAATAATATACATAACATATATAATATATATAATAAAAGAATACATGTAAGTATATATGTAAATATATATATAAATATTATGAGTATTGTGACGAGCTCAAAACGAGTCGAATCGAGTTTATACGAATATTGTTCACAAGCCTAAACCGAATCGAGTCGAGATTATAAGAGTTTTGCTTGTTTAATATTCGAACCAATATTAATGTTTACGAACAACTCATTTATTAAATGAACCGAGTCCGAGTCGAGTTTATACGAGTCGATCTCAAATTGTTCACGAACAGCTCTGTTCATTTGCAGCCCTAGTTTGAACCATAGATATGGAAGAGGAGAAAAAAAGGGTAGACTTACTCGGGCTAATCAGCTAACCAAAAATGTCTGCATACCGATGCAAAGTTTCCATGAGGTTCCTTATGGTCGTCTTTCCACAATTTGAAAAAATTAAAATATCATCCGCATAGAGCAAATGTGAAATAAGGGTGCCTTCACCCAAATGGTAAGGTTTTATACGTCCGAAACTAAATTGATGATATAGCATACGAGAGAGAACTTCCTAAGATAAAATGATAAAATAAACAAATAAGGCGATAATGGATCACCTTGCCGAAGACCATGCAACGCTTGAAAAAAACCCTTCGTACATCCATTCAACATCACCGAGTAATGCGGGGAGGAAATAGCATTGTAAACAAGGTTCCTCCAATTATTGGAAAACCCCAATCGACATAAAACTTCCATAAGGGACCTCCAATTTAAATTGATCATATGCTTTTGCCATATCAATTTTCATCATCACATTACCCCCTTGCACATTCCGATTAATACATTGTGCCAATTCTTGGGCCAACTCCATTTTATCAAAAATACTTCGACCTGGAATGAACGCTGCCTGCTCCTTCGAAATAATTCTTTCAAGAATAGGAGCACATCTAACAACCATAATCTTTGTCATTATTTTATCTACCACGGAACACAAACTAATAGGCTGAAATTGACCAAAACCTAAAGGTTCCTCTACCTTTGGAATCCACACCAAATTTGTAGCCCCAAAAAAAGTAGAAAAAGGTTGACCTGCAAAAAAAATCTTTCGCCATCTCAAAAATGTCATCTTTAACAATGTCCCAAGCTAGAGAAAAGAAAGAAGCTGAAAACCCATCAAGGCTGGGATTGCTGTCTCAAGGAATAGACAAAAGTGCATTCTTGACTTCATCAATTGATGGCGTCGCACACAACAATGAATTTTCCTCCAGATTTACAGACGAAACAAGCAAGTCAAGTTCTGGAACATTAAAATTGTAGAAAAAAATTGCCTCTGAAAAAAATCCACAGCTTCCGTATGCACAACATCAACCGAGTCCAAGACTTGTCCATCATCAAGCACCATCTTCTCAATTTTTTTATTCTTCTTTTTAACTCTCATAGCCACATGAAAAAAGGTGTATTAGCATCTCCTTTTGTAATCCGTTTAATTCTTGATTTTTGACAAGCCAAGGTTTCCTCCCTGTGAATCCACTGCAAATGCTCTTGTTTACAGTGCATTAATTCATTCTTGAAGCAAGCTGAAAAACTTCTGGTCACATCCTTTTCCAGCCAAGTAATCCGATCTTCCAACCTTTTAACTTCCACCTCAAAACACTCAAAGACGACTCGATTCCATTTTAGCAAAACACCTTTTAGCCTCTTTAATTTTTTACTAATACTAATACCCCACATTCGTAAAAACCAAAGAGGCCATGCGCAAACCTCTCGATTATTGAAAAAATGAATACACATTAGGGAGTGATTTGATGACGTGCGTGGAAGATAATTAAAATTCACATCCCCAAAACAGTTAAGAAATTGCATATTAACCAAAATTCGATCCAACCGAGCCCAAATTCGCCTTCCACCAAGGTGGCCATTACACCAAGATAATCGATTACCTTTGAAAGGGAGGTCCAACAACGCACAATCATGAATCATTAAAATCAGCTTTAGCTCGAGAAGCCTGCAACAAACCCCCAACTTTTTCACTATGGTTTCGAATAATATTAAAATCCCCCCCCAGCCCCCAATGAGCCATGGATGCCCCTGAAAGTCTTGCAATCTAAGATAGTCCCATAGCTCTATTCTTTTTGCACAAAAACAACTAGCATACACAAAAGATGCAAGCACATGCCTAGTGCCATAAGAAAACCAACCCAAAATAGCTTGGTCCGAAATAGAGGTAAGCTCAAAACCCAATTCATCTGCCCAAAACAACCAGATCTTCCCACCCACATCGACATTATTCACAAAAGATGGTAACTGTAACCATCTCGCCCATTTACTACATTTATTAGCTTTTAGAAAAGGCTCTAAAAGAGCCACCACCAATGGTCGGCTTTTATTCAAAATATGCCGAAGCCTACATTTGGACGAAATAACTTCCCTAATATTCCAGATGAGAATAGACATAAAAAAATAAAATAAATTTTTTGGAACGCGTACGACACTCTAGAACCACGATAGATTTTTCATTACGCACCCATTTTACCTTCTTCAATGGAACATGCATTTCTGGATCAGAATCAAAAAATTTTGCAGTCAATTCATTGAGCTCACCTTCTTGTTCCCCATTAGAAACTGCCCGGCAAGGCAAATTTTCCTCAATAAAATCCTTAGCAGTAAACAAATATTCTCGTCCCAAGCCACCTAGTTCAAACTCCAACGCCTCATCGACCACCCTCAACAAACTCCTGGGACCAGCCTCAGCCATATTCTATGGAAGCTCATCGTTTGAACCATCATCCATATCGGACCACTTTTTTCAATGTACTTCCTTCGTCTAAATTTTCGTAGTCTGCAGTAAATTTTCCAACATGCCATCCTGTCCAATCTCTTCAAGCCGAACATTCACTAGAGTGGTAGAAATGCAAGCATTAGAATTGCAAATCTCTAATCTCTATAGGTCCTGTCGTTAGCCCCATGTCAACATCCCGAGAAATTGCCTCACAATTTTCATGCACCATGCCCATCTGTGAAATAAATAAATGTGGCTCCAATCGATCTTTTTCTGCATTTTTACGAGCCTGGATATTCTCTAAGATTGCTTGACACCGAGACTTCGATGCCTCCCCAACCTCACCTTGCACACCTGGCCTATGACTCTGCTTGTCCTTATCTTCACCCTCCTTTCAAGCAAGTTTTTCGGCCTTCTTGGCACCACCTCCGACTGTTTCATCAGTAGGCTTTTTCTGATCACAGCCTCGTTTCCATCTACTCTTCGTATGACCCTATTTACGACAAGAGCCACAATAACTCGGTATTGCCTCATAATAAACTGCCTGAAGATGGCTAGAAACCCCATGAGGAGGACCCAGCCAGAATGAGGGCCTCAAGGGAGAAGAAATATTCAACTCCACACATATTCGCGCCTCCTCCGGTCGAGAAACACAAGCGGGCATTATCTCGTTCCAAATATTTCCCAAACCCATCTCCAATGCTACGCAACATAGAATCCTGAAAATAATTATGGCAAGTTAATCCACATGGGAACCCGTGGAGAGTCCTCATCTTCCACATAATCTGGGAGCCAATGAAAAACTCAAAAAGGCACACCAAGAATTTCAGAGTTCCCCCTTGCCATCACATAGATAAAATCCTCTTCCTTTGCCATCCATACCAACACATTACTTGTGTTTCTAAATTGTCCAATAACTGATATCACTTTCAACCCCCATCGATTATTAATAAAACCCCAAATATGATCAAGCGAAGGTCTTCGACGTAGGAATTTCAAAACTACCGACAATCGAAACGGTTCACAATAATTGCACTTTTGTTTTGGAGAAGACAAAAAACCTTTCACCATCTTGGAATTTTAGAGCATGATGTGGTATATCTATGTGTGGCAATAGTTGAGGATTGGGACCCACCACATTGGCAAAACAGCTCCCAGAAGTCTTCATCAAAACCTTCCCTTCCCTAGTAGCCAAACTTTGCTCTGCATCCAGACTACAACCCTCCCCTTCTCTCTCGAAAACAGCCAGCGGCGACCTAGCGCCATGCACGAAAAAAAAAACCTAGACGTTGCACGAGTAGAGAGAAAATCACCCTAGCGCCACATCACCCTTTTTAGCGATGCCCAGAAAAATTGCCTAATTATGCAAAACATACACACACCAACGATGGCAACCAAAGTAAACAAGCACATGATGAAGCAAACACATGACACACAATTTACGTGGTTTGGCAACTTAACTATGTCCATAGAATTACAAAAATATAATTAACTAGAAGAGATTACATCACTCAATCTCAACTCACTCCCTTTAGGGCTTTTACTCTCTCACACAATATGCACTCACTTGATTATTGTTCTCTCTGATTAATATGTTGAAAATCGTGGACAATATGTCAAAATATGACATATATATAGAAATGGTGCTGGAAACCCTAATATGGAAAAACTTGGATCCTTTGCTCAACGTGTTGAGCGAACAACAATCAATATTGACTCGAGCGGTGCGTCGAGCGCAACTCGAGTGAACACCAGGGTTTTTGTCTTGCTCGAGCCTACTACCGCACCAGACTCAAGTGAATTCACATGTTGATCTTCACTCGAACCTACAATCGAGCACACCTCAAGTGAACTCAAGGGTTGAGCTTCGCTCAAGCTCTAACTCGAGCGAACTCTCTCTTTCTTGATTTTCTACTCACAAACCAGGCTCCACATACAACCCAATAAAAAGTGATACCCACACCCTCCTGAGGGATATCCGTTCTCACACCCTCCCCGGGCTAGGTGAGTTTTTGCCTCTTGGACTTTTGCCCAAACCTCGTGGGCAGGGTCCCCTTTTCACATGTCGAGGGGTGGATTAGCTCCTAGTCTGTCGGCCCTGCCAACCAGACAAAAAAGCACCAACCAATAACCTAGATTCATAATCAACCACCAAGAACCACCACCCAAACAAAAACTTGGATCATAATCAACCACCAACCAGATAAAAACCATCAGCCATGGCTTAATAAACCAAACCAGCGAACAAAAACCAACTAAAGAGAGAGATACTAGTTAGGGTTTGAGAGAGAGAGATACTAGTTAGGGTTTGAGAGAGAGAGAGTATGATGGCAAGGCCATAAAATGCTAAACTAGCGGCAGAGAGACTAAGAGAGTAGAGAGAGAGAGAGAGAGATAAAAATTACTTGAGGAATTGAGGAAGGGCTGGGAAGATTTTATTCAGAACTCTAAATCAAAACCATGTTGTTTTAGTAAAGAAAAAAAAAATATATATATATATATATTAAGCGGACAGAGGGGAACCAATGTGGGCAAGCTTGGTCCTATCTCAAGCAGGAGTGTGCTTAGGTATAGGTGGGGGACCGCACCCTGGCATATGATGGTTAGGATTGCCCGGCCATCCAAGAAAGGTCGATGGAGGGCAGGCAAACTGGTTCGGGGCCCCATCACCTACCCCTAGCTGAAACATGAAACTCTATACGGTTAATTCTTATAAATTAGCTAATTAGCTACGAACATCTAATTAATTAAACTCGGGAGATGTAAGACAAAAAATGATATACTATTATTCTGATCAAAGTGTTTCATGGCTGATCTCGAGATATTAATGGTTGGGTCGGGGATCTCACAAAGGGTAGTTGCCATTGGACGTACGCACGATTATATATATTATATATTTGTTAAATTAATTTGGAATTAACGGTACGTAATGTACGTAGGAACATTAATATTTCACTACAAGAAATCGAGTCTATGCCGGCGACTATAACTCGCCAGCATAGACCTTAAAATCCCCGCTATATAAATATCCCAGCGATTTCTAAATCGCCAAATGTTCACCGGTACTATTCCTCCACTTCCTAAAAACCGCGGCGGAAATAAAAAATCGATGTCAACTAGCTGATATTTCGCAGCGATTTTCCAATCGCTGGCATCTAATTAGAAAACCGTAAAACTCTATGGTAGCGATTCAAAACTCGCTGCTATATAATTTAGCAGCGGTTTCTTGAACGCTGCCATACCACCTCATGGTTCTAAAATAATATCACAACGATTTATGACTCGTTGCGAAATAAGTTAGCAGCGGATCTTGGACCGCTGCCACAGAACGTCTAACAACATTTTAAATATAGCAGCGATTTTATAATCGCTGTTAAATAATATCACAGCAGTTTATTAATCGCTGTCATATCACAAATGGTCTTTATACTATATGGCCGCGATTAATTTCTCGCTGCTATATGCTTTAGCAACAATTACATAAGCGCTGGCATATATCTAATCGTCTTTATATTATATGGCATCGATTATATAGTCGCTGCTATATCATTTGCCAACGGTTTCTTGAACGCTGCCAAATAATTACATGGTCCTAAAATCAGTAGCAGCGAGTCTTTACTCGCCGTGATATTATTTTCCAGCGTTTTATTAATCGTTGGTAAATAGATCTAGGTTTTGAGATTATATGGCAGCGATTACGAAATCGCTGCGATATTATTTCCCAGCGCTTTCTGGAACGCTGGGAACTGATCCTGGTTTGAAAATTAAATGGCAGCGACTAATAAATCGCTGCTATATATTTATTAAATTTTAAATTTTTTCCCGGTGAGTAAAAAATCGCTGGGATATTGTTTAAGGCATCGTTTTCGTAATTATAGAAATGTGAGAATTCCGTGGTTTTGTTAAAGTAATTTCTTTAACAATAACGGCGATTATTAAATCGCTGGATATATATTTGTTATATATATATATATTAACATAAAAGCTATCTCTACTTTTCTTTCTTAATGTTAAATTAAGATGTGTCAATTAGGACCTAAAAAATATGCAGGCCGAAGATCTAAGTAGTTTAATTACTTATATATAAAAATAAAGAAATATATATATATATTAATATGCAGTGTGTGTTTGTGTGTGTAAAGCTAGTTAATTGAAAACATTCGGTGGTTTATATATATAAATTCAGATAATGGAAATGAATTAATAAGAAATTCATGATTAGTATTAGTAGTACTAGCTAGGAAAAAAAACCATTGACTGGTTGGGATCATCATGCATCGAGTACCACATAATCAATTATCATGTAGATAACTCTAAAACTTTCAAATTTATATGGCATTAAATCCATGTTAGCTAGTTGATAAAACCTTTTTATTGATCTCTTTGATATATATATATATATATACAAGATTAATTAATAGAATATCTCGCATGCATGCTTGTAGTCAATGTTAGGTAACTTGTAGTTCTTATACTGTGCATGCAGTTATGATATGATATTATTTCCAATTTTGAGAAGTTGAAGATATAATTAATTTAGTTAAGAGTAATATATAACTAGATACAGTTTTAGAGAGTGCAAGTTTCTACACTCCCATTGAAAAAAGTGAAGTCTGTTATTAAAAAATAATTTTTTCATCAGAATCTTAGATTTGTCCACTTTTTTTTTAAAGGATGTGCATACAGGGACTTGCACATGACCCTAAAATCATGTCATTTCTTTTTAGGAGTTAATTCATTGTCAGTGTCAGCTCGCTTCTCAAGATTAGTTGATTTTGTTTTTAATATTTTGATTTAGTTAAGAAAGTAAAATTTGATCAACAACTAGTACTAATAACTGGACTGACATATTATTATTTAGAAGTTAATTAGAAGTAAGAAGAATCAGATAATATCTAATTGGGGACCTTTCCATAGTTTTTTTGAACTATTTTTCTTGGCCACTGCTAGGACGGTGGTGGTCCCGGCAATGGGGACAACATAACGGTTATAGATTCCTTGGAGGGGGGCATTGCGGAGAAGAAGGCTGGTTTCCAGGAGTGTATGTTACCCATTAATGCTCTGCATGTGAGTAAAACATATTTGTTATCTACGGTGATTGAGGATGATGTTAATGGGTTAATGAAGGAGGCAGATGGGCTTTGTGGAGAGGCTTTTGAGGATGGGCTTTTTGAGGTTCCGGTCAAATCTAGGCTGAAGCTTATGGAGAGCCCTGAATTGTTGAGGCCCGACCCCTTGTGTGGTCATAGATGGTGTCGTATGGCGTCGTTTAACTCCGAAACGACCAATCCTAATGTATCTTGTGATGTTGTGAATCTGGAAAGTAATAAGAAGAGAAAACAAAGGAAAGGTAAAGAAGAAGCTATCTGTAATGTGCGAAAGCAGAATGAACCAGAGAGAAGTGGACCGAAGGAGGCTTTCTATTCCGATGATGCGGAGCTGGCGGAAAATCCTATGCTATCAGCGGTGGCTGTTGAACAGCATTGCCGAAAACCATGAAAATCTTAGCCTGGAATGCCCGTGGGCTTTAGAACCCACGTGGCATTCGTAACCTCTGCGATTTGATCAAGAGGGAAGCGCCCGACGTTCTGTTTCTTCAAGAAACCAGACTCAGTGTACAAGATGTTGAAAATTGTAAGTATAAACTTAGTTTCCCGAATTGTTTAGCAGTGTGTGCGAATGGTCGAAAATGGGATATTGCTTTATATTGGGGAAGGGATGTAGTTCTTTCAATTGTTAACTACTCTTCATTTCATATTATGCTGTTGTTAGTGATGATACAGTAGTTGGGGGACATTGGCTTTTAACAGCTATTTATGGGATCCCTGAAACTCATTTGCATTATAGGACTTGGGCTCTTCTTATGAGCCTAAGACGTTTGAATGGGGAGGCTTGGTTAGTTATGAGAGATTTGAATGAGACCATGTTCCACCATGAAAAACAGGGGGGGAATCCTAAACTGGAAAGTCAACTTGTTGCTTTTCAGGATGTAGTTGAGGATTGTTAGTTACGTGATTTGGGATTCAATGAATATAAATTTACGTGGTCAAATAGAAGAGAAGGACATTACTGTGTCAATGAAAGAATAGATAGGTTCCTTGCCAACTCAACTTGGTTGAACTCTTATCAAATGCAAAGGTTGTTCATGGGCTTGTGGCTTATTCAGATCATTTACCAATTTGGATAGAACTGGAGGGTGATGCCGAGATTCCTAATAAAAAGAAAAACCTCTTTCGGTTTGAGGAAATGTGGGTTGGAAATATAGAGTGTGAAACCATTATTAAAGATCAATGGAGGATGGGTAATGCTCAATCAAGAATGGAGGATGTAGAGGGGATGATTCAGGAGAGTGGAGTGAAGTTACAGTTATGGAACATAAACAGTTTTGGGAATGTCCAGAAGAAGCTTCAACAAGCTAAATTGCAACTGAAACATGTTTATGAGGATGTTCGTGGGCTTGATATCTCAGCTTTAAATGTTGCTAGAAAGGAGGTACAGATCTGGTTGGAGAGAGATGAAGTGATGTGGAGACAACGTTCCAAGGTTTTATGGTTAAAAGAAGGGGATCAAAATTCATGGTATTTTCATATGAAAGCCTCTCAAAGGAGAAAAAAGAATAGATTGAAAAGGATTTAGGATGAGAGAGGGCAGTGGCATGAGAGGACTAATATGGAAAAGGTAATTCTTGATTACTTTAGAGATTTATTCACTTCTTCAAGTCCGAATGAGTCTCTAGAGTTCCTGAATGGCTTAAGGGGAAGAGTCACTCCAAATATGAATGAAGATCTAAGTAGAGCATATACTAAAGAGGAGGTTAAGGAAGCTTTGCAGCAGATGAATCCTTCCAAGGTTCCAGGTCCAGATGGCATGTCGCCAATTTCTTTTCAAAAATATTGGCATGTGGTGGGGAGCTCGGTTACTGCGGCTGTCTAGAATGCCCTCAATTCAAGTTCTTTTCCATCTTCTCTCAATCATACTTTTATTACTTTGATTCCAAAGAAAAAGTCTCCAACTAGACTTACGGATTATAGGCCCATCAGTTTATGCAATGTGGCCTATAAATTGATTGCTAAAGTCATTACAAATAGGCTGAAATTGGTGTTAACAAGTATTATTGGGGAATGTCAAAGTGCATTTGTGCTGGGGCGTTTAATTACTGATAATGTTCTCATAGCCTATGAATTAATTCATTATCTGAGGCTTAAGAGAACAGGGAAGAAGGACTTTATGTCTTTAAAATTGGATATGAGTAAAGCGTATGATAGGGTGGAGTGAGGTTTTTTTAAATCTATTATAGAGGTGTTGGGTTTTAATGAGCGTTTTGTCAAGCTGATTATGTTGTGTGTCAGCTCAGTTTCTTTCTTTGTGCTTATTAATGGTGAACCTAAGGGGCCTATTATTCCATCTAGAGGACTCAGACAGGGGGATCCATTGTCTCCCTATCTTTTTCTCTTGTGTTCTGAGGGGTTAACCACTTTATTAAAGGAAGCGGGACTGAGAAAGCAACTTTTAGGGGTTAAAGTTTGTAGATGGGCTCTGAATATCACCCACTTACTGTTTGCGGATGATAGCTTAATTTTTTGTAAGGCTGAGTTAGAAGAGAATAGGATGGTTCAAGCAATTCTGGAAAAATATGAGGCAGTTTCTGGTCAAAGGATAAATCGAGAGAAAACAGCAATGATATTTAGTGGTAATGTGCCAAGTAGAACCCACGAAGAGATTAAAAACTTATGTGGTAATGTGCCAAGTAGAAGTACCTTGGGTTACCACCCTTAGTTGGAAGATCCAGAGCTCAAGCTTTTCAATCTATTAAACAACGAGTTTGGCAGAAATTGCAAACTTGGAAAGAAAAGTTGCTTTCTCAAAGGGGGTAAGGAAATTTTGTTAAAGGAAGTGGTGCTCTCTATTCCTTCTTACTCTATGAGTTGCTTTCTTCTTCCATCTAGCTTATGTCATGATTTGGAGGCCATGATGGCTCGATTTTGGTGGGGACAAAATGATTATGAGAGGAAAATACATTGGTTGAGTTGGAATAAAATGTGTGCTACTAAATCTTGGGGAGGTTTGGGTTTTAAGAAGTTGAGAATTTACAATTTGGCTATGTTAGCTAAACAAGGGTGGAAGTTGCTCCAAGATGAGAATTCCTTACTTCATAGGCTGCTAAAGGCTAAGTATTTTCCAACTTCAAATTTTTTGACAGCTGCTTTGGGTAGGTCTCCTTTTTTTTTTCTTGGAGAGGGATTTGGGAGGCAAGAAAATGGGCTGTGGATGGTTGCAGATGGAGTATTGGAGATGGACATTTTGTTAATATTTGACTTGATAAATAGATTCCAGTTCATAACTCTTTGGTGAAGGAAGGGATAGAGATAAGAGAGGGAACTAGGTTGGATTGTGTGAGTACTCTGTTTTCTGAAGCCTCTAGATCATGGGACATGGAAAAACTTAGAGCTCTCTTTAATCCAAGAATTGTAATGGATATCTTGAAAATGTCTTTTGGTGCTGCGAATAGTGGAGATAAAAGAGTTTGGGACTTTGAAAGAAGTGGTTTATTTAGTGTTAGAAGCTGCTACCAATTCATCATAGATCAACAAGGTCCTTGATAAATGGTCAATTATGTGACATTAATACTCTTAAATATCTTGAGTAAAAGTGCTTTATGAGTTAAAATAAGAGTATTAGTTAGATAATGTGAATTAATTTTCTTTGACATACGAAACAATATATTACCCCTAATTAAACTTAGATGCATGCATTTTGATGTGGGGCCGACTAATGCTTACGTAAAACTTATAGTTGAATCTTGGTCGATGTCTAGGAGTGAAGCCATTGCCTACATAGCTGAAAAATTCTATGAAGATAAAAGCAAGTGAAAGAAATAAATGAAGGGAACACAAGATGGGACTCACGGCTGGAACTTGGACAGCATCACACGGACAGCATCAATAATTCTCACATGCACATGCAATGACAGCACACATGCAGAAAAAAATAGAAGAAGCAACAGCAGAATGTACTCGGACAACAACCAACGTGGGCAACAAAGCACATGCAGAAAGTTGAATTCACACATGCAGAAAGTTGAATACACATGCAGAAATTGAAAGAAACACATGCAGAAATCAACAATGCAGCAACTACCAACATGAAACCGGACACAAGCAGCTCACGGCAGCAACACAAAAAGGAAACTCATGAAAAATGCACATGCAGCTCACGGCACATGCTTGCAAATTCAATGCAGAAAATGGACACAGCTCATGCACATGCAGAAAACTCACGGCTGGAAGTGCAAAAGCAGCAGCAGAAAAAAAACAACTCGGCAGAGTCACTCACACATGCAGAAAGTTAAGAAGCACGTGCAGAACACAAACATCACCCATGCTGGAACTCACGGATAGAATTGCCACTCATACAAAGCAGAAAAAAAAGAGCATCACGCACGGGATGAATGGAAAGCAGAAAAATAGAGTGGACGGCAGCTTTAGTTATTCCTTTCGTTTACAGATGAATGAGTTGGTGGTTCCTTTTGGCTTTTGCTGAACGTGTTCTACGGAAGAAGCACATGGCAAGGTGTTCTACGGAAGAAGCACAGGGCAAGGTGTTCTACGGAAGAAGCACATGGTCCACGGGGCTCCAGTTTTTTTTATCATTGTTTTGTTATTCTTTTGAGCTGGCTGTGAGCTTACAGACCTCATAAATACTGGGGGATTGAAGCTTATGGAGGACGGATTTTTTCATCTTTCACGTTGCAAGAACTAGCTTTTTTTTTCTGGGTTCAGTTTTTCTGTTTTGTCGTTCGGTAGTTTCAGACCAAGGGGCATTCGTTTTTTCTTTTTTTATCGTTCTTGTTAGTTGAGAGCTAAGGAGACCACACGGGAGGCCTTCTCTCTCGCCTTTTTACTCTTATTTTCAGCTTCTCTCTTTTGTTAGTTTCTGAGTTCTTTTTTTTTCATTCACTTGACGTTGGAGGCGGAAGCAGAACAGAGTTTTTCTTTCATTCTTTTTTTTTTAACGTTTGAGTTCTTTAGAGATAGGTGTAGGCGGCTGGTTTTCATTACTTGATTTTTTTTACTTTTCATGTTTTATTTTGGACGTCAGTTGGGCGGCTTGATTGTTATTATTATTTTTTTCGTTCTTGTTATTTCAAACGCAGGTCGGTGGGTTCTCTTCTTTCTATTACTTGTTTTCAATCCTTGATTTTATGGTGGTGCAGACGGACGGCATTTTATTATTTGAGGCATTTTTTTTATTTTCGTTTGGGTAGAGATTTCTTGCTTCAATTTTTTTGTTTTCTCGTTCGGCATTTCCAGACCTCATTCGGAAGCAGGTCGACGGTTTTTACTTTTTTTTCCTTTGCTGTTTAATTCCATTTGGATATTTTTATTTAGTTTTTGTCATGATTCAATTTAGATTTATTTTTGCTACTAAAAATATCATGTGTAACTAATTTCTATAGCTTGGGTTGTGGAATGAGATTTAATTTATTTTAGATTCTAGTGTGATGCAATATTTTGTTGTGTAATGTTGACTTCACTAAATTACTAGTCGGATTCAAAAGGAAAATAGATTGCGGCTCTTGCTCTTGTTTTGTTGTTGACGTAAGGCACAACAAAAGCTTGAATTTATCAAGGCCTCTTTCGATTGATTATGAATATAAATTTGGCTAGTAAATTAGAGAATTTCTTGAGAAAATATTGCAAAAACTTGAGCTTAATTTTTATCTTCCGAATATCAATTCCTTGACTGGATTGTTAATCGAGAAATTATCTAGAATCCGAAATAAAAAGAATCTCAAACCCAACCCAAGTGTTTGTTTTATTGTTTCTTGCAAGTTTAATTCATTTGCTACACACTTTCTCTAAGTCTCTTAGTTTTAGTAATTTTAGAAACATAGATCCACATCCATTTTCATCTTTCACAATCGATACATCCTTTACACAAAGAAAATCTCACAAACGCTTTGATAACCCATTGTCCCTGTGAATTCGATCTTGGGACTTACCCTTGTATTACTTTGACAGCTTCTACGCTTGGAAGACAACATTATAAGCAGAGTCAGTCCTCATGAAGCTGAATCCTCAACTGCTAGCAATCATAGAATGATTTGGAAACATATTTGGAAAATGCCGGTTCCTAATAAGATTAAAATATTTGCTTGGCGTCCTTGCAATGATGGATTACCTACAAAGACAAATTTATTACTTAAACATGTTCCTATTAATGGGATTTGTAGTTTTTGTAATGAAAAAGAAGAAGGAATTTTTCATGCTTTGGTGGGCTATAAGTTACTGTAGGGAACTTGGCTGAAAGTTTTACCTATACTGGCTGCTGATAATTCTTTAAATGTTCTAGAAATGGCTCTCAAGTTTTGCAAGGCTAAACTTTGGGATAGTCTATCAACTTTTTTCACTGTGGCTTAGGGGATTTTGGTACAGCCGGAATAAATTTTTTCATGATCAAATTATTATTCCTCCTCACAATGCAGCTGAACATGCATTATCCTTGCTCAAGGATTATAAAGCTATAGAAGGCAAGTGCAATATTTTTACAAGTGGAAGGTGCCTCAAGAAGATTTTCTAAAGTTGAATGTGGATGGATCATTATGTTCAGATGATGGAAGAGCACAAATTGTAGCCATTCTACGAGATAGCACGGGAAGAACATTGCTGGCAGCAGCTACACCCGAAGTGGTTGTTGATGAGGTTGAGCACATTGAGTTACTAGCTATACTCCATGGGTTGCAATTTTGTGCAGGTATGAGTATTCATCATATCCAAGTGGAAAGTGATTGCCTTATGGTGATTGAGGCACTAAATCAAGATTATATGTCTAATTATCTGTTTGGTGGGATTTATTCTGAGATTCAACAATTATCTTCTCTTTTTGGGAAATTTTTGTTCATGCATGTTTATAGAGAAGCTAATATGGCTACTCATTCACTTGCTCAATATGGTAGACATGTTGAAAGTATCACCACGTGGTCGGATTGTATTCCGGACTTTTTATCTCAAATCTTATGGTTTGATTTATGTTTGTAATATTCTTTTTGATTAATGAAGTTTGAATATCAAAAAAAAAGAAAAAAAGTAAAGGATTCGATATGTGACTTAATAATTTGTCTAGAATTAATGCTCGCGCAAGAGGTCAAGAACTTAATTAAGATCATATACCCATAAACTTTATGCATGGCAGACAAATAGTGAACAAACAGGCTTAATTAAGTACTGTACGTTGCTGAATGCTAGCAGCTCTGATGAAAAACTAGTAAGATTTGCATGCAGAAGCCCACTCAATTTTTTAGTTCTTGCAATCGTTGCCATACCCTTGAAGTCTCAACCCCAATTCTAGAAATCTTCGCCTGGAAAAATCATCGAACATAAATGAGGATTGGGGCCATGGCCTCCCCCTGCTGCAACGTGGCTCCGCCACAATTTGGGATCGAAGAAAATAATTATCACAAAAGAATTACTAGCATTTAAGATGTTGTATATACAGATATATACCTGAGCATGAATTGTATGGAAAATATTATCACCCACAGTATAAAAGCTACTGCTGACTACTTTAGCACTTTCTTCCTGAAGAATACAAGTAACCTCATACATGAAGTTCTTCTGCAACCCACTTATCAAAATGACTTCTATACTGGAACCCAAGTCTCTTAAATCAACAATAGGAAGCGATGAGCCAATCCCCATGTTACTGCTACTACCTAAACTCCCTGCAACTCTTGTTCCTTCCTACGCTTTAACTTTTCTATTCTTTCCCTCAGTTGGGTGATATAGCGGGTTGCGTAATCGAGCTTATCTTGCTACGAAACCATGTCCTACAACATATAATATAGAAAAGAAATAATTAGTAATTAACCAAATTAAACTATCTAGCTCATGTACTGAAATTAACAAATCTGGGTACTTGAATATGATCTCTTCCAAGTTATAATTAACTAAAGAAAAAGAAAGGAGACATAGATCAATCAATATCGTTAGGTAATAGTACTAATATATATATATCTATATAAGAGAAATTGTTTTCCTCTCTAAGACTTAGGTCTTCGTAGGGGTCTTTTTCTGCCGTACGACAGTCCCTTTCGTCTCTTTGTTTCCCTGTTAGGCAGCGGCAGTATGGAGGCCGATTTAGATGATTTGTATCAACGGCTATCTCTGACCGAACAGGAGTAGGAGGCAGTCGTGGTGGAATCGTGTGATTTGGAGAAATCTTCTCTGTGTAAGGGTAAGGGTTTAGTGTTATCCCTTTTCACTGAAAAACATTTTAACCGGGATGCTTTCAAGGTTATGATGAAGCGAGCTTGGAGACTAGTGCGTGGGGTGAAATTCCGAGACCTTCACTCCAATCTTTTTTTGGCCGATTTTGAAGATTTGCGTGACAAAGAGAAAGTGTTAAGAGAAGGCCCCTGGTCCTTCGATAAGCACCTTCTTTTAGTCCAGGAAGTGGACGGGAGTAAACAGGTTCAGCAAATAAAAATCCGAGAAGCTTCTTTTTGGGTCAGACTACATGACCTTCCTCTTCGAGCTCGGAATGATCTAGTAGGACAACGTATCGGTGCAAAAATCGGGAGGGTGTTAGAAGTTGATTTGGATAATGGTGAATTGGCGTGGGGGGACTTTCTTCGGGTTCGAGTTTCGCTGGATGTGAGGAAGCCTTTGCAGAGGGGTACCCGATTTTCCATGGGTTCAAAAGAATCATACTGGGTTTGGTTTTCGTATGAGTGCTTATCTACTTTCTGCTTTTATTGTGGTTGTCTAGGTCATGGAGGTCGGGATTGTGTATGTAGAACACAAGCAGCTCCGGGTGCCTCTGAAGAATCTTTCCCGTATGGTTCCTGGCTAAGGGCCTCCAGTTATGGGGACTTATTTCGAGATGGTCGAATGTGGAATCAACGAACTGGCTTGCGATCAAGCCGGCGTGCTTCTCCTCCAGCTTCTCCAGTCTAAGGGGACTGTGCAGCAGCTGGAAATCAGGATGAAATGCCTCCTGCTTTCTTGGCGCAGATTAAGGAATTAAATGGTAAGGTTTTGGACTGTTACTTTCCTGCTAATGGGGAAACAGTTAATGGTGATGTTTCGATTCAAATTTCTGGTGAGGGGGTCGACCATATGTTTGCTGAAATTCCTGAAACGGAAATTCCTCTTTCTAAGGATGTTTCGGTCTCTGATTTGGGTGCTAAGTCGGATGGGCTTGATTTGGGTGATGGGCCGGGGCCTGGGCCATCTTTACAAGCTGTGGAACCTAAAGGGGCTCATTCTGATTGTGAAAGGCTGGACAGTAAAGCTCAAGACCCAATTTCGGTGGATCGGCCTAACGGTGTTTCTAGCAGGAAATGGAAGAGGATGTCTTGTATTTCCTCTGCTTCTCATACCGTAGCTAAGGGATCTCATTCTTCCTCTCTAGCTCTAAAGCAGAAGGCTTGTTCTAATGATGATAATGAAAAGGGAAGACCGACCAAACGAGGAGGCTCTTCTCGGGGTTTTTTGACTGAATCTCCCCAGGGAGATGACTTCATATCGGCGGTGGCTGTTACTCAGCCCCGCTGAAGGCAATGAAAATTCTCAGCTGGAATGTCCGTGGGCTTGGGAACCCATAGGGCATTCGAACTCTCTGTGATTTGGTGCGGAGAGAAGCTCCCGACATTTTGTTTCTCCAGGAAATGCGATTGAATGCAAAGGAATTTGAGATATGCAAATTTAAATTGGGTTTTGTTAATTGTTTAGTTGTTGATTGTAATGGGAGAAAAGGTGGTCTTGCTTTATTGTGGGGTAGGGATATTTCTTTAACTATTTTGAACTATTCGACGTGTCATATTGATAGTCGGATTGATGATGTTGTGGGTGTGGGCACTTGGTATCTCATGGGTATCTATGGTTTTCCGGAAGTTTCTCAACGTTTTAAAACTTGGGATGTGCTACGTTATTTATATAGACAGGATGGGGAGGCGTGGATGGTGATTGGGGACTTTAATGAAGTTTTGCATCATGATGAAAAATGTGGTGGTTTACCTCGGCCAAACTGGCAGATAAATGCTTTTCGGGATGTGGTTGATGACTGTTTGCTAAAGGATTTGGGGTTTAAAGGTAACTAGTTTACATGGCGAAATGGTAGAGGAGGGGAGTGGAGCATTTGTGAGAGACTTGACCGTGTACTGGCAAACCAACCATGGTGCGATTTTTTCCTATCTACAGGTGTTTCCCATGGTGTGGCCACTTATTCTGACCACTCTCCCATTTGGGTGATTACGGAAGCTGACAGCGATCATGGGCACTTTAAACGCCCATTTCGCTTTGAAGAAATGTGGGTGGGGGAAAAGGACTGTGAGGATATTATTAAAGCCAATTGGAGAGGTGTAGAAGGGGGCCATGATTTGGATCATATTATTCATAATATTAAGGAGTGTGGGGTTCAACTGAATTTGTGGAATAGGAACTGTTTTGGTAATGTGCAGAAGCAATTGAAGTTGGCTAGGCTGAATATGGAAATGCTTAATGTCTCGAATCCAACAGGAGAGTGTAAAGCTGATCATATCAAGGCTAGAGAAGATTTTCAGAAATGGTTGGAGCGAGACGAGGTTATGTGGCGACAACGTTCAAAAGCCTTGTGGCTGAAAGAGGGTGATAAAAATTATAAATATTTCCACATGAAAGCTTCTCAGAGAAGAAAAAAGAATAGGCTGGATAAATTAAAAGATGGGGATGGGGTGTGGAGAACTGGTATTCAGCGTGATAAAATTCTTTTAGACTATTTTGGAGCTCTTTTTGAGAGTTCTAATCCAAGGAGCTCAACAATTTTTCTGGATGCACTTGCTAATCGAGTTACTCCAGCGATGAATTTGGAATTAAGTCAGCAATTTTCTGAATCTGAAGTGTGGAATGCGCTGGCAGAAATGAACCCCTCTTCGACACCAGGACCAGATGTAATGTCTCCTGCATTCTTTCATAAATATTGGCATGTGGTAGGATCTTCCATGAAGGGTGCGATCCTTCAAGCTTTAAATACAAGGTGTTTTTCCTACCTCTCTTAACCATACATATATTTCCCTTATTCCTAAGAAGAAATGCCCTTCCGTTGTTGCTGACTATAGACCCATTAGTTTGTATAATGTGGCCTATAAAATTATATCTAAAGTCATTGCTAATCGATTGAAAGCTGTTTTGCCTTGTATTATTGGGGAAAGTCAAAGTGCCTTTGTTTCGGGTCGTTTAATTACTGATAATGTATTAATTGCTTATGAATTGATACATTATCTAAAGCATAAGAGGGCTGGGCGTCAAGGTTATATGTCTTTGAAGTTAGATATGAGTAAGGCTTACGATAGGGTTGAATGGAGTTTTATTCAAAAGGTGATGGAAGTTATGGGATTTCAGCCGAGCTTTATTTCTTTGGTGATGTACTGTGTTAAAACAGTTTCCTTTTCTGTTTTAGTTAATGGTGTTCCAAAAGGGCCTATTATTCTTACTCGGGGGTTGAAACAAGGGGATCCTTTATCCCCTTATCTTTTCCTCTTTTGTACTGAAGGTCTTTCTTCTTTGCTGAATGCTGCTGGGGTTAGAAAGGATGTTTCTGGGCTGAAAATTTGCAGAAATGCTCCTAACATCAATCATTTGCTTTTTGCAGATGATAGTGTTATTTTTTGTAAAGCGGATGTGGAAGAGAATAAAAGGGTACAAGAGGTGTTAGATGTTTATGAGCAAGTTTCTGGGCAGAAAATTATAAAGGAAAAAACATCTATGGTTTTTAGCAATAATGTCAGCCACGAGTTATAACAAGAGATCCGCTCTTTGTGGGGTAATGGGGATATCCAGCAGTATGAGAAGTATCTTGGATTGCCTCCAATAGTGGGTAGATCAAAAACTAGGGCATTTCAATCTATAAAGCAACGGGTGTGGCAAAAATTGCAAAGTTGGAAGGATAAATTATTGTCTCAAGGGGGAAAGGAGATCTTACTCAAGGCTGTAGCGCTTTCGATTCCAACTTACTCGATGAGTTGTTTCTTATTGCCTACTTCTTTTTGTGCTGAATTAGAGGGTCTTATGTCAAATTTCTGGTGGGGGCAAAAAAGAGAGGAAAGAAGGATTCATTGGGTTAGTTGGCGCAAGATGTGTGAAGCTAAGTGTAGGGGTGGATTGGGATTTAAAAATTTAAGATTTTTCAACCTGGCTCTTTTGGCTAAACAAGGTTGGCGTTTACTACAGAATAATAATTCGGTGTTACATAAGCTACTCAAAGCTCGGTACTTCTCCAGGTCCAATTTTTTAGAATCCAATTTGGGGCATTGTCCATCATATACATGAAGGAGTATTTGGGAGGCGAAGCATTGGCTGAAGGAGGGCTGTATTTGGAGGATTGGGGATGGACAAAAGGTTAATTTATGGCATGATAAATGGCTGCCAGGTCATCAAAACCTAGCTTCAGAACATGGGGTAGTCGAGATTCACAGGGAGGATGTTGTGGCATCAGTTTTCCAGCTGGATAATCTAGGATGGGATATTCAAAAACTAAGAACTCTCTTCAATCCAAGTTTAGTGGGGGAAATCATGAAAATTATGGTATTTCCGAGTGGTACAGTTGATAAATTGATTTGGAATTTTGAAAGAAATGGGATGTTTTCGGTTAAAAGCTGTTATAGGCTGATCATGGACCTCTCTCGGCTTGAAATTTCTGAATCCTCTAATATTAGATCTCAGCAGCAGTTGTGGAAAGCTTTATGGAGGATGCCGGTGCCAAATAAAATTAAAGTTTTTGCTTGGAGAGCTTGTATGGATAGTCTTCCATCAAAAGTTAAGTTGATGTAGAAACAGGTTATTCAAGATGCTTGCTGCAGGTTCTGTTCTTTACCGGTAGAAGATTTACTGCATGCAGTTTTCTCTTGTAATCAGGTGCATGGTTCATGGACTCAGTTTTTCCCAATGTTACATAATCTTCGTCCTAGTAGCTTTGTTGAGTTGGCTATGCAGTTTGTTGCTGGACAAGATTTGTCTAATTTGGCAAGATTTTTCTGTTTTGCATGGGGTTTCTGGTTTAGGAGGAATAAGCTTGAATTTGATCACAAGATCCTCTCTCCTTCTCATGTTATTTCCCATTCTTTGGATCTGTTACATAGTTATAAAGCTGTGGTGATTAAATCTCGGATGCAAGCCCGGTCTCATTTTAGTTGGAAAGCTCCTCCTGTAGGTGTGCTAAAACTTAATACTGATGGTGCCATTTTTTCAGATGCTCATAAAGCTGATATCGGTGCTATATTGCGTGATTCTACTGGGCATGTCCTTATGGCTGTTTCAAAAATTGAGCTAGCTTTAGAAGACCCCAAAACTGTGGAGCTCCTGGCTGTTATCCGAGGTATGCAGCTATGTATTTCCATGGGAATCTCGGCTCTTGAGGTGGAAAGTGATTGCTTGCTCCTTGTTAAAGCTTTGCAACAGGATGATATGACAAATTCTTGGCTCGGCAATTTGTTTTCAGAGGTGAAACGTTTATGTAATTATTTTTCAAGTGTTTCTTTTGTTCATGTGTATAGGGAGGGCAAAAGAGCTACTCATCTACTTGCTAGAAATGCTTGGAGAGTAGAGGATATTGATATGTGGTGGGATAGTATTCCAGACTTTCTTTCTCAAGCCTTATGGTTTGATAAATGTCTGTAATCATTTTATATCCAATGAAAATGTTAGTTCCTATCAAAAAAAATATATATATATATCTATATAGGAGGTAATGCATGTGTCTATAAACTGAATGTATATGCATGTATGGATGGATTCTGAAATGCATCATATCGGATTATTAATTTAGACTCTTAATAAGTAAGCATGTATGGATCACGTCATTGAAAATAGCTATACAGCCGGCCTTTTGGCTACGTTGGGATGTCAAGATCATGAGTTGAATTGAGTTGTGAATAGTGGTGTTTTGCAGATTCCATTGAAATAGAGTTTAATTTTTTATAAGAAGTTGAAAAAGTAGAAGTCATATTAATGATTGGTTTGAAATGAGTTGAGTTTGATTCAACAATTATCAAACATTTCAAAGCAACAGTACTTGCAAATAAATCATGCTGACATTATTTATGCCAACAATTTAGAAGAAACAGGACGAATAGAGGACATTGGCATTTTTTTCAATGGTGCAAGTGAGAAGATCTCTACGCCATATCATGAACACGTACGACCGACAGAGTACTACGAAAATCAATAAATTGCAAGAAACAGCTAGAAGAGGTCATGTATCAGCAGGCTTCTTGGCACAGATATATGGTTTGTATCTCTCTCCCTCTTGAATATCAACTCTCGTTTCAATTACACTACCCAGCTAAATCTCGTTAGTTCGATTGTTTTTCAACGATATCATTATGTATAGTACGTCTCTCATATATATCTGATAACCTAGCCCTTTGATCCCATTATAACCCCACTGATCATCCTCTTTCTAATTAACGATATCGACATGTATAGTCTCTGATGATCAGATGATTTTATAACACTTTGTACAGATCGACTTCTAATTAATGAACTGCTAAGCTTATACCTAAAGTCCAAAACGTAAGATGATGAATGAAAGTGCAAAAAAAGTTGGTGAAATTAGCTCATGATAGACTCTAAAACCAAAAAAGAACCAAAGCTTAATTTCCAATGGAGGGGTTTCCATGGATTCGAGAAAGCAGATAAAAAAGAGTTAATGGGTTTAGTCTGCAAGCATGAAAATCATATCTTCAACTAAAGATAGATAGTGAATAATTAGCTGTGTGTACCCCGGAGGGTTTGAAGTAGTGGAGATCAAGAATAAAAATTTATTCCTGATCTGTCTCTTTTTATCTGATAAAAATTTATTTTTTCTTTCATGCATGGTAAAAAAGTCCGTGCTTCCACCGGCCATTTTTATCTAATCTTCACGACCCATGATCATGATTATGTTCTTTTTATTGCTCTTCCTATCAAAACAGGAGGGGTTTATGATTAATATGGACTAGCTAGATCGATACATTTAGCCCCCTTTAAATACACAGTTCAGATGAAATGAGATGAGATATTTTGAATAGTAATGAAATTTTTGAATTAAGATGAGATGAAATAGTTTGTAAAAAAAATGCGTGTTTGGATAGTGAGATGAGATAAGATAGTTTTTAATTTTTAGGATTTGAAAAAAGTGTGGGCCCCACAATTTAATAAGAGTAGCTGCATTGTCTACTGTTCACGCACTATGAAACAAAGTAGTCAAATATGGAGGAGAAAAGAAGTCTGATACAAGAGAGATGTAATTGTAAGGCTGTATATTCCTGTAGTTCAATGTATTACAAAAGAATAAGTCTATATTTATAACTTGCAATACAGACGTGTAAAAGGAAACTGTAATAACTAACTCTCTATGTAAGACAATGAAAACATTACATGTATTTACTCTAATATCTACACTTCATTATATCAATCTATAATAGTCCCCCTTAAGATGATGTGTATATATTATACACATTCATCTTGGACAATAGAGCATCAAACGATTTAGAACCAAGAGCCTTAGTCATCAAATCTACAATTTGATGAACAGAGGCAATATGTAAAACAATCAATGATCCTTCTTTTATTTTCTCACGTACCAAATGACAATCAAGCTCTATATGTTTAGTCCGTTCATGATGGACTGGATTGGCTGCTATATGAAGAGTAGCTTGGTTATCACAAAACAATAAAGTTGACTGTGTATGTGATTGATGCAGATCTTTAAGTAATGATCGAATCCATATTATTTCACAAATTGTGAATGCCATCGATCTATACTCAGCTTCGGCTGATGATCTAGAAACTATATGTTGCTTGTTTGATTTCCAAGATACCAGAGAATCCCCAATGAAAGCACAATACCCACTGACTGACCTACGAGTATCTATGCAACCTGCCCAATCTGAGTTTGAAAATGCCTTTATATGCACTTTGGAATGACTTGGAAATAAAAGACCTTGTCCAGGAGCTAATTTCAAGTATCTACGAATCCTGATTGCAGCTTGAAGATGAGGTATTCGAGGATTATCCAGATATTGACTTAAATGATGAACTGCAAAAGTAATATTTGGTCTGGTATGAGTGAGGTAAATTAATCTACCAATCAATTTTCGATAACCAGAAATATCATCAACCAAGTCACCTTCATCTTTTGACAATTTAATATGAGTATTCATTGGAAACAAAACAGGTTTAGCAGCTAATAAACCAAAATCTGCTATTAGCTCTAGAGTATATTTTCTTTGAGATAAAGAAATTCCTCTTTGTGATCTTGCAATCTCCATTCCGAGAAAAAACTTGGCTGGTCCCAAATCTTTCAATTTAAATTGAAGAGTTAAGGCTGCTTCGACAAATTCAATTGCCTTTAAATCACTACTAGCAAGCAGGATATCATCGACATAAAGCAATAAAACCACAAATGAACTTCCTTCCTTCTTAGTAAACAAAGAGTAATCTGCCTTTGACTATGTAAATCCAATATCAAATAACACAGATTTGAACTTTGAATTCCATTGTCTGGATGCTTACTTCAAACCATATCTCTTAGCAATTTGCATACCCGAGAGTCCCCCTTAGGTAGATAACCAGGAGGTGCTTTCATGAAGACTTCTTCATCTAAGCCTCCATATAAAAAGACATTATTGACATCTAGATGAAAAAGATGTCAATTATGTATTGCAGCCAAAGATAATACACATCTAACAGTGACCATCTTCGCAACAGGTGAAAAAGTTTCAAAAAAATCCAGGCCTTCCCTTTGAGTGTACCCTTTAGCTACAAGTCTTGCCTTATGTCTCTCAATATAACCATCTGAATTGTATTTAGTTCTATACACCCATTTACAACCTATGGGTTTTTTATTTGGAGGAAGTGATGTAAGAACCCAAGTGTTATTTGATTCAAGTGCAGACAATTCTGCAGCCATGGCATCTCTCCAATGAGTATGCCTAACAGCTTGGTGATAAAAAAACTTGGTTCAATTTTAATAGATATGGCAACAGAAAATGCTTTATGTGATTGAGACAATTTAGAGTACTATGATAAGACAAAAAAAAATGCTATATTTAGTACCCGTTTTAATGACAGGATCTGTGAAAGATGATTGAGAAGTAGAATCAACCAGATTGCAGTGATAAGATTGCAGGTAAGCAAGTGCTTTGTGTTGTCCAGTTGATTTTCTTAGAACGGGAAATTGAGTCTCATCATTCAGATTTAGTGAATCTATGTGTTTTGGAGTAAGATGAATACTGCGTTGTTCTTGAAGGGTAGAAGGTATAGAAATATTTGTATTCTCATTAGAATCAGAAACTGGTTTTGCAAAGACTATGTTGTCTAATGATGTATGAGGAATAGCAGCCAGATTTGAATTGATGGTTGAAGAATCATCCTTATACATAAAAGGGAAAATAGATTCATGAAAAATTACATCCCTAGAAACAAAGAAAGTCATATTTTCTAAATCATACAATTTATATCCTTTTATACCATAAGGATAACCTACAAAAACACATTTTCTAGCTCTTGGTGAAACTTTAATTTTGTTTTGAACAAGTGTGGATGCATAAACCAAACAACCAAATACTTTCAAATGATTATAAGATGGATTTGAATGATAAAGAACTTCGAATGAAGACTTGTTATTTAAAACTAAAGATGGAATGCGATTTATGAGATAACATGTAGTTAGTATGCATTCTCCCCAAAAAACTAAAGGAACATTTGACTGAAAATTTAAAGCTCTTGCTACATTTAGCAAATGTTAATGTTTTCTCTCAACTATAGAATTTTATTGAGGCGTTTCTACACATGACATTTGATGTACTATTCCTTTCAATGCATAAAAATCTGTCATTTGAAATTCTAAACCATTATCACTTCTTAGACATTGCATTTTCTTACCAAACTATGTTTCAATTATATTATAAAAGGTTTTGAATATGTTTCTGACCTCAGATTTGTTCTTCATCAAATATACCCAAGTAAATCTCGAATGATCATCAACTATAGCAAGAAAGAATGTGGAACCATTATGGGTTGAAATTGAAAAATGACCCCATATATCACAATGGACAATATGAAAAATGGAACTTTCATTATACAGATGAATTTGAAATGGTAATCTTTTCTGTTTTTCCAATGGGCAAACAGTACAATGATGATCAACAATTTTATCAGAAAGGCTAATATTTGGTACATTATTGGAAAGAAATGATAGTCGAGATATAGAAGGATGTCCTAGTCTACTATGCCAGACTTTAGAACTTGTTATAGAGTTTACAAGAGTTGATTTAGGTTGAACCACAACATCAATAGCACTTGATTTCTGCAGTATGTAAAGCCCAGTCAATCTTCTAGCTATCCCAATCATCTTCCATTGGGTAAGTTCCTGAATAAAACAAAAATCAGAGGAGAATACAAATGAGCATTTCTTATTTGAAGTGAGTTTACTCACTGAGAGTAGATTATATGAGAAAGATGGTACACAAAGTACATCTTTAAGGATTAGAGTTTCAGATATTTGAACTACACCAATATGAGTCACGGGTACAGTATTTCCATTTGGGAGTTTAACAGAAGTGTTTAAGGCTTTTGTAGTTGAGGTAAAAATATCAATTGAATGAGAAATATGGTCTGTAGCTCCTGTGTCTACAATCAAAGCATTTTTAGATATTAAAGATGAAATCGAAGCACTTAAAGAAAGGCTAGAAGTTGATGATATACCTTGAGTAGAATGACCAATCGAATTAGAAATGATATTTGTATCTTGGTGATTAGTATTATCATCAGGTTGTGAGTGAATTAATGATAACAATTTTTGATAGTCTTCTTGAGAAAAAGGCATTTGATTAAAATGCTCAAAAGGAGTACTCAAAGTTTGGCCTAAAATCTGATTAGCAGTTGCTGTAAACTTTCCTTTCTATTAAAAATTGGTTGAATTTTGTTTGAAGCCTGGAGGATAGCCATGTATCTTATAGCATTTTTCCACTGTATGATTGTTCATAACATAGTGAGTGCATAACAGCTTATCTCTCTTCTGCTGTTGTTTTCCAGGAACAAATCTTTTCATCGCTAAATTTGCATCTTGAACTTTGCTCATGAAGGCAGCAATGTCAATCATGTTGTTCTTGCTAACCTCTCTCTGTTTCTCTTCTTGAACAATTAAAGAAAAAAATTTATTTAAATTCGGTAGAGGTTCTATCATCAGAATTTGCCATCTGATATGAGAAAAACAATCGTTTAACCCCATCAGAAATTGCATCACATGCTATTAATCTTGATAACCCAAGAAAATCTTTATTGCATCACACTTACAGATTCTTAAGGCTCCACATGAACATGATGGAATCTGATTATAATCCAGTAATTCATCCCATAGGGATTTCAATCTTGTATAGTAATCTCGCATTGATAAATCTTCTTGCGTCAAAACTGAGAGATCTTTCTGTAGTTGAAAGATTCTTGGACTATTTCCATGTGTAAATCTGTTTTTCAGCTCATCCCACATATCTTGAGCGGTTCTTGCACATATTATGCTAGAACCTATTTCTTTCAAAACAGAACTGATGATCCAAGAAGAAACCATATTGTTACATCTCTCCCACAATTCATTGACAGAATTTGTTGAACTTGGTTGTGCAATCGATCCATTCACGAACCCAATCTTGTTCTTGGCTTTCAAAGCCATCATCATGGACCTGGTCCATGTATGAAAGTTTTCCTCGGTAAGGATGTTTGACACCAGTATATTTTCTAGTGAATCACCACTTTGTCAGTGAAAGTAACTCAGAATATTCTCCACATTGGAATCAGAAGCCATTTACGCTTTGATACCATGAAACATAGTAGTCAAATATGGAGGAGAAAAGAAGTTTGATACAAGAGAGATGAAATTGTAAGGCTGTATATTCATGTAGTTCAATGTATTACAAAAGAATAAGTCTGTATTTATAACTTGCAATACAAACATGTAAAAGGAAACTATAATAACTAACTCTCTATATAATCCAATGAAAACATTACATGTATTTACTCTAATATCAACACTTCATTATATCAATCTATAATACACTGTTCATGTCAAATTGCACTGTTTATACACGGTTTATGAACTGTCCATGCACTCTTCATGTCAGGTTTTTACTGTTCATTTAAGGAGATATTTTAAAATGAACAAGAAGTTCAAAATAATGTATCTCAATAATTTCGGTGGATGAGATCACCCTAGAATTATTATATACACGACGTTGGTTTGAAAATAAAACTAGTTGTAATTCCCAACGTACCCCTGTAGAACCATGAAATTGTCTACCAATTTCCTTGAACAAATTGGTTAGATCTCAATATTATGATTATTAAACGAATCAAATATTTAAAGAAAATAATCAAATATGCAAAACACAATGATTGGTTACGAAGGGAAACCCTTTAAAGAACTCTTTAAAGGTAAAACCCTACGGGGCAGCCAAACCTAGGAAAGTCAATCTTATTATTTAAAAATCAATTCCAAGTAATTCTCAATTACAAAACCTTTGTAACTTGAATCTCTTACTTGTCTAGACAAATGACTCATTTGTCTTTTACCGCAGTAGCAGCCAGAACCTCTGGCGATTTTCAAACTATTGACTTCCTTCCTGGAACTCCAGTGGCTAAAATCCAATCAATGATCATTCACACTTGAAGCACGATCACACACAATGAGAGATCACAACTATGAAAATTCACGAAGTAATTTTCTCACCAAAATATGCACTCGAAAGTGCTCTAAAAAATATGTGGATCTGAATATCTACATATCCTAACCAATAGGATCTCTTAAATAAACAATCTGGAAAGAGTTCCAGTTGAAGTAGGATTCTGATGACGGATAGAATCTGTCGCGAGAACGTCTCCTGACGAATTGTTGACATTTCGTGATAACTCTTTTTACAGTGACTGATTTGTGTTCAGCTTCTGTTTTGGATAAATGTAGATCCTCATGGACTTGATTTTTACCTCAATGACTTATCTAAACAACCTCTAAGACTTTTAGATAGACTCAATATTGTTTAGAGATAAATCAATAATTATTTTACGTTCATCTAACAATTTCAAATATAATGATAAGATAAGCCTTATCATATAGTTACCTAATCCTAACCAATTTTTACCTTTCACTAATTCATTATTATAAAGTAAAGATTGAGATCAAACTAGTCATAATATATATTCCTATATATTGAATTTTGTTTAATTCCCTTAATACGAGGGGCACGCATAACTGCACAAGTTGCATTAATTGAATGTTTGCAATTTCCTAAAAGTTTAAGATCGGAAGAAGTATGTTTAATTATTTATAATTTTGCATTAGATTTTTAATACTCCCCTCACCTGTAGGCCTCAATGAGTGGATACTCCAATACATGGAATATATAATAAAATCAAATAAGATGTAGAGTCAGAATTTAAATTCAGAACATCTACTATAATATTATGAAAATAGATAGAGTTAGTTATTTATATTATACTCTTAATATTTTTTTAATATTGTCTCCTAATTATATTGTATACTCAATCCAAACCATAACTATATCCATTTCTTTTTACTATTTTCAAAACACAAGGAAAGTCTTTTTAACTTTTGTGTGCGTGTATATATATATTGGAGAAACTAATAATATTGATTTGAATAAATAGAGTATTCTAAATATTGATGTTAAATCTATTTACAAAACAAGTTGGAACATTCAGTCTGCTTTTAAGACTGAATTCAATGTTAAAAAGGTAGAACAAACTTATACTATTTCTAAAACCCATGAGAAACGTTGACTTTTAGATTTTCTGGTAAAAGGTTACAATTTCAACATATTAGTTCTGTTCAAGTTGCTGCCCCTCACAAGGAAATGCATCAATGTTTCGGTACTTCTTTGTTTGTGCGATGTTAGATTCAAGAAATTTGAAACCAGCATTCTTAGTATGATTCAGGCCTCGTTTGAATGTTGAGCTGAGTTGAGATGGGTTGAGTTCTTTATTAATAGTAATAAGTTAAGATGTTGGAGTGAGTTTTGTGAAACCCACCTATAATGAGTTTATATGTGTTTAGATGTTAAGATGAGCTTAGATGCATATTATGAAAAGTTGAAAAATGTTGTAGCTGGTCCCACATGTAAAGAGGTTTTAAGTTAAGATGAATTTAGTAATTTGATAATTGAGTGTTCGAATATTAGACTTTGCAAAAATGTACTAATATTGGCCGGTCATATGAACTAATATGTACTAATATTGGTCGTGTGAACCAATATGTTAATGCTTCTCATCTAACATTAGTATTATAATATTAATTAATTAAATTTAGATTAAAAATCTCATAACATGGCATTATTGCATAATTTAGAAAAAATCAATTAACTAACATAATCATGTAATTTAATTAAAAATAAATTTTAATTTATAAAAATTTACATTCTTTTACTTTTTGAGCAAATATTCTTCTAAATTATGCAAGAAAGTCATATTTTAAAATTTTTAATCTAGATTCAAATAATAAAAAGATATAATTAGATGGTAAAACAATAATAAAAGAGGTGTTAAGGTATCAAAAAATATACTAACTTTATTAATAGTCATTTTCTTAACTATTAAGTAAAAATAAATAAAAAATTAAAAAAAAAGAATAGTAAAAGAGTTTTAGGAGGATATTATTACGTCATCATAAGAAAAACGGACTTTTGTGTCTCGTTTTTCTTGTAGTGCTTAAGGCCTTGAGAAAAACCTTTCCCAGCTGCTAGCTGCTAATTCATTCCCCCCAAAGTCCACTAGAGGCGCCCGGATTCAACAAGAATATATGAGCTTTTTATTCAAGTGTCAACATTAATTATTGTGCTTTATGAATAAATTTCAAGAAATAATTATTACTTAATGCGTCAAACGTCTACTTATATATCATAATCGAATATTGATCATGATCAGTTGGGTCATATATATACAAAGAATTTTTTTTTTTTTCTAAGTCTATTAGTGATTGAACCTAACATGTAGAATATATATGTAATTAAATAAGATAAAGTGTAGAGTCAAAATTTAATTTTAGAACTTCTATTCTTATACTATTTAAAATCACTACTATTTTCGATCAAAAATTTAAACTGATGAAAAAATATAGATCATTAATTAATATAAATCACCCTGCAAATTGATATTTACTTTTCAAGATTACATGTACTATACCTTAATTTATAATAATCTAATGGACAGAATTTCTTTCAATGGAAGACCTCTTCTTCAACAAATAAATAAAGAATTAAGATCGATGCAGCTAGCTAGCTTTATTCCAAACCATCATTGACCCAGACCTTGTCTTTGTTTCCCCAAAATGATCGAGTCTGTCCAGCATGTGCTTTACTGTTACGTACGCTAACTTCTTAACTAAGAAATTAAGTGTTTGGCTAATTTTTTATTATTTTAGGTATGTATAGAGCATATCTTTTGCCATTTAGGTGTGGTACTTTAGATAGGGAGATGAGATGAAACGATTTTAGATAAAAGTTGAATAAAATATTGTTAAAATATTTTTTTAATATTATTATTATTTTAGAATTTGAAAATATTAAATTATTTATTATATTTTATGTGAAAATTATAATGATGAGATAAAATGACATAGGTTGAGATGGTTTTGTTATATAAACTCAGCAAGCTCGTTTGAATAGTGAGATGAGATGAGATAAAATAAAATAAACAATTCAATTTTTTCAAATCTCAATACAAAAATAATATTAAAATAATATATTTTAATCATATTTTATTTAACTTTTAATTTTAATCTCATTTCATCTCTGAAAATGAACACTTGAGTTTCTAATTTTCAATTAAGATGGCTGGTGCTGGCTGGCTGGCTGTTAAAAATATATATAAAAAAATATAAACGAGATAAAGGGCACAAATCACCCCGCAAATTGAGATTTACTTTTCAAAATTACATGTACCTAATTAATAATCTAATGTTGGACACAATTTCTTTCAATGTAAGACCTCTTCTTCAACAAATTAATAAAGAAGATCGATGCAGCTAGCTAGCTTTATTCCAAACCATCATCATTAGCCCGGACCTTGTCTTTGTTTCCCCAACATGATCGAGTATGTGCATCAGGTGTTTTACTTTCAATGTAAGACCTCTTCTTCAACAAATTAATAAAGAAGATCGATGCAGCTAGCTAGCTTTATTCCAAACCATCATCATTAGCCCGGACCTTGCCTTTGTTTCCCCAACATGATCGAGCTGTATGTGCATCACGTGTTTTACTTTCAATGTAAGACCTCTTCTTCAACAAATTAATAAAGAAGATCGATGCAGCTAGCTAGCTTTATTCCAAACCATCATCATTAGCCCGGACTTTTTCTTTGTTTCCCCAACATGATCGAGTATGTGCATCACGTGTTTTACTGTTACGTACGCTAACTTCTTAACTAAGAAATAAGTGTTAGGCTAATTTTTTATTTTTTATTATTTTAGCCACTGAAAATTAAAAACTGTGGGCACATGAATAATGTGAACCCTTTTTGTAGTTTCATGCATAAGAAGATTATGAGAACCCCTTCTAAAATTTATACGTTTAAAAGTTTGTGTTCTTTAACTATTAATTCACATTATCATAAAATAAAATTTATCTAATCAAAATTATGTACCATATACATTTTTTTTTTGATGATTTTAATATATATTTGACATTTGAATAAGTTTTTTATTAACTTTTCTCCATATAGTAGCTGATCGATCAACTACGTACCTTATTTTCTTTTTCTTGAAACAATAACCCTATCTAGCTAATATCTTAATTATTCATGACTTTGATAATAAGTACAAGCTTTCTTAATTTTTTTCAAGCATTCCTTGCGGTAATTTGGGGATTGCAAAGAGTGGGAACGTATATATTCAGGTTTGTTTTGACATAAAAATGAGAGATAGCAATTTATAATGAGCTTATTTTTTTATATATTACAATATAATATACAGGGATTTATTTGTTTTCCATATATACTTGCTCGAGATATATACTCGTTGTCATGATCATGATGATCATCAATCTAAATGACATTATATATCCAAGTAATATATATAATAATGTTATAACGTCTAATAATAACTAGTTTAAATATATATATATATATATATATATATATATATGTAGAGGTATGTGTAGAGCATATCTTGTGCCATTTATGAGTGATAAGCCAAGTAAAACACACACACACACACACACAGATATATATATATATATAATATAGGATTCAAATATTCATTGGACTCGATTTCTTAATATTTACAGGCTACTACAACATGAATTATTTTTTTAGTTTTAATTTGTGGGTCGAGAACCTGGAGAGAGAGAGAGAGAGAGAGAAATTGTTGGGAAAATATAGAGGATATGAAAAATATATGTGCATAAGCTTTGTAAAATAGAGAATAAATAAAATAACAATAATGTACAATTTAAAAAGAAAGAATCTAGTATTGAGGCAATATGTGAAGGACACTTTCTTTGAAGCATAAAATTATGTCGCCTCCAAAACTTAATATGCACTAGACTTCTGGAAAGTCTAGTACTCCTAATATACAACATTAACGTCGCTTCCCATTAATTTCATTTTTGGTGTACACAAAAGGCAATCTTTTAACCCGATATAAAAGTGAAATGTTTTAGTCATAAAAGGATTTTACAAAATCAGTAAAATCACAAACTGAAGTGACTTGAGACTTGATGCGCTGCGCCAGATTGTAATATTATTTTTATTATAAAATAGATCTAACTTATCATATAAATCCACGTCAATTTATAAGTTTATTTTTATAAAATATTTTTGTAGATGTATCACTTTTCAATATAAAATAGTCAAAATCCAAAGAAAAAAAAAAAACACAAAATGAAGGAGGAAGATTTTCTAAATTTCTAGAGAATTTGGAGGGTTTAAATTCTTGTATGATGAGGTCCCAGCTTGTTTAAACAGTAAACACACCAGTAGTCGAAGAAGGTCAAGCTGTCTAAAAAGCATATGGTATCCTTCAATTGACAAAATTACCAGGAATCTTTTTGCCGGAAAAAAATACCAAAAAGTATGGATTCCTATCGGCATCCATGCTGCAATTTGAAGCTATTATACATGGGGGATTCAGAATCCAACTGTTTCAAAGTCGCACTACAAGAAAAACGGGGTTTTGCGACCAATTAATAACAATGAATAGAGTATTAGCAACCAATTTTCGTTGCTAATACTCTTTTCGTTACTATTAATTGGTCGCAAAAGTCTGTTTTTCTTGTATTGTCGGGTACATACACTCGATCGAGTACTAGACAGCTTCTAGATGCATGTATGGTAGTTATATACTAGGCCAAGATTCATGCACTTTAGTACTTTACAATAATTCCATTTCTCCAGGAAAAGAAATTGACATATCATTGATCGATCACCATGAATATTGCCGTAACTTTATTCTATTTCTAATTTTTTTTTCCTATTTTACTTACTTTATTTATAATTTTTTAATATTTTTATTGTTCATGCTGATATGCCGGCATGTTGATTATGCATTTTTAAAACCTTTAAATTCTACCTGTTTCTTTGTTTTCCCTAACATGATGAGTGATCTCAGGATCATGTGCATGCATCATTTTTTATTTTTGAAATGAAGCTATATTCATTTAGATTAGCAAATGATGGATACAAGGAGGGACTCCCTCCAGACTAATGCTCTCCTCAGAGAGTTTAAGTGCATCCTTAGCTAAACAATGAGCAAAACTATTGAATTTCTTGGAAACTAGCGACACAGACCAGTTCTTGACTTTCTTGGGCATTGCCTTGATATCCAGAATAATCATCCTTGCAGTGCTCCAGTTCACAGCTTCAACCTTAATCTCATGTACCACACTCAATGCATCTCCCTTGAGAGTTATATCCTGCAGGTTTAGCTGGTTACATAGAATGACAGCCTTTAGAGCAGCAACTGTCTCAGCTAATCTTGTATCGGGGAACAAGTCTCTTATGAATCTCAGGGTAGCAATTACTTGGCCATTCCAATCTTTTACTACTACCACTATGCCTATGCTACAGTGAATTCTGTCCACCGTTGCATCCCAATTGACTTTGAACATGTTCAAAGGAGGAGCTATCCATTGTTGAATCACTAGCCCTTCTGTTCTTACCTCACTGATCTGCTTGCTGTTGGCTTCCTTGAAATCCAGAGCCAATTGGGTAGCATGTTGCACCACTCTCTCTAGTGCTTCAAACTTCCCCTCGAATACAAACTATTTCTTCTCCTCCAAAGTTGATACGCTATGGAAGCAAAGATATCCATGTCATTCTCAGAAAGGAAAGAGAACAGGTGGTTTGTTAAATCTATGAAATTGGATTCTGACACCCTTTCCTTCTGTAATTTCCTTGAGCTGACTCCCCATACATCTTGAGCAGATGAGCAGGACCACAAGACATGTGTACTCGTTTCTAGTTCTCCTTGACACACAAGGCATAGGGAAAATTCTCTTATCTTCCTTCTACACGGGTTTTGGTTTGTGGGTAGGGACTAATGGCAAGCTCTCCACATCAACATTCTGGTTGCATTAAGCACATTTAGTTTCCATAGCTTGGACCAAATTTCATTATACCTCAAGTTGTTAGAGGGTTGACCCTTTGAGCACTTCTCCATCTCTCCTAGAAGGTGGTAGGCACTCTTGATTGTAAACAATCCATCCTTTGTGTGTCTCCATACCATCTAGTCTGAGCAGCTGCTTAAGCTAATAGGAATTTTTCTAATGATGTCAACTTCAACCTCTACAAACACCTCTCTCAGCACATGCACGTTCCATGTCTTAGATTGTCTGTCAATCAGCTCACTGACTTGCCAACTACCATGCTTGTCACTTAAAGGGGACTGAGTCTTGTAAGTGGTTGGTTGTGGGATCCATTTATCTCTTCCTATGTATACTGAGTCCCCATTCCCTATCCTCCAAACCAAGCATTCTTCCAAGACTGGCTTAGCCTCCATGAAATTCCTCCACAGATAGGAAGCATTGCTACCCACCTTCCCATTCAAGAAGTCAGTTCTGGAAAAATATTTAGCTTTCTACACTCTTGCAGCTAGGGAGTGAGATTGTTGGATTAGCCTCCAGCTTTATTTTGCAAGGAGGGCAATATTGAACTGGTCGAAGTCTCTATACCCCAGCTCCCTACTGATTTTGACTGTCCAAGCTTTTTCCAAAGGCTCCATTGAGTTTTTGTCCTATCACTTCTACTTCCCCACCAGAAATGTTGCATTAGCTTATTTATGGCCCTCAGAATAGCCTTTGGCATCTTGAATATGCTCATGCAATAAGTTGGGACAGCCAAAGCAATTGACTTCAGAAGCACCTCTTTCCCTGCCTGGGAAATGAATTTCACCTTCCAATTCTGGATCCTATTCCCAATTAAGTCCAGGATGGGTCTAAAGGCAGCAAGTTTGTGCCTTACCACATATGAGCTAGGGAAGTCCTAAATACTTCTTGAAAGCCTTGGCTTGCTTCACTTTAGCTGCTCATATGAGTTCAGAAGCTTGAGCAATCTACTCCATTCCAGGGCATTAACCTTGCAAAAAAGCAGACTATCATCTGCAAAAAAGATATGGTTAACTAAAAGAGAGTCTCTAGCAAAAGGGAAACAAAGGGCCCTTATCCTTCACCAATAGGTGAAGCTCACGAACTGTCCAAGGGTTCCCAAGCCCTTAGCAATTCCAACACATAAGTTGCATGGGGATTGGTAGGGCTGCATAGCAGCTTCTGCCCCTGCTTTGTCTCCATGTACCCTTTCCTCATCCAACAGCCTTAGCCTCTTCTTTGCTCCAATACCTGTCTCAGTCTGATTCTTCCTTTTTTGGGCTTTACTTGACTTCTCAAGGACCATCTCCCTCTCCTTATTTTGATCCATTGGGCTGGATAGGCCCACCCTTGATCTCAATTTCCACCTTTTGTGTGAGGGGGATCCTTTCTTTCCAACTGGCTCTTTCTACTACCCTGGCCACAAGGGGACTTCAGCTTGTCTTTTGGGGAAATAGTCTTCATTGGGGAAGTGACCTATGCTTTGAGGCTGTTCAACTAGCCTGCAAGAGCCTTTTAGGGAAAAAGGTAATTTTTGGCTCTAGTTGCCTACTTTTTGCATGGCAATCCCCTACAGAGCCAAAAAGTCCCCATTTGGGGCTTCCTTATTCCCAATATTTTGTAAAGCCTTAGGACAGCACAACGACCTCCAGGCCTGCTCAGAAGGTATGCTACTTTCCTCATTGGTTTGTTCTGAATTATACTGGTCTCTTGGTTACACTGGTTAATAACTAGTAGATCCTGTCTCAGTGCCCCCCCCCCTCTGTTGCTAATCGTGACTTCCATCCTTCCCCACTCTGAGCTCCATCCTCTTGTCCATGTTCTCTGGCTTGAGGTCCCTGAGGTGAAGAGGTTGGTGACCCGCCGTACTTCTTCACAGTGAAATGATGAGGGAGAGCAGTAGGTGCTCTCAACAGCCCGTATTGCTTCTAAGAGTGAGAGGCTAGATTGAAACTGGGGCAATTACCGTTGACATGCTTCAAAAGGCCACACTTGAAGTAGAAAGTGGGAAGGCATTCATATTTGAAATAAGACCAGAATTGTTTCCCCCCAGGTTGATCATTCTACCTCTTATCAGGGGCTTTAAGACGTTTACTTCCACCCTTACCCATAGAAAGCTCCCCCATCCATAGCCCTAGTCGTCAACTTCCACTAAGTGCACCCTGCCTTTGGCTTCCCCAATCCTTTTCCCCACCAACTCGTTCATCCCTACGAATGGTAGGTTGTGGACTTAGAGTTTTGTGGTGAACTGCATCTCACTTGGTGCTAGGACCCCTTCAAAGTCCTTAAGGCAGATAAGATGATGATTGAAAGACAAAGGCCTTCCCTAAAGGACCTTCTACTTATCAGAAACTAACTAGAACTCGAGCAAGAATTTACTTGTACCTAGTTCTTTGAAGGTTAACCAACCTTCTGTGTTCCACACCTTTGCCATGGAGGTCTTGAAGGCTTCACGATTTCCGTTTCAGTCATTGAGAATGGAAGCCAGAAGGCAATGGTTGCCCTTGAGCTTGGTAGCAGAGACCGCGTCTTCTGGGAGAAGAAGCTCCCGTTGTTCTTCCTCAGTGAGGTTTAGAGTGTCGTTGAGTGATCTTCTCCTCCATTGTTGCCCCAGAACTCTATAGGCTTGCACCTAAGAGATGAAAGCTTAGTCATAGGACCAAGCGAAAAACCTCACCCTTTCACAGGAGAAGACTGTTCTAATATATGTGCATGCATCATGTGTTATACTCATGTTACACTAATTACTTCTTAACTAAGAAAGTACTATTTTTAGCTAAATTATTGCCACGTGATGAAGGATAATGGAATCTATAACCCTATCTAATATCTTAATTATTGACTTTGATAATAACAAGCTTTCTTAACTTATTCATTCAAGCATTCCTTGCAGTAATTTGGGGGTTGCAAAGAGTACTGGGAGGGAACATATATATATATATATATATTGAGGTTAGTTTTGATGTAAAAATGAGAGCAAGTTATATATAATGAGTTTCTTTTTTTTATATATTACTAATATACAGGGATTTGATTCCTTTCCATATTATATATACTTGCTGGAGATATATACTCGTTGTTTTGATCATGATCATCATGTACATGACATATATGCAAGTAATATTTAATAATATAACTAATAATAACAAGTTTATATATATATATATATATATATATATATCTTCTTATGTATAAGAGAAAAACTCAAGGTAGGTCAGGTGAGTATATAATTTTTACACCCACGAATGACAACTTGCCACGTATGAATTTCATGAAACAAACATCTACACCTACATGTAGGAAAACTTTTACTTACACCAAAGTTCAAAACCCCCCTCCCAGTTCCTCTTCCCCCTCCAATTTCCCCTCTCCCCTCCCTTTTGCACAACCAATTTCACAGGAGAAAAGTTTTCATTGTCAAATGCTGCCTTGCCTTGCCTGCCTTGATCAATAAAATGAGATACCCCAAGCTAACCCTAAACCTCTTTCTCATCCCTCCCTCCATCACCCAATGTCCCACTAAACTTTTGTTATGTTTGCCACCATAACTGAAGAAACAATGCCCTCTAAATTGACTCTTTGGCCCATTGCTCCTTTTAAATCTACCGACCACATGTTCATGAAAAGATTCCTAACCTTCTCAGATTTGCTATCTTATTTTCACTTTTCTTGTTCGTGGTTTTGGGATTACGGGTTGTAATAATCTGATGATCAGCAATGCCACTCTCGATTCCGAAATCCCATCATCACCAAACCCCACTATTCCTCCTCTGCTCACAGTCCTTTCTTCTTCTTATATAAGTAAAGTATCAACCAAATCATACAACAAAAAACTAATATTTATTCCAAAAACAAAACCCAAAAAGGGAAAAAAATCATAATAATAATAGAAATGTGAAAGTCAAATACAAAACAGATATTTCTCTATTTTGGGTTTCACATCATGCATTCTGTATTTTGAGTCAGGAAATTTCCAGGTTTTAATCAAAAGACGACTTGGATTTAAGTGGCCATGTCACTAGGAGTTTGTGGGAAACATGTTGGATTCAAAGAGATTTTTGGATCTTCTCCTCCGATGTTGTGCTCTGCTGCAAAGAGACATAGGTGTGTAAGATTCCAAAGAATAAAAAGGACAAGAAAGCATAGGGAGAGCGTGAAGCATGGAGTTCTGGAAAGTATATTGTATTCACTATTGTGCGCGATACAAGAAGGCTCTGATATATACACGTTTGTCAACAAACTAACTAAATGCTATACCAAAAATAGAAGGCACTAATAACAGAAATATGTGCAAAGAATAAATGGAAGAAATAATAAAGAATACAAGGTAAAACTTGAAAAAAAGTAATCAGCCTTTCCCAGACTTTAAGGCTTCTGCTAAACGATATGTAGCTGTTGTGGATGAGTGACGACCTGTAGCTTGATGTTCATACTCTGTGTGTAATAGCCCCCTGCAAGATAGAGAATAGAGATTTACCATTCCCATCTTGGATAAGTATTTTTGGAGAAGGAAATAAGGCAAAGCTTTTGTAAAGAGACGCAACATGGGCTGTGATGATGCTTCCTTCTTGGATTTTGTCTCGTATTAGGTGGCAATCCAATTCAATATGCTTAGTTCGTTCATGGAAAACTGGATTGGCAGCTATGTGAAGGGCCACTTGATTTTCACAGTAGAGCATTGCAACTTGTGGATGTGAGACCCTTAGATCAATGAGCAAATATCTCAACCAAGTGAGTTCAGAACACGTGGAGGCCATGGAATGATACTCGGCTTCAGCTGAGGAATGAGACACCACAGATTGCTTCTTTGTCTTCCAAGAAACAAGGGAGTCACCAAGAAGGAAGCAATAGCCTGTAATAGAAAGATGGGTATCTGAGCATGAGGCCCAATCCAAGTCACAATAAGCTTTGAGCTGTAGCTAGGATGTAGAGGACAATAAAATACCTTGTCCAGGAGATGCTTTAACGTATCTAAAAACCTTGTGAGCAGTGGCTAAGTGTGTAGTGTTCGGATTATCCATAAACTGACTTAGGAGCTGGACAACATAGCATAAATTAGGCCTAGTGATTGTCAAATATAGTAAACATCCAATGAGTCTACGATAAGAGCTTGGATCTGAAATAGGATCACCAAAGGCCTTGCTTAACTTGAAATTCCGATCAATAGGCAGTTTGAGGGGTTTGCTGCCTAGTGTTCTCGAGTCAGCCTAAATATCCAATGCATATTTACGTTGGCATAAATGGACCCCTTTGGAAGATCTAGGAACTTCCAAACCAAAAAAATAGTGCAAAGAGCCAAGGTCCTTTATCTTAAATTGACTATTAAGGAAAGATTTAAGAGCTTCAATGGAAGAGGGACAATTTCCAGTCACAATTATATTGTCTACATAAACTAGTAGAGCAGTGAAAGAAGTACCATCAAGAATGGTAAAAAGACTATAGTCAGCTTTAGATTGCTAAAAACCAAATGCAAAAAGAGAATGAAAATTTGGAATACCATTGTCTTAAGGCTTGCTTAAGGCCATAAAGGCTCTTAAGCAACTTGCATACTTGGTGAGAGCCTTCTTTGTTGTATTCGGTGGGTTTGTGCATATAAATCTCTTCGCCCAAATCTCTATGGAGAAATGCATTGTTAATATCAAATTGATGGAGAGACCATCCTTGTATTGTTGCAATTGAGAGTAAAACTCTTACTATCACAAGTTTGGCTACTAGAGAAAATGTCTCTGTGTAGTCTATTCATTCTTGTTGTGTAAATCCCTTGGCCACAAGCCTAGCTTTCAACCTCTCAATGGACCCATTAGAATTGAACTTGGTCTTATAGACATATTTGCAGTCAATAACATCCTTTCCAAGAGGCAGGTCAATGATGATCCAAGTATGGTTTTGTTCTAAGGCCTGCAACTTAGTATCCATGGCTTGACACCAGCCAAGGTGTTTCAAAGCTTGCTTATATGTTTGAGGCTTAGAGATAGTGGAATAGGGGTAGAAAAAGCACTAAAGGAAGGTGAAAATTTCTGGTAAGAGAGAAAGTTTGATAAGGAATAGGGATTACCAGCAGTTGTAGAGGAAACCTTAGACAACAAGTGAGTAAAAGCTAGAAGTGAGGCCTGTTCACAATGAAATTCTTGCAAGTACTGAGGAGCTCTCCTTAGTCTAGTTGACCTGCGAGGTGGTGGGTTAATGGAAGAACTAGAAATGGGGTCAGTGGTGTTAGAAGGAGAGGAATTAGTGGGCAGGGAAGATGATGTAGGTTCTGGAAATGCAGTGGGATTAAAGGGAGAGTTTTAGGTGAGAAAGTCAAGTAATGGTTTATTGAAAACAAAATTGGGATTTGAAGATGGAATTTATAAGGGAGTTGACAAAGAGTGAAAGGGAAAAATTGACTCATGGAACACTACATCTCAAGAGATGAATATTGTTTTTGTTTCAATGTCAAGAAGTGTATACCCTTTAATACCAAAGGGGTATCCAAGAAAGGTGCACGTGCAACCACTGGGATCAACTTTTTTCCTACCATGGAAAAGTGTAGAAGCAAAACAAAGAGAACCAGAAATTTTCAGATGAGCATAGGTGGTCGAGTTTTGAATCCTCTCTTCTGCTTCGAATCTCTCTTTACATTTTCAAATGAATCAGCAAGTTAGTTCGTGTTTCTCATTTTATTTTTAATATAAAAATAGCCATGTATTTTAGAGTGAGAGAGAGCGTATTTTAGAGAGAGAGAGACAGGGTTGGGGGAGGCAGAGAGAAAGAGAGGGGGTAAGAGAATCAGATATTAAAACAAAAAAAACATTACCTGCATGAGGCTGCTAAGTGGAATTTGTTGAGTCGTCTACATGGCAGCTCCTGATTGGTAGGTGTAAAAATAGACTATACACCAGACCGGCTCGGAGCTTCACCCTATATATAAAAGCATCAATCTATAAATAAACAGTAATTTTTGTTACAACATTTATTCCTATTTTACCCCTACATACATTTCCAGATCCCCGTTACCTCCCTCAAAAGCCTCAATCCAAAATTCAACAGTCTTATGGAACATCAGTAATCACTTCATCACTTCACCTCTTAAGTTCCTTCACTCTAAATGACGTAATTTCTAGAAGAGCAATCCACATCAGGCGATTCACTACAAACTACGCTTTAATTACTATATAATGTAGCTAACCCATATATAAGTCGCCTACCAACAGATGCAGCAGAGGGAGAAACAGAGACATTGAGAGAGAGAGAGATGGGTTGGCTACATCGTCCATTGCCAACACATCCAAGGATCCCAAAAGCCATCAACAAGTCTACACCATCCGCATGCATGAACATAGAGCATATGGAGCCCTTCCCCTTCTTCATGACCAGGCCACCTTCTCAAATAGGAGTAAACCAAAGACGACAACAATAGCTTCACCTATAACTGCAACGTTCACACCTTCAACAATGGCTTCTATCTTTTCCCCTCTCTCACCCATCATCCCAATTATTTTCTACATCACACGCAAAAACTAGATTAAAATCTTGTAAAAGTTTATGTACGAAATTTCTTACTATATTCGTCTCAAAATCCCACTAGCATCCAACCCCAAGTGGACTAAAGAGTACTAAACAGGATTAGGACAAACACGGAACAGAGAGGATAGAGGAGAGAGCACAACCCACAGCGAGAGAGAGAGAGAGAGAGAGAGAGAGAGAGAGAGAGAGAGAGAGAGAGAGAGAGAGAGAGACTTAGTATAAGTTGATTTATTTTAATTACTTACAAAAATAAGCACATATTAGTTATAATTTGTTATTGTGCTTCGATTTTGACAAATTTTCATTGAGTACAAAATCAAGATTTTGATAAGAAATATCTCCACTCCACTATTCCAATGAATATAAAATGAATATTACTACTATATATTTTATAAGAAAAAAAATCAAATATATAGTAGTAATATATATGAGGAAATATATAAATAATATAAGGGATGTATGGATTCTTGAGAAGAGAGGAGCTGTGGTGGTCCCACCCGGACTACCCAGATCCCGCGAGTGAATAGAAAGTTGGATCTACTCCTCTTACTACAGGGCTTACCTAGCCAACATTTAGATTCGGCTCTACCCAAACTTTTCTGGTTCACCCCAACATTCCTCACTTGTCTGACTGTTACTGAGTAGTTTTTGGATAGCAAACGGACCTCTCTATGATATCTATTCATCCCGTGATTCTGAATCAACAGATTCGATTCATTGTGCAACTCTTAAAAATAAATATTACTTTACTAATAATTACTATACTAATATTATATTAATATTATAAATAATTTTAAATAATAAAATAATTTTAGAGATATTAGGGATTTGCTACAAACAGGGAAGTAAAAAAAAGAAAAGAGATCTAAAAGATCTTTTTCCTAAAATATGGACATTGGACATTGAGGAATAGCCCATAGGAATTGTTTATTTTGATATAATTATACTTTTAATATTATATTTATGAAATAAATGAATATGTAAAGAATATTTAAATGATATGGGTATTATTTGATTTCTTGTAAAGTTGAATAATTATGTTAATTATAAGAAAGTAAACTTATTTTTAAGAGAGAAGGTTTTCATGACTTATTTTTATTGGAATTTAAAATGCCCAAAGTATTCTACTAATTTTATAATATGTTATTAGTATTTTAAATATTTTAAAATATCAATAATCATTGATTTTTGTGTTAAATAGAATAGTTTTTCGATTATGTTTTATAGTATGAATTCGATTAAGTGAATATTGATGGATTTAGAAAATGATGGTATGTTAGGAATTATGAGAATTTCAGGTTTTGAGGTATTAAAATAGGTATTTTAGGTGTAAATATGAGGTATCTATTCAATTAGAGATTTATTTAAGTTACATGAATTTTCTATAGGTAGTGATTGATGTTCGTTTGGCACTATTGTGAGGAAATTCAGAGAGGCTAAGAAGTACATGTAAGTGTGGTTCATATGCTAGATTTTACATAAATATTTGAGACTGGGGTTGACTTTCTGAAAACTTTGCATGTTTTATTATGAAATGAGAATTTGGGAAAAACAACATCGGTTGTTTCTTTCATTACTCATGAAATCGTTATGAAAAATTGAAAATATTTTCTAACATGCATTGTATTGAAATATGAAAAAGAGCGATATGAAAAATCTGAGAATTTGTGCATTTATTTATAAAGATGCTCTGACTTTTGTTTTTAGAATGTGACAATGATCAAAACATGTTTTAGTACTTTGTTTTATTTTGATATGACATCTGAAAAACCTTTGACATGGCGTGACTTTTATTAGTTTATGTTAAATATAATTTTGCATAATTGACTAAATTATTTTACTTATTTAAATTAATAAAAGTCACACCACTACTCGGTGCTGCATGTTGTCGTGCTGAATTTTTTATTATTTATTACTCGGTACAAATGTGGGTCTCCCAAAGGCCATGTATTCATCACGCATTTGAATGACCCCATTGACCATTACCATTACTTAACTATGGTCAGTGTCGGCATGAAATACATCAACTTATACCCCTTTGTAGTTTGTTCATTGTTGTACCATTCATCTAATTGATCATATAGAAAATTAACCGCATGGTTAATTATATAAACATCACTTAATTTTATTCCTCTATTTTTCCTTTTTTGGAGTTTTGAATTTCATCAATCGGTCCATTGGGTTTGTAATTTTAAGTTTTTAAAATCGAATTACTAGTAGGTGATCAAGTTGTAGTCATTTGATTTTTATTCAAACAGTGAACTAATTTGCATGGTAAAAGATACATCATATTTTGACCAGGGCTACATGAAGCTACTGGAGAGCTATGCATGGTTGGGCTAGCTAGTGGAGCTACGATAGAGATGATCAGCGGCATATACCTATAGTAGCTAATACAGTCACTTTTGCGTACTCCCTGTGCACTCCACTGATATGATTGGCTGGATTATTTTTTTTTTAATACAAAACCAATCATATCACAGGAGTGCACAAAGGAGTCCACAAAAGTGACTGCACATAGAATTTTTCTACTCTTATATTATCTCGTATAATTTTTAAACTTAAACCTGGCTAAATTCCATCTTGAAGAATCCTCCTTATCTCTCTCTCAATTCTCCTTTTAAAACTCAAAACTCTCCATCTCCAGCTTCCACACAAAAGACCAAATAGACCAAACAAACCCTCTTTCCCTACCGAACAACCTCTACAATTTCTCTAAACTACCNTATATTAATTTAATATGAATTTATATTCATTTTATATTCATTGGAATAGTGGAGTGGAGATATTTCTTATCAAAATCTCGATTTTGTACTCAATGAAAATTTGTAAAAATCGAAGCACAATAACTAATTATAACTAAAACCCCAACATTTTTTCAAAATCATTCTCCCTCATCTTCAAGACAGGAAATTTGTGAACATATTCTTCCATCTCTCTCTGGTTTAACAATATAACACTATTATTTGTTTGGCATAAGTAATTCAAACAATATGCTAATGTCGTTTGTAGTATTTTTTTTTATAGATATTGTGTGACATTGCATAAATAATGTGACACCCCCAAATTTTGTTTGGGATCGGATGGATATTTAAAGTGTCGAGACATGCAACACAAGATTACCTGTCTCCGTTCATGACATATAAGATACAATATTCCTAACATGCATTTAGTATTATGCAATATTCGTAGTGGATAATTTTTTTTTCTTTAACAATACTATGCACCAAACTTAAATATCTCAAATACTTAAAACATACTTCATATATAATGATATATTAAAGAACTGAGATCACAATGCTAGTCCAAAATGACTATGATCAAAAAAGTGTTGGAAATGTAACTCCATAGTACAAGTGATAATTTAAGTTAACAACTATAATAACATTAACGTCACACTGTCGCCCAGGTGACTGTATCCAATTGGTCAAATCTCGATTCTCCTTCAAATCCTGTAACAAGATCTATCAATCGGGAGAATGGTAATTAAGACTACCACAATGAGATTTAATAACAAATCTCAACAAGTTAACAGAAAACCTTTATACAGGTTAATGATGCATTCATGGCAGTAAGAGTATGAATGCATAATTAAAGTCATAAGTAATCATAGCATAACTTGACATACAACATAGCGTAACTGATATAACTTAAACTGAAATGTGAACTGAAATTGACTTGCATAAACTGAACTTGACTTAAACAGATACTTGACTTGACATAAACTTGATCTGAAACTTGACTTAACAAGAACTGGAAATCTTGTTTTTTAAATGATTAAACTTAACTTGATGTAAACTTGAACTGAGAGTTAACTTGATATGAACTTGAACTTGAACTAAAATGTAACTTGATATGAACTTGAACTTGAACTAAAACGTAACTTGACATGAACTTGGACTTGAACTGAAACTTAACTTTATATGAACTTGAACTTGTATTCTGACAATCAAAATGATTTCGCCAGTCGTTTCTTCAAGAATAGTGAACAATCAGAATGAATCCACCCAACATATTCCGTCAGAGATACTCAAGCAATCAGAATGATTCCATGATGAGTATTTTAAATCACAAACCCTAACAATCAAAATGATTACATTAGGAGCACTTAGTAATACTCTGACAATCAGAATGATTACATTATGAGTATTTTAAATCACGTATCCTAACAATCAAAATGATTGAACCAGGAGTACCTAGTAATACTCTGATAATCAAAATGATCACATCACGAGTATTTTAAATAAGATACCCTAACAATCAAAATGATTACGCCAGGAATATCTGTATAACTGAACTAGAACTGAATTCTGACAATCAAATTGATTTCGCCAAAAGTATCTTGCGTGAATTACAAATGAAGATGCTCGAACAATCATAGTGATTACATTGCGAGTATTATATACATAACTGACCTGAACGTAACTCAAAAGACATGACTTAATTGAGATAGAAATATTTCGTAACATGAATTAAACATGTAATAGACAACATTTTGTAACATGGCATACTTACAATAATAAGTATTACATGACATGACATACATATAACAGATGGCATACCTAACATGACTAACTTGCAATGTATAGTAATACGAGACAGAATATCTTGCATAACAGATTAATAATTCATGACAAAATATATTGTGTGTAACAGATGAATATGTGATGACTTGGCATCACATAAATGATAACATACATACATACACTATAGTTCATTTACTCATCACCTATACATAGTAAACTGTTAGTAAGTTAAAAGCTAACTTACCTCGGTCTGCTCGTTTTATAAACAATTTCAAGCGCGATCATGAGGAACTGAAAATAGTAATTTCTAAAGGTTAGAAATTAATCACTAATAATTAGAAATATGAAAGAAAATATTCAAAGAAAAATTACCATTTTACCTTTAAACGTGGGAAAATGACCATTTTTTCTCTAATTTAAGGATTTTGCATCCTAACTCCAAAAAAAATCAAAATTTACTTCCTTCATGTAAATTTTTTCATAAACTCAAATATCAAATTAGAAAAAATTAATATTAAACAAAACCATAAAAACTCTATAGGGGCCAAAACTTGCATAGGCTTTTTCCTTGATTTTTGTTGCAATTCTTCCAATTTCAAAACTCATTATCAAACCAAATTTTTGCAACAAAAATCTTTATATCCAAAATTTAAAAACATACTTAAAACACTCACTAAAATATGCTAATCATCAAAGGATTAAAACTTTTTAACTAAAAAGACAAACCATTGAATCAAATGATTTAATATATTTCCAAGCATCTCTAAGAACTTCAAAATTTTAAAGCTTTCTTCTAACGTATTCATAACATATTCCTAAGAATAACCATGTTTTGAATCATCAATAAAAGTCATCATAATCCCTAAAACAATACTTGGAATTTTTGGTTTCTTTCTAAGTTCTAAAAACATATTTTTGTTTCTAACTTGTTCTGATCAACCTTTTAATCCATGACTTATAAAGATGTGATCTTCAAACCAAAATATCACATGGCTTAAAAATGTGTCTTAAAATAGATCTAAGCTTCTAATTCAAAATCACATGGTTGAATATCAACCAAAACATAGATTTAGCAAAGAACAACAACACTTTGGCCTATTTGAACATCTCTTTGTATAAAATTTCATATCGATGAAACTAACATCAAATATTTTTAAAATAACATTATAACATGTATATAAGAGGCTTATGATCCTCCAATAAAATTATCAAAACCATTGGAATAGGTTTAGACCACCAAAGATTTAAACTTTCTCAAAACAGAAATTATTTTTCATCTTCCAGTTTCTAAGTTTCTAGATCTAGGAAAATATTTTATCAAAACCTTTAATCATGCAAAAAATCCTTAAAAAATAATCACATGCACATGTTAACAATATTCCATAAAAAGTTTGGACCAAGATCTATCGATTAGCTTAGTCAAAAACTCCAAAATATAACATACTCTCCAGTTTATCGCCTAGAATGACCTTTCTGAGTTTTAAATAATATTTGATTGACCAAATGACCTTCAAATGGAATAAATAAGATATCCACATAAATTATACTAAACAATGAACAATTTTCATGAAGGAAATTTTGTGAGAAAACACTTACACAAGCTTTGAAACTGGCATGCCAAAAAACTCTGGAAAGCTATTCGAGAGAGTCTTTGGTTTTCTTTCTAAGGAATGTGAGAAAAAGAGGTGGGATGATTGTGAAATCGACTGGAAGACTTCTTGGACAAGTGAGAGATGAAGTGAGGGCTAAGAGTGAGCTTGAGTGTTGCTCTTGACAACCCAAAAATATGGACAAATCTATCCCAAGATATTTTCTCATGGTGGAGTGTTAAGTTGAAATAGTGAGGTGGCCCATTTAGCTTATCCCTTCTAAAACCATCAAGGCCCTGTTTCAAAAGATCTAGTAAGTCAAGTGAGGGTGCAAAACTTAGCAATGAGGCCAAATTCGTGGGCCTTAATTGGCCTAAACTGAATGGGCCTCAATTTAGGGTTTTAAGAGAGTTTGGGTTGCTACCAAGCTCAAATTCAATTTCTCTTGACTCAATCAAATATCCAAAGTTAAAAATGTTGGATAATTATATTTTAACATAAATTTGAAAGATTAATAGTATGTAGAAGTAATTTAATTAAGCAATTAAACACAATGCTATAAACTAATTTAGTTAGGATTTTGAGGTCAACTTTAGGATTTGAATAAAAGCATTTAGGATTTTGGTTTTAACCATGCTTTTGGGTTATCAGTTGGATTCCAACCATATAGGGTTTTACTAGGGTATAAATCCTCTTTGGTTTGGCACACTTTGATTGGTCAGATGGAATAGAGTTTTTGCTTAGGTGGCATGATCTCATACATTAATTCCTTCCAATCCATCAAATGTTCCTCATGGTACCAAGTTTCTAATACTATTCATCATGTATGGCTCAAATCTTTTCAAATGTCTAAATAAAACTTTTCTAACCTAATTTGGATATTCAATATTGTGATTTTGAAAACATTGTACTTAGAGCGCTTATCGAGGTTACTATTCACTCCAAAAAAGTGAATAATAAACTTAGTACTAAAAATCTTAAATATTTATATGAATCTACAGTGAAAATCTTCTACCAAAATTCGGCCCCAAAGTGCCCATAAAAATATGAAAATAAGTTATTGTACCAGAAAATCCTAAATAATATACCGAGTCTAATGGCATAGACTATAACGTATTTTGACACTTCTAACTATCTCAAATAATTAAAATTGCACTTCCAGCACTAAAGTGAGTGATAACACTAACTATGTGGATAGACTAAAACCTATGCAATTGGTTGATTCATGAAAACTTATGGAGTTTTCAAGAGGTTCCTAAAGCCAACATAAATTCCACCATTGAATTTCTAGCAACTTGTTAGAAATAATCTTAGACCCATTTGGGAATTAGTGTACATTTTGGTGTACACTAATTCCTGAATTGTCCAGTGTGGACAGTTTAGAATTATATTATCTGTATTGCACATTTTTGTTACTCCTACTGAACACGTTTAGTAAGAAGTTTTGGTGTCTTCCTCTAATGTTCTTCGGGTATACTATTCGTAAGGTCACAATCTTTTTATGTGAACATGGATATTTGAAGAACTATATGGACGTGCTGTTAAAATTTCTACTTACGTGAAAAGTAGTAGAGTGACGAAATTTGTGCAATATGAATAATATAATCTCGAATGAGATAGGACCGAATACCTTATAAAAAAAGCAGTGAGAATTGGAGCATAATATGCATGTGAATTTATTTGTGTTATATTAATAGGTAGATGGTTTTAGAAATAGACAAATTAAAGTTGGATGCGTCTAGACGATAGATTTGAAAATGATTACGTACCTTATGCGCGTGGAGTAAGAACCTTCATTGATTTTACTCGGACCTTTGCTGATAGTCGTGGTTATATTAAATGTCCATGTTGAGGGTGTAAAATTTGCATGTGATAGAGTTGAATGAAGTTGAAAGTCATATATTTGTCAACAATATGAACCTAGGGTATACCCGATGGGTACTGCATGGTAAGCCGTATGAACAATCAGCTGATATATTGTTCANACCTATGCAATTGGTTGATTCATGAAAACTTATGGAGTTTTCAAGAGGTTTCTAAAGCCAATATAAATTCTACCATTGAATTTCTAGCAACTTGTTACAAATAATCTTAGACCCGTTTGGGAATTAGTGTACATTTTGGTGTCCACTAATTCCTGAATTGTCCAGTGTAGACAGTTTAGAATTATATTATCTGTATTGCACATTTTTGTTACTCCTACTGAACACGTTTAGTAAGAAGGTGTCTTCCTCTAATGTTCTTCGGGTATACTATTCGTAGGGTCACAATCTTTTTATGTGAACATGGATATTTGGAGAACCATAGGGAGGTGCTGTTAAAATTTCTACTTACGTGAAAATTAGTAGAGTGACGAAATTTGTGCAATATAAATAATATAATCTCGAATGAGATAGGACCAAATACCTTATAAAAAAAGCAGTGAGAATTGGAGCATAATATGCATGTGAATTTATTTGTGTTATACTAATAGGTTGATGGTTTTAGAAATAGACAAATTAAAGTTGGATGCGTCTAGGCGATAGATTTGAAAAGGATTACGTACCTTATGCGCGTGGAGTAAGAACCTTCATTGATTTTACTCGGACCTTTGCTGATAATCGTGGTTATATTAAATGTCCATGTTGAGGGTGTAAAATTTGCATGCGATAGAGTTGAATGAAGTTGAAAGTCATATATTTGTCAACAATATGAACCTAGGGTATACCCGATGGGTACTGCATGGTAAGCGGTATGAACAATCAGCTGATATATTGTTCGGTCATCCAAACTATATGCGGCACATGGATGATGATTATGAGCTGGATGAGATGGAGGAAATATTGAGTGACATTGGAGCTGGAATGTTTATAGATGATGTTGACGACAATGCCTCAAGTGGCCGAAGGACTGATTCAGAGAATTTAATTACAATGTAGGAAGATGCAAAGTGCAAACTTTATCTTGGCTACCAAACACGTTATCTACCAGCAAATTATGCATGGAGAAGATAAGACGCTAAGCTTGTTGGAAGAGTAGATAACAAAATTCTCTCAAGTACATGTTAGAGAGAATAATTTTTTGCAAAGGTTGGGAAAAGAACAAGAGAAAGCAAAGTGTAGCAAAATTGAATTGGACAAAGCATAGTATTTGTTTTTACTAATCGTATTGGTCATCCAGGATGTTGCGACATAGTTTGAATATAATGTACATCGAGAATAATATATGTGATAATATACTGGATACATTAATGAGCATTAACAAAAAGATGAAGAACAAAATCAAGATGATGAAAGATCTTGAGATAATGAGACTTAAACATAATCTACATTTGTAGGTAGAAGACAACAGGGCGGTCGTGCCACATGCATATTTTACACTGTTGAGGGAGGAGAGGATGGGTTCTGTAAATATCTGCAAGGTGTGAAGTTGCCAGATGGTTATGTTTCAAATATTGGTAGATGTGTGAGCTCTAATGATTTGAAAATTAGTAAATTAAAAAGTCACGATTGTCACGTATTTTTACAGAAGTTATTACTGATGGGATTCATGGCAAACTTACATCTAATGTACATGTCACCATATCCGAATTCTGTATGTTTTTCAAATATTTGTGTGCTTGGATAGTAAATCGAGATATGTTGCAGAAGATGAAAGACGACATTGCTACTATACTAGGTAAATTTAAGTAGATCTTTCCACCATCATTGTTTGATGTCATGGTCCATTTAGCAATACGTTTACCCCATGAAGTACTGCTCGGAGGACCAGTGCAGCTTCATTGGATATATCAAGTTGAAAAATATTTGGGTCGACTAAAGCGCACTATTGAGAATAAAGTCAGAGCTGAGGGTTTAATAGGAGGGGCATATACACACAATAAATGGTGAATATTTTGCTCTCTATATTTTCGTGGTATTGAGACACGATTTAATTGTCAAGAGAAAAATGTTGATCTTGCTGCTTCGCTTCCTCGTGAGCTATTAGTGTTTTTGCAGAATGTACGACCCTTGTGTGTACAAATGAGTTACGATTTAATTGATAGAAAGTTGGGTAAAGTTCAGTGGTACGTGCTAAATAATTTTCGAGAGATTGTTGACTATCTCAGGTATGTCGTTGCATGTTTCGAATAATTCTACTTGAAAAAAGGTTAACTGTAATTTTTGTGTTCAAAATATTATTCTTTTGCACTTATATATAGTGAGCACATGGACAAACTTACGACAAAAGGTATAGAGAATATAAAGGTAAGACACAAAGAAAAAAATTTCAAATGGTTTGATCAACGTGTATGAACTAAAATTACATATATGTTAGATTTTAGAACTTTTAATTATGGGTAACTTTTAATAAATATATATTATTTCAATTGTTAGAGTTTGGAACAACGTGCTCGTGATCTTGGATCAGTTTCTCCTTAATTGTATGCAGTGGCCTGTGATCCCTCAAATAGAGCACTTCGATACACTGCATGCACGGTTCAAGTTTATAAATTCTATACTTTGGACCGTGAACGTAATAAAAAGACTCAAAACTATGGTGTGTTAGTCGAGGGGAGTCATGAAACAGATGATATTGACTATTATGGTGTCATACGTGATATTATCAAATTGAAATATCTGGGTGAGTCTGTAACATATGTTTTTAAATATGATTGGTGAGATCTAGGAGGTGGTCGGGTTTCGATATATAGAGATAATCACTTTACGAGTGTCAATACTGTATCTAAATGGTACAATGATGATCCATTCGTATTGGCTTGTCAAGCTACCCAAGTCTATTACTTGATTGATCCAATGAAAAGAGTTGAGAAGATAGTGGAGAGATAATTTGGCGAGTCATACAAAAATTTGTCCATCTAATTATATATGAAGCAAGAATGAGTGCGGATAATGAAAATTGTGGAAATGAATATGACACTCCGATTGTATAGACCTACTTAGAAGATGGAGAGAGTATTAACTTGTTGGTTGACCTTGGTGCACTCGAGTTACTCCCCTTGTGTAGAGATGACATCCCATTCATCCATCTCGACTCATCCAAAGTAAGCGAGGAAGAAGAAGAATAAGAAGAAGAATCTGGGGAGGAAGTGGATAAGGATGACGAAAAAGAGGTTAATGATGATGACGAAGATGTTATTGAGGGAGATTCTAAAACAACCATGGAAAATACATCCGAAAATGAAGAATAAAAGTACTAAATATTTTATTCATATAGGTGACTATACAATATTATACTTTTAATAATTTCTTTTAATTAATTTTCTTTATCATATTAATCATTTTCAAGGATACCGCCAAAACGAAAATGAAAAAGTGTGCCTTATTCGCCAAGTCTCGAACCCGTTGAGGACTCTCCACCGAAGGAATTCACTCCTGAAGAAGTTAACACGCAAGAGACAGATAGCCAGTCGACACCTACCAATAAGGAAATGTCGTTGATAATTAATTATATTTTAATACTCTCAATAACTATATAACTATAATTATACTATTATCTATTAGTTGATCCATCTGCTCATCGTGGTCGTGGCTATACACGTGGCATCTCTCTTGAGAAAAATAGAAGGTACAGAAAATTCAAGGTTACCATTCTTGATAATTCCACTAGGGGAGTGGATGATCGTACAACAGCGCTTTCCTCCTATATTGGCACAGTAATCCAAGTTTATGTTCCATTTTATGTGCGATCATGGTGAGATGTTCTGAATGAGATTAAGGATCACATTCGAAGCCGTGTGTTGGTGAGTTTACTTTGAGAGTACATTTTTTTCAACTAAATTAGTATATCATATTTTTAACATAATTCACTTATTAGAATGAATCGACCTCGATTTCAGCCGTAGCGAGGATTTGATAACTGTGAATGAATTGATGGCTACACTATTATGAAATCACAAGGGACAATGTCATGACCACTTCAAGAAGTTTGAGATGTTGGAAGAGACTCCACAGTCCCCTTTCCAAAAGATGAAGTTAGACGATTGGAGGAAGTGTTGTGATCTTTTCACAAGTTTAGATTATCTGGTATTCTAGATTTATATCCTTTAATTATTTATATTTATATTCATTCTATGTATTATATGTATTTATATTACATTAACATTCTTAATTAATTTTTTTGCACTTAAGTTCTACAAATACACAAAATAGATCCGCTCTAACTATTCATCATCGTGCTGGTTTAATGCCATTCCATGGTCTTACAGAGAAAATGGTAGATAATCACTTATAGAAATTCAATTATTTTTCTAATACTATTTTATTTAAGTATTAATATTATCTTTTAAAATTGCAAATGTGGCTTTGTTAGAAATGTGATGATCCTAAAAACTTTTCTCTCATTTATGTCAATGCTACTGCTCATACTAATGAGCGTAGTGAATGAATGGATCCTGCCGTTACAGATAATTATGTAAGCGGTGTTAATTTTGTTAAATAAATTAGTCAACATGTGAATAAATTAGTTTTTATTTGTATTTATTTTAACATGTTACTTATTATGTATTTTATTTCTAATTGCAAGAAAAAATGATGGAGATGAAGTCAGCTTCTAAGGAATCCTCTCCTAGTGACATAAACATATTCACGCAAGTGTTTTGAACCAAGTCTAGTATGGTAAGAGGTTTGGGATATTCTTTCAAGCATCTTGTTTCATTCTTCACTATCTCATCAATTTTACAAATTAATAATCTTTCCAAAAATTTAAAAGCAGCACCGCGAGAAAATGTGTATATGAGGTCAAGACTATAAGAGTTGGAGTCTCTCTTAAAGCGCCAGACTGATTTAGAGACGTGTTTGCATGAGCAACAAAGAAACCAAGAGGAAAGAATACGCAGTGAAGTCCAAGAGCAAGTGCAGCGGAAAATGATGGTGTAGAAGGAGCGTGTTATGTCACTGCGCAGAATCGTGGTGGGCGAGGAAATAAAAAGAAATAAATTTTATCAATTTTATCATTGTATATAATTTTTAATATCTAATTTTGAAACTTTATAAGATATTGTTTGTTCTTAAATGATGGTATAATATGATATAATTTGTATGCTNTTGATTTTTTTGAAAAACAAAGTGTGCTCCTTTCATCATATGCAAAAAGTAAAAAGATTAGGATTGAATTTTTGAAAAGTGAATGATGATGTTTTTGACATGTGAATCTTTTTAAATTTGAATATGAAGTCTCATATGCCTATAAATAGATCATTTGAGAGCTTCACATTCACAACACCAAGAGCATATAATATTCATTCAAAGCTTTCATTCTCTCTTCTCTAAGCATTGATCAGCCTTAACCCTTGTTCATTTTGAGAGATATAGTTTGTGCTGTATTGTTCTTATTTCACTCTTTGAGAAGTGTTTTCTGATATTCTACCCACTATTAATTGTTGTATCAGTAAAAGGGTGTGTATAACCCTTGTGCATGTAGAAAGTGTTCTACACAGGGAATAGTTAAATCACCATATGTGAGGTGATTGCAAGTGTAGATGGTGTTCTACACGGATCCTTTGTAACGGTATTGTTCAAAGGTGTAATAGGTTTCTATCTCTACCTGAAGGAGGTTGAATAGTGAATTCGGGGATCCTCAAGGGGTAGCTTGAGGCGAGGACGTAAGCAGTGGGGCCGAACCTCGTTAACATACTGAGTTTGCTTCTCTTACCCTTACTCTTTATATTTATTGCTATTTTATATTTTATTTATATTTTATATTGTACATTTGATTTATAATTGTTATTTTCTTAAATCAACTTAATTCACCCCCCCTCTTGTGTTAGTCATCTGGGCAACATATTAGTTGATGCATCTGCTCATCGTGGTCGTGGCTATACACGTGGCATCTCTCTTGAGAAAAATAAAAGGTACAGAAAATTCAAGGTTACCATTCCTGATAATTCCACTGGGGGAGTGGATGATCGTACAACAGCGCTTTCCTCCTATATTGGCACAGTAATCCAAGTTTATGTTCCATTTTATGTCCGATCATGGTGAGATGTTCTGAATGAGATTAAGGATCATATTCAAAGTCGTGTGTTGGTGAGTTTACTTTGAGAGTACATTTTTTTCAACTAAATTAGTATATCATATTTTTAACATAATTCACTTATTAGAATGAATCGACTTCGATTTCAGCCGTAGCGAGGATTGAATAATTGTGAATGAATTGATGGCTACACTATTATGAAATCACAAGGGACAATGTCATGACCACTTCAAGAAGTTTGAGATGTTGGAAGAGGATCCACAGTCCCCTTTCCAAAAGATGAAGTTAGACAATTAGAGGAAGTGTTATGATCTTTTCGCAAGTTTAGATTATCTGGTATTCTAGATTTATATCCTTTAATTATTTATATTTATATTCATTCTATGTATTATATGTATTTATATTACATTAATATTCTTAATTAATTTTGTTGCACTTAAGTTCTACAAATACACAGAATAGATCCGCTCTGACTATTCACCATCGTGCTGGTTTAATGTCATTCCACGATCTTACAGAGAAAATGGAAGATAATCACTTATAGAAATTCAATTATTTTTCTAATACTATTTTGTTTAAGTATTAACATTATCTTTTAAAATTGCTAATGTGGCTTTGTTAGAAATGTGATGATCCTAAAAATTTTTCTCTCATTTATGTATATGCTACTGCTCATACTAATGAGCGTAGTGAATGAATGGATCCTGCCGTTACAGATAATTATGTAAGCGGTGTTAATTTTGTTAAATAAGTTAGTCAACATGTGAATAAATTAGTTTTTATTTGTATTTATTTTAATATGTTACTTATTATGTGTTTTATTTCTAATTGCAAGAAAAAATGATGGAGATGAAGTCAGCTTCCAAGGAATCCTCTCCTAGTGACATAAACATATTCACGCAAGTGTTTGGAACCAAGTCTAGTATGGTAAGAGGTTTGGGATGTTCTTTCAAGCATCCTGTTTCATTCTTCACTATCTCATCAATTTTACAAATTAATAATCTTTCCAAAAATTTAAAAGCAGCACCGCGAGAAAATGTGTATATGAGGTCAAGACTATAAGAGTTGGAGTCTCTCTTGAAGCGCCAGACTGATTTAGAGTCGTGTTTGCATGAGCAACAAAGAAACCAAGAGGAAAGAATACGCAGTGAAGTCCAAGAGCAAGTGCAGCGGAAAATGATGGTGTAGAAGGAGCGTGTTATGTCACTGCGCAGAATCGTGGTGGGCGAGGAAATAAAAAGAAATAAATTTTATCAATTTTATCATTGTATATAATTTTTAATATCTAATTTTGAAACTTTATAAGATATTGTTTGTTCTTAAATGATGGTATAATATGATATAATTTGTATGCTCTTTAATTTTATGAAATTAGTATTTTTGATCTATATGTTCGAATGTAAATCAGAAATGTTCGAACCAACGTTCGAACGTAATTACACAAAATTATAACATAACATTCGAAGGTACAATCCAGCGTTCGAATATACTCACCCTCAAATGAATAAAATATTCAAATTTTTAAATGATTAACGTTCAAACAAACCTCCGCATGTACCAGTAGCGTTCAAACTTCGAATGCTTATCCGTAAACATTTGAACTAATGTCTGAACGTTATACCTGTTTTGTTCGAACATTGGTCCATTTACATTCAATTAGGCATTCGAGCATTTAATGCAGATAACATTCAGATGTATAAACATATGAACGTAAATATGATACGTTCAAACCATAACTAACGAACGTCAACTTTTGTTGTTTGGTTAATCAGTCGAGTTGACCCCCAACCCAACGACACCTCCTGCTCAGCCTTACCCTCCCCAAAACCTCCCCTCGCAATCTCAAAGCCAATCGAAAGAGACCCCATCCCAAACCCACCTGCAATGAAAGGCCACTGAAGAGTGAACCAAAGTTGGCAGGAGGCCGACCCCTAATGCACTCGAACGAAAAAGATGGAAACCCTAGCAGAACTCTAATCGCCCTGCCACATCAGCATGCACAAATTTAAGAAAAAGAAAGAGAGCATTTTGAGAATTTTGTTGATCTATTAATCCAAAAATTTACCAAACCTGTTTCATCTTTTTTAATCCATTCACAGTGACTTCTACTTCTCTCTCTCTCTCTTCCTTATAATGCTCTGCCCGGATTAGAAAAATAATTCAATTCCGTTTAGATGTTGAATTGAGATAAAAGTTGAAAGTTAGATAAAATATTGTTAAAATATTATTTTTTTAATATTATTATTAGTTTAAAATTTAAAAAAAATAAATTATTTATTATATTTTATTTTAAATTTGATAAAATTATAATAATTAAATAAAATAAATTATGATAATTGAAAGGAAATTGAGATCAAACTGACCTCCGTCTCTATCATATCATTGGCATTGTCACAGATATTATTGATAGAAAAAATCTTCACAACCTCCTACTATTCACACACACTCCACACTCTCACATTTTTTTTAATTTTTATTATTTTATCTTTTATCAAATATTTAATATATAAATAATGAATAAAAGAATTAAATTAATTTAAAAAGAATAAATTCAAAAAAAATATTAAAAAAATATTAAAAAATTGAAAAAAAAATGAAATGTGGAATGTTGGGAGGTTGTGTAGTATTCCTCTTGTTGATATCATGATCGATCATTTGATCTAATTTGCTGCATGTAATGGTACGACTACTGTCATATCAGATGGGATCCATTTGTCACCAATAGCTACTTTTGCAGTGAACAGGCCTCATGCGTTAAAGTTAAGAGTTTTGCTACATACAAACACAGTCGCGTACTAATCTGTGTACCAATACTGATTTATTCATACTTAAAATTTAAATTAACACTATTTTCAATAAAATCTACTTTTTGACCAATCACATCATATTAGTGCACAGATTAATACACAATTATGCTTACAACTATATTTTTCCTAAAGTTAAACAAAAGTAGTACGACGCCTGTCTCCTATCCAACTAGATTGACTTGACGCTCCACTCCTCCAGCACCTCATCTCTCTCTTCACGGCCGGCCTCATCTCTACCATTTTCTTTGTTTTTTTATTCCTTGCTAATTTCTTCCATAACTTGTGTTCCAAATTTGCAGCGATCCAACCATAGAAGCCGTTCATGCATGCATGCACCCTTGGCCTACCCGCCACATTAAAGGCCGTGCGCTCACGCACATTAACCGCAGCTCCCACCTCCACGTACATGAAGTACTATCAACAACGACAAATCTGTGATGTTTATCTTCCCAGCTTTCTCCTCCCGTTTGCTGCCTTATCAAGATGGACGTCTTGATCATCATCGGGCACCACCAGTGTCCAACACCCAGCACAGAGATTTGGCCTTCAACCACCAGTACTTCAAGTAGCTAGCTATAAAGGAATCTTGGGTCGACGACAAATGAGCCAAGTGGTGATTTATTAACTAGGACAAGTGGTGAGTTCATAATCTTTTACTTTTCTATATATTTCGTCTAATGCGACTGCGCGATCCATGATCCCAAATTTCAATTCTTTCATGTCTGCCCAAGATCGTCTCTCCTATTTGGGTAGCAACCGCACTTTTTTTTGAATTTTTTTTGAAAACCAAGCGGTTCTAACAAACAATTCCTCCTTTAACTCAAAAAGTTTTAATGAAAAATAATTATAAGACATGACTAAATGATGAAAGACACGTTAACACAATTAGTGCTATCATCAACAGTATTAACATTGTTCATGCTCCTATTTTTTTTCTATCCCGTGTGGAGATTATCATCAAGTTAAAGGGCCATAACTTAATAACAAATAAATTAGGAAATTATAAAATAATTAAGTTAAAAAATAAATTATCATCAAGCTGAAAAACATAGTAAAAAACTAATTGGCATTCATAAGAAAAGAAATTAAACTCCTAATCATGCACCAGATTGAACCAAATGTGGCAAGTGTCACTTACTGATCATTTTCTAGTATAGAATTTAGAGAAATATTAGTTCACAAAGATTATTATATATATCTAGCAAAGGTAAAGGCATTTACAAACTAATATAGGTAGCTTCTTTGTCTGAACATTAAATTACAAAATTATTAGACTTAAAATGTGATATCTAATCGCATTAATTTTCGAGATTTACTTTTATAAAATTATTTTTTTATAAACCTAGCATCTCTAAAAAAAACTTTCACAGAATGGACCAATTTGTTATTAAGACAACTGATCACGCCATGAATCATTTTTTGACATTTCTTAATTACCACATGGACCAATTTGTTATTAAGACAAACCCCAAGAATTAACCCATATACATACAATAACTATTTTCTAAAATGATAAAATCTCTATCAATATTAATTATAAATGCTTCCGTTATTTTGTTAAAAATAAAAAATAAAAAAGAAAAAAGGGAACACAAATTAAAAGTGAAGATGGCCTAAAAAAGATAGGATAAATATTTAGTTTTATTAAATGTAACAAGTTCTACATAATACTTAATATATATGATAGTTTATGTTATTACTTAATTAATATGATAGTTTATGTTATAATTCCTATATATTTATATATATCTTCTATATATATATAATCACAAAGATTATATATATAGAAGATATATATAAAAAGTGTGTATGAAACGGAAAATTTTATTTTAACGGTTTTTCTTGTTTTTCCGTTAAAGTTAACACAATTTGTTTTAACGGTTTGGCATATAAAATGAAGACATAAATATTGAGAGAGATAGTATTCAATGTTGTTATATGATTTATTAATCATAATAATTATAATACTTAATAGTTTATATAATAATAAGTAATTAAATATTAGTTATTATATTTTTCTCTTTCTCCTTAACATATACACGTGTATTATGTGCATATGACGTGAATCCTTAAGTATAATATATGTGTATTATACGTTTCATTAATTCAGATTATTGAGTATTCCAAATTTAAAAATCTCATATAATATATAATACAAGTGTGTTTAGTCAAAGTGTTTTTTTTTCCCATGGTAGTAGGACGTAGCTTCCGTTAAGTCATATTCCACATGTGGGCTTGCTATGGTGGGTACGTGACAAAAGCCGTGATCCTTGAGCTAATCAAGAAAGAGTAAATTCGGCCAACAACTTCAAAATATATTTTAGGATTTATATATATGCTATATATAGAAAATATTATACCACAAATTTTATAAAAAGATTATGTTTTAACTTTATGTTGTCCCTGATCGACTCAACCAACAGCAAAATAAGAATTTCAATGTTGTCTCTATTGATCGTCTACAGGATGACGTAAATTGATGAATTATAATACAAACATCAAGCGACACATATTTTGAACTACCGTTTATGTTAGACTTTTATTAAATTTTTCGTATACATCTTTGCTAAAATTATAGATGTTATAAACATGTATTGGATTATATGATATTTTGAACTAATTTTTTTATTTTCTCCAATATGCCTTAAATTATTAAGTAACATCAATAATTTTTATAAAATATATATTATTTTTTACAAATAATCATTTCATAAAATTAGACAAACGTGCTTTGCACGTTGCTCCCACCTAGTATATATATATAAAAATGGAAATGATGAACTTGAATTTTCTTCTTAAATCTGATTGGCTGCACCTTTTTTTTCATTATTAAGATCATTAATTAACAAATTTTTGTTAGCTAGCTTATATATTGCATGTATTGGCCGTCGGACATAACTAGCTAGCACCAAATGCAAGGGCTGAAATTAAGTGTGTTGTGCAAAACATACACACACCAACGATATTGGCAACCAAAGTAAACAAGCACATGATCAAGCAAATACATGACATACAATTTACATGATTCGGTAACTTACCTATGTCCACAGAGTTGCAGAAATATAATTAACTAGAAGATATTACAATCACTCAATCTCAACTCACTCCCTTTAGGACTTTACTTTCTCACACAATATGCACTCACTTGATTATTGTCTTCTCTGATTAATATGTTGAAAATCGTGCACAATACGTCAAAATATCACATATATATAGAAATGGCACTGGAAACCCTAACATGGAAAAATTTGGGTCCTTTGCTCAACGTGTCGAGTGAACAATAATCAATATTGACTTGAGTGGTGTATCGAGTGCAACTCGATCTAATACTAGGATTTGTGTCTCGCTCGAGCTCATTATCACACTAGACTTAAGTGAATTTACGGGTTGAGCTTCACTCGAACTTATTGTCAAGCGCATTTCAAGTGAACTCACGGATTGAACTTTGCTCAAGCACTAAGTCAAGTGAACTCTCTATTTATCGAATTTCTATTCACAAACCAGGCACCACATACAACCTAATAAAGGATGCTACCCACACCCTCCGAAGGGATATCCCTTCTTGCACCTTGCCCGGACGGGGTGAGTTTTTGCCTCTTGGACTTTTGCCCAACCCCAATGGGCAGGTCCCCCGTCCCACATGTCTGAGGGTGGATTAGCGCCTAGTCTGTCTTCCCTGCCTACCAGACAAAAGAGCACCAACCGGCAACCTAGATTCCTAATCAACCCCCAAAAACCACCACCCAAACAAAAATTAGGATCATAATCAACCACCAACCCAATAAAAACCATCAACCATGGCTTAATGAACCAAACTAGCGAACAAAAACTAACTAAAGAGAGAGATACTAGTTGGGGTTTGACACAGAGAGACCAGGATGGCAAGGCCATAAAACACTAAACTAGCGACAGAGATTAGAGAGAGAGAGAGAGAGAGAGAGAGAGAGAGAGAGATGCAAGGATCACTTGAAGAATTGAGAAAGGACTGGGAAGATTTTATTCAGAACTCTAAATCAAAACGATGAGGGGATTGCCCGGCCTTTTGTTCCAGAAAATATTTTTCTTATTATATATATATAGTAAGCGGATAGAGGGGATCCAATGTGGGCAAGTCTGGTCCTATCCCTGGCAGGTGTGTGCTTTAGGTATAGGTGGGGGCCCGCACCTCGGCAGCTGATGGTCAAGATTGCCCGGCCATCCAAGCAGGGGCAAACCGATGGAGGGCAGGCAGACTAGTTCGGGGCCCACCACCTACCCCTAGCTGAAACATGAAACTCTAGACCGTTAATTCTTATAAATTAGCTACGACCATCTAATTAATTAAACTATGGACATGTAAGACAAAAAAATGATATACTATTATTCTAATCAAAGTATACGTTTCATGGCTCTCGAGATATTAATAGCTGGGTCGGGTCTCACGAAAGGGTAGTTGCCATTGGACGTACGCACGATTATATATCTTCTTATATATAAAAGAGCCAATCCTGAAATGAATAGTAAGTATAATATTTTTTTCAATTTATCCTTCCTCTTCACAGTAATATCCAATTTTCTCATGCACAATAATGCACAGTAAAGATAATAAAAAATTCTATAAATCGTCGAAAATATCCGTGAATACACAGTAATGCACAGTAACGATGCACAGTAATATAATAATTCGATTGCTACACAGTAATACACAGTAACTATGCACAGTAATATAATAATAAAAAATTCAAAATGCATAGTAAATCCAATAAAAAATTCAAAATGCACAGTAAAGATAATAAAAAATTCTATAAATCGTCGAAAAATTTCCGTGATTACACAGTAACGATGAACAGTAATATAATAATTAGATTCCTATACAGTAAAGATAATAATTGAACGCACAGTAATATAATATAAAAAATTCAAAATGCACAGTAAATCCAATAAAAAATTCAAAATGCACAGTAAAGATAATAAAAAATTTCAAATTATCGATTTAAAAATAATGGAAGTTCGAGGGAGAGAAGAAACAAATGAATGAATATACAGGATGATACACGACAGGTAGGAAGAGAGTGAGAGAGACAGAGAAAGATTACTTTGTGTCTTTGTGAAGCTTAGGGAATTCTGAACAAATTAAAGAGATAATCATAATGAATTAAGACCAGATTTTCAAATTAGCTATTCATAATCCAATAGATTGGCATCTTTATGGATTCATTACCTCACAAAAAGATTTCGTTTCTTGTTAATTAGCGGGTAGTGGTTGGTGGGTCAGCTCAGTACTGATAGATCCCTTTCTTTTTGCTCAGTACCAATGATTGAGATCATTCTAATCTTAAAAAGCCTAATTATACGCTGCGACCTGATTGCACCATGACTCAATATTTCTTTTGTTTTGTTTTGTATGCATGAAAAATTATTTTAGAGCCCATAATAAAAATAAAAGATTCATATAATGTGTCACATTAACAAATATAATTAATAGCAACAAAATCTAAAAGATAAATAATATTTATAGTCATAAAATGTATAAAAGCCGTAATTATTTTTTAAAAAATTAAGTAAATAAAGAATTTACATGAAAATTTTAGTTTATTTTTCATAATTAATATCAAATCACCAATTGTCATAATTCATCTATAAAATATAATTTATTTTTCATCCCCCACCACGTTTATAAAAAAAATATTGTATTTAATTAATGTTTGTCCGTCGCATGTGAACTAATTTAATGTCTTCTTAATTTAATTAGTTTAGTAAGTTTCTGTTGGTTAGTTAATTTCAGAAAATATAGTTTAATTATTAGTTAACTATTTTACATTTTCTTTTCTTTTCTTACATTGTCTACTACAATTGGGCTTTTTCTGCCTTCCTTGCATGTCACTCATATGAAATTATTGACAGAACTAGAGTCTATTTCAAACTTGCATATAAGAACATATTTATGTCCGTTTCTGTCTGGCAGGATGACAAGTTTGACAAATCCATTTCTTTTGTAACTGTTGCTAATGCCATTTGGCCCTTTTATCATACAGGATTGGATGCATCCTTCTTTCTGTTGGGCAGAATGAATATCATGATGAAGTCTTGCGAACTTTGAACTATGTTGTAAACCAGTCAGACTACACTGTGAAGACCCTAAGAAATGTCACAGAATATCTATCCCTAGCAAAAAATATTAGTGTGGCCCAGGTGTTCCTTCCGTCTGATGTCATGGATGATATTGATCTTTATTTAATTTATTTTATAAAAAAAAAT
>QGSO01000535.1:189389-219115 GCA_011037825.1 Carya cathayensis
ACAAAGTTTTGGGGATGGCTGGAGCACCCTTGAAAACCCATGCTAGGGATGGTCTGATCACTCTTTGGGTTTGTTGGGGTGGCCAGCAACCCTATGATTCTTTTGCATCCCTTGAGGAGGCTGAGAATGAATGGGTGGAAAGATCCTTTGAAAAGAGTGACGTCTGGGTGGTAGTGAATCCCAAAATAGAATTAAGGCACCAAGCACGGAGGGGTATTCATGGATTTTTCCCAAACTTGTTGGGATCTTTTGAAGGAAGACATTATGAAGGTAAAAAGCAACATTGTTTAGAGAGGTTAGAGAGGTTTGCAAATGATTTTACAGTTGGGCTATTCTGGTTTACTACTTGAAGAGGATTCTGAAATTCAGGGGCCTACTTTCCCACTCTTCCTTGCTTCTGAAATTGCACAATTAGATGCAGGTTTTAGCATAATTGTTGCAGAATCTACGTACAGAATCAGTCTCCCAATTTAGTCGAAACGAAGAAGCTATCTAGTTTTAGTTCTTAGGATCTTATGATTGGAGGAATATTGACAAAATGAACATAAAGATTGCTGTTTCTGCCTTGGGAATTGCAAATTTGCTTGTTTTTATCTCTGTTTGATGCTTCAATGATTCTTATTTTGCTGAGAGTTCTATCTTGACTTCTTAATGTTTATATTTTCTTATGTTAAGTGCTTCTTTTTTTTTTAACATTGTGATGGTTAGCAGGTAAATTTTATGTTTAGAAACCTGATCCCCAATCAAGCTTTATTTATGTTGATGATGAGTGACTCAAGACTTATGGTCTATTCTATATTTGTTGTTAAAGATTCCTGTTCGATGACTGTTTATTTATAGTTCATGAATTTGTTTAAAAGGGCTATAATATTTTCCATTGATAATATATATATGGACGTTCTATTCATGTTTATTGTTTATGTTATGGATAGCCTATGGGATGTAATGTAGTGGATGAATGAATGAATTTGTGAGAAAGGCTGGACGTTATAATCATGTTTATTTCTAGTTCATGAATTTGTTTAAAAGGGCTGGAATATTTGCTATGGATCATAATATATATATGGACATTATATTCATGTTTATTGTTTATGTTATGGATTGCCTATGAGATATAATGTAGTAGATGGATCGACTAATATTTATTGAGAAAGGCTCTGGAAAGAAAAAACTGAAAATATTTAGTAAGAAAGGCTCTAAAAAAAAAAACCGCGAATTTAACCCGACCCGAACCATTCGGGTCGGGTCGGGCCATTATGGCAGACCTTGGGTTGCGAGCCACAACGGGTCGGGTCAATATATGTGCTGGGCGGGCTGTTGTTCAGGCCTAAATGCGACTGCGCGATCCATGATCCCAAATTTCAATTCTTTCATGTCTGCCCAAGATCATCTCTCCTATTTGGGTAGCAACCGCACTTTTTTTTGAATTTTTTTTGAAAACCAAGCGGTTCTGTTGAGAAATGTATTCCCACCGCTTTATTCTCCCGCTCCTCTCTCCCGCTTGACATGGAAAGCCCACTTGGCCTGATTTTTTAATAATAAAAATAAAATTTGAATCCAATCTTCTTCTTTTCCTTCATCGATTTTTCTTCCTCTCTTCCAAACCCAACGTCTGCAAGCCAAACCCATCAGTTTTTCTTCGAATCCCATCTTCTGCAAGGCAAACTCATCTTTCTCTTTTCTGGTGGTATCTTTTTATGTTTCCTAAACCTGAGGCCAAGACGGCCGTAGACATAGACATTTTTTCTGGTCAAATGCATGTAGGGAGGTTTGTTTTAAACTGGGAAAACAAATGAAATGAATAAAAAGTGCCTTATACACAGGATGCACAAGATGCAAAATATTTTATCTCCGTAGGCAAGATCAAAGTTCCATTTTTTAAACCCCAATCATTATACCCCATCTCCCTCTCTCTCTCTCTCTCTCTCTCTCTCTAATCTCCGTGTGAATGTCATGGTATTTTCTCTCTTCCCAATCCCTCGAAAACCCCCTTTCGCTCTCTCTCTCTAAGAATTCCTCCATTTCTCAACCTCTCTCTCTCATTGACATCTCTATGTACAATGCCCAAAATTATTTCCTACACACCAGCAAATTATTAAATCGAAACCCAATATCCAACAAGACAATCACATCCACAAAACCCTAATGTAAGGGAAAATGATGGAATGTTAATGGAAATAATTGGAGGTCGAAGTCGCTAGAAACACACAGAAATGAAAAAAATGCAATGAAAAGTCTTGAGGTCGAGCTCATCCAAAACTGAGAAACGAGATGTCGATTTACGTTTCAGTTCTTTATTCATTTTCTCTCTTTATTTTTTATTTTTTTTTTGTTGGTTTTAATATAATAACAGTAGCTTGCCACGTCAAGCGGGAGGGAGAAGCGGGAGAGAAGAGCGGTGACTGTAGAAGTTTTAATGAAAAATAATTATAAGACATGACTAAATGATGAAAGACACATTAACACAATTAGTGCTATCATCAACAGTATGAACATTGTTCATGCTCCTATTTTTTTTCCATCCCGTGTGGAGATTATCATCAAGTTAAAAGGGCCATAACTTAATAACAAATAAATTAGGAAATTATAAAATAATTAAGTTAAGAAATTAATTATCATCAAGCTGAAAAACATAGTAAAAAACTAATTGGTATTCATAAGAAAAGAAATTAAACTCCTAATCATGCACCAGATTGAACCAAATGTGGCAAGTGTCACTTACTGATCATTTTCTAGTATAGAATTTAGAGAAATATTAGTTCACAAAGATTATTATATATATCTAGCAAAGGTAAAGGCATGTACAAACTACTATAGGTAGGTTCTTTGTCTGAACATTAAATTACAAAATTATTAGACTTAAAATGTGATATCTAATCACATTAATTTTCGAGATTTACTTTTATAAAATTATTTTTTTATAAACCTAGCATCTCTAAAAAAGACTCTCACAGAATGGACCAATTTGTTATTAAGATAACTGATCACGCCGTGAATCATTTTTTGACATTTCTTAATTACCACATGGACCAATTTGTTATTAAGACAAACCCCAAGAATGAACCCATATACATACAATAACTATTTTCTAAAATGATAAAATCTCTATCAATATTAATTCTAAATGCTTCCGTTATTTTGTTAAAAATAAAAAATAAAAAAGGGAACACAAATTAAGAGTGAAGATGGCCTAAAAAAGATAGGATAAATATTTAGTTTTATTAAATGTAACAAGTTCTACATAATACTTAATATATATGATAGTTTATGTTATTACTTAATTAATATGATAGTTTATGTTATAATTCCTATATATATATATATATATAAATGGAAATGATGAACTTGAATTTTCTTCTTAAATCTGATTGGCTGCACCTTTTTTTCATTATTAAGATCATTAATTAACAAATTTTTGTTAGCTGGCTTATATATTGCATGTATTGGCCGTCGGACATAACTAGCTAGCACCAAATGCAAGGGCTGAAATTAAGTGTGTTGTGCAAAACATACACACACCAACGATGGCAACCAAAGTAAACAAGCACATGATCAAGCAAATACATGACACACAATTTACATGATTCGGCAACTTACCTATGTCCACAGAGTTGTAGAAATATAATTAACTAGAAGATATTACAATCACTCAACCTCAACTCACTCCCTTTAGGACTTTACTCTCTCACACAATATGCATTCACTTGATTATTATCCTCTCTGATTAATATGTTGAAAATCGTGCACAATACGTCAAAATATCACATATATATAGAAATGGCACTGGAAACCCTAACATGGAAAAATTTGGGTCCTTTGCTCAACGTGTCGAGTGAACAATCAATATTGGCTCGAGTGGTGTATCGAGTGCAACTCGATCTAATACTAGGATTTGTGTCTCACTCGAGCTCATTATCACACTAGACTCAAGTGAATTTACGGGTTGAACTTTGCTCAAGCACTAAGTCAAGTGAACTCTCTATTTATCAAATTTCTATTCACAAACCGGGCCCCACATACAACCTAATAAAGGATGCTACCCACACCCTCCGAAGGGATATCCCTTCTTGCACCTTGCCCAGACGGGGTGAGTTTTTGCCTCTTGGGCTTTTGCCCAACCCCAATGGGCAGGTCCCCTTCCCACATGTCTGAGGGTGGATTAGCTCCTAGTCTGTCTTCCCTGCCTACCAGACAAAAGAGCACCAACCGGCAACCTAGATTCCTAATTAACCCCCAAAAACCACCACCCAAACAAAAATTAGGATCATAATCAACCAACAACCCGATAAAAACCATCAACCATGGCTTAATGAACCAAACTAGCGAACAAAAACTAACTAAAGAGAGAGATACTAGTTGGGGTTTGACACAGAGACACCAGGATGGCAAGGCCATAAAACACTAAACTAGCGACAGAGATTAGAGAGAGAGAGAGAGACAGAGAGACAGAGAAAGATGCAAGGATCACTTGAAGAAGTGAGAAAGGACTGGGAAGATTTTATTCAGAACTCTAAATCAAAACGATGGGGGGATTGCCCGGCCTTTTGTTCTAGAAAATATTTTTCTTATTATATATATATAGTAAGCGGATAGAGGGGATCCAATGTGGGCAAGTCTGGTCCTATCCCTGGCAGGTGTGTGCTTAGGTATAGGAGGGGGCCCGCACCCCGGCAGCTGATGGTCAAGATTGCCCGGCCATCCAAGCAGGGGCAAACCGATGGAGGGCAGGCAGACTAGTTCGGGGCCCACCACCTACCCCTAGCTGAAACATGAAACTCTAGACCGTTAATTCTTATAAATTAGCTACGACCATCTAATTAATTAAACTCTGGACATGTAAGACAAAAAAATGATATACTATTATTCTGATCAAAGTGTACGTTTCATGGCTCTCGAGATATTAATAGCTGGGTCGGGTCTCACGAAAGGGTAGTTGCCATTGGACGTACGCACGATTATATATATATATATATATATTCGTTAAATTAATTTGGAATTAACGGTACGTAATGTACGTAGGAACAATATTATATACATATATATATTACAGAAGTGCTACATGCAGTCGGCACATGCAAGCGAGATGTAAACGGTTATACGGAATGAATAAAAAAAAGTTATAAAAATAGTTTTTTTTTTCATGTGAGTCCCATATTAATTTACTTTTTTCAAAACGACTGCACGCCACTTGCACAACCACGACTGCAAATATCATTTCTCTATATATTAATATAAAAGCTAGCTCTACTTTTCTTTCTTCGTGTTAAATTAAGATGTGTCAATTAGAGACTAAAAAATATGCAGGCCGAAGATCTAAGTAGTTTAATTATATATAAATAAATAACTATATATATATATATATTTATATTAATATACAGTGTGTGTTTGTGTGTGTGTAAAGCTAGTTAATTGAAACATTCGTTGGTTTATATAAATTCAGATAATGAAAATGAATTAATAAGAAATTCATGATCAGTCCAAGTTGTACCAGGAAAAAAAAAACCATTGATTGGTTTGGATCATGCATCGAGTACCACATCATGATCAAATATTATCATGTAGATAACTCTAAAACTTTCAAATTTATATTGCATTAAATTCAAGATCAGTACTTCTGTTGATCAAAGAACTGATCTAAAACATGCACATGTGCATCCATGTTAGCTAGTTGATAAAACCTTTTATTGATCTTCTTGATATATAGACACAAGATTAATTAATAGAATATCTCGCACGCTTGTCGTCAATGTTAGGTAAGTACTTGTAGTACTTCTTATTCTGTGCATGCAGTTATGATATGATATTGTTTCCAATTTTGAGAAGTTGAAAATATAATTAATTTAGTTAAAAGTAATATATAACTAAATACAGTTTTAAAGTGAACAAGTTTCTGTATGCACTCTCGTTGAAAAAAAAGTAAGATCTATAATTAAAAAATAATTTTTTTATCTGAATCCTAAATTTATCTATTTTGAATAAGCGTGAAGGGACTTGCACATGACCCTAAGAGTGCAAATATTGTCATTTCTTTTTAGGAGTTAATTCATTGTCAGTATGAGCTTGCTTCTCAAGATTAGTTGATTATTATTGTTTATATTTTGATTTAGTTAAGAAAGTAAAATTTGATCAACAACTAGTACTAATAATTGGACTGACATATTATTATTTAGAAGTTAATTAGAAGTAGGAAGAATCAGATAATATCTAATTGGGGAACGTTTCATAGTTTTTTTTTAATCTATTTTTCTTGATTTCAGATTACATTAAATAAATACATGAATTGGCAATATCAAGTAAAGGATTCGAGATGTGACTTAATAATTTGTCTAGAATTAATGCTCGCACAAGAGGTCAAGAGCTTAATTAAGATTAAGCTTTTATGCAGACAAATAGTGAACAAACAGGCTTAATTAAGTACTGTTGCTGAATGCTAGCAGCTCTGATGAAAAACTAGTAAGATTTGCATGCAGAAACCCACTCAATTTTTTAGTTCGTGCAATCTTTGCCATACCCTTGAAGTCTCAACCCCAATTCTTGCAATCTTCGCCTGGAAAAATCGTCGAACAGGAATCATAAGGATTAGGATAGAAGAAAATAATTATCACGAAAGAATTACTAGCATTTAAGATGTTGTATATATAGATATATAGTACCTGAGCATGAATTGTATGGAAAATTTTGTCACCCACAGTATAAAAGCTACTGCTGACAACTTCAGCACCTTCTTCCTGAAGTATACAAGTAACCTCATACATGAAGTTCTTCTGCAACCCACTTATCAAAATGACTTCTATACTGGAACCCAAGTCTCTTAAATCAACAATAGGAAGCGATGAGCCAATCCCCATGTTACTGCTACTACCTACACTCCCTGCAATTTGTTCCTTCCTATGCTTTAACTTTTCTATTCTTTCCCTCAGCTGGGTGATATAGCTGGTGGCGTAATCGAGCTTATCTTGCTGCGAAACCATGTCCTACAACATGATATAATATAGAAAAGAAATAATTAGTAATTAACCAAATTAAACTATCTAGCTCATGTACTGAAATTAACAGATCTGGGTACTTGAATATGACCTCTTCCAAGCTATAATTAACTAAAGAAAAAGAAAGGAGACGTAGATTAATCAATATCGTGAGGTAATACTAATATATATATATATATATATAGGAGGTAATGCATGTGTCTATAAACTGAATGTATATATATGTATGGATTGATTCTGGAATTCATCATATCGGATTATTAATTGAGACTGTTAATAAGTCAGCATGTATCACGTCATTGAAAATAGCTNGTTTGGAAGTCGAGATTATGAGTTGAGTTGAGTTGTAAATAGTTGTATTTTGTAGATTCCATTAAAATGTGTTTAATTTTATTATGAAAAGTTAAAAAAGTAGAGAGTCCCATCAATTATTGGTTTGAAATGCCTTGAGTTTGATTCAACATTTACTAATAACAACCTTAATGTTGTAGTGTTAGTACATGATGCCAATAATTTCAAAGAAGCAGTACGTACTGCAAATAAATCAAGCCGATATTATTTATGCCAACAATTTAGAAGACACGGGACGAATAGAGGACGTTGGCATTTTTTTCAATGGAGCAGGCGAGAAGATCTCTACGCCATATCATGAACACATACGACCGACAGAGTACTACCAAAATCAATAATTTGCAAGAAACAGCTAGAAAAGGTCATGTATCAGCAAGCTTCTTGGCACAGATATATGGTTGTATCTCTCTCCCTCTTGAATATCAACTCTCGTTTCAATTACACTCATGCCCAGCTAAATCTCGTTAGTTCGACTAATGTTTTCCAACGATATCGTCATGTATAGTCTCTCATATATATCTGATAACCTAGCCCTTTGATCCCATTATAACCCCACTGATCATCCTCTTTCTAATTAACGATATCGTCATGTATTGTCTCTGATGATCAGATAATTATATAAACACTTTGCACAGATCGACTTCTAATTAATGAACTGCTAAGCTTATACCTAAAGTCCAAAACGTATGATGATGAATGAAAGTGCAGAAAAAGTTGGAGAAATTAGCTCATGATCGACTCTGAAACCCAAAAAGAAACAAAGCTTAATTTCCAATGGAGGGGTTTCCATGAATTCGAGAGAGCAGATAAAAAACACGAGTTAATAAGTTTAGTCTGCAAGCATGAAAATCATATCTTCAACTAAAAATAGATAGTGAATAATTAGCTGTGAGTACCCTGGAGGGTTTGGAGTGGTGGAGATAAGGAATAAGAGAAGCAAGCTTAAAGCATAGCCCTTTCATATGGATTCTTCTGTTCCTCTCCACTGTCTTTCTATCAGGCTTATTTGCATCATCAGTACTGCTTGTCTTCTTCATTTTCAATCCTCCAATATGATCACTATGATCTCTAGCTGATCTCTCTCTCTCTCTCTCTCTCTCTCTCTCTCTCTCTCTCTCTCTCTCTCTTATCTTGCTTTTAAGCTCTGTAAACTGAGGGTTTTGAGTTCGAAGTGACTACTTGATATAGAAGGCAGGCAGCTTTCGTGGGCATGGAGAAATAATACAAAAATTTGAATTTTGCAATTTAGGTTAAAGAAACGTAGGAAGCACAAAAGCAAGTTAGTGAAATTCACAGGAAAGATCCGTTGTCAAAGCCGAATAGTAAATTAGATTTTGTCATGCATTCTAGTTTGTTCAGGTGTGAACCGCCGCCATGCGGCTGGTTCCCAATCACTCCGCCTTCCACCCTTTGATCTGTCTCTTTTTGTCTGATAAAAAACTGTTTTTTTCTTTCGTGGTAAAAACCTCCCTGCTTCCACCTACCATATATTTATCTAATCTTCATGACACATGATATATAATTATGTTCACTTTTGACTGCTCTACCTATTAAAACAGGAGGGTGGCCGGGCGCTTGGTTTCCGGCCTGTGTGTTTCTGCGATCCTAAATTCTTTCTCCATGAAGGTAGATATTTTTGCAAAGACAAATATAAATAATTAAATTTATATATATCTTTTTGGTCATTATTTTAATCTCTTGGAACAAGTGATTATTTTATATAGCATTAAAGTTGACTCTCATTTGGAACCTTCATCGTACGTATACTTTATGTGATTTAATTAAATATTCGATATCCATTTATAAAGAAATTAACAGATCAGCCTGACCCATACAAGAGAGTAAAAAATGTTAAAATAAATATAAATAATTAAATTTATCTATTTTCATTAACTCACAATTTTGTCGATAAGCAACATGCAGGGCGGAATATATAATGGCTATCTGATGCATAACGCTTAAATAAAAAAAATATATGTAATCTAATATTGAAGATATCATACCACTGCTTTTCTCACGATCGAACATTTCTTGCATTTATCGTGCGCATGTTCAATTTCAAGAGGAAAACATACAACTTTTTAGGAAAACATATTCCATTTCTTGCATTTATCGTGCGCATGTCGTCTGATTTGCAGTCTACATGGAACTTACTAATTAATAAGAGTAAATTGAGTAATGATCTAGTTTGCATTAACTTTTAAAGCTATATATAAGAGGGATCTTGATTGGTCAATTTTTAAATATTACTCTTTTTCTTTTAATTTAAAAGTTAGATCAAACTACGTACGTACCCAGTCGCATTCTTTTCTTTTCGTTTTAAAGTTTTTCATGTGTGAAACAACTGTCATTTTTATTATAGTTTCACTTGATCACTCTCTCTCTCTCTTCCTCTCTCGTACTGTTGAATCCAAGGTCCTTTGATGGTAGAGGTTAATTAACATCTACAACATTGGATCTTGGTGGCAAGACTTTTTTAACTCACCGATCAATACTACTTTGATCATACTGATTGCTTGAATTTCTAGGTTTGTGGTAACTGGAGTGCTATTTGGTTGGATGGTGTTTGGTGGGTTAGGCTCTATATGGTGGGTTTGGGAGTGTGGATCTGGATTTCTATTTGGGTGTTCTAAGTAGGGTAACCTAGACAAGGCATCAACTATTGTATTTGTCTTACCACCCTTGTATTCGACCACAAAATCATAGCAAGTAGTTTGGAAACCCATTTCTGTTGAGCAGGGGTACCCACCTTTATTCCAATAGGTATTTCAAGGCACGTTGATCAATGCGTACCTTGAAAATTTGTCTCAACAAGTAATGTCTCCATTTCCTTATGGCCATCACTAAAGCAAGTAGTTCTTTCTCATATGTTGATAGAGAGAGACTCCCTCCCCTCAAAGCTTGGCTGAGATATGTAATACGTTGTCCTTGCATGAGAATTGCTCCCAATCCTTCACCTGAGTCATCACACTCAATAACAAAACATTTAGTAAAGTTAGGTAGCCTTAATACTAGGGGATTCATCATAGCTTCCTTCAACTTCATAAAGGCTTGTTGAGCCTTTTCGTTCCAGTAAAAAGCATCATTCTTTAGGAGAGTTGTCAGAGGGGCAGCAATCTTTCCACAATCTTGCATAAACTTTCTGTAATACCCTGTGAGTCCCAAAAATCCCCTTAATTCCTTGAGATTCTTAGGTTCCTTGCACTCTTGCGTTGTTATAATTTTCTAAGGGTCAGCTTTCACCCCTTCACTAGAAATGATGTGCCTGAGATACTCCACTTCCTTGCTTCCAAAAATCCACTTTGATGCTTTAGCAAAAAATTGATGATTCCTCATAACTTCTAGAACAGTTTGTGTGTCAAGTGATCTTACAGACTTTTACAATAAACCAAGATATCATCAAAAAATACCACAACAAATTTCCTTAGGTAAGGTCTAAATACCTGATTCATTAACCCCTGAAAAGTAGAGGGTGCATTAGTCAATCCAAATGGCATGACAAGAAATTCATAGTGAGCTTAATGGGTCCTAAAAGCAATTTTTGGAATATCTTCAGGATTCATTCTAATCTAGTGGTAACCTGAATGCAAATCTAGCTTGGAAAACACTTGAGCCCCGTGTAATTCATCCAAAAGTTCATCAATGTTGGTATGGGATATTTATCCTTAACAGTGTCCTTGTTAAAATCATGATAATCCACACACATTCTCTATTTCCCATTAGTTTTTCTTACTAATAAAACTGGAGAAGAGTATGGGCTTTGGCTACCCCTGATAATTCATCCCCTTAGCATCTCAGCTACAGCCTTCTCAATTTCTTCCTTTTGGTAGTAAGGGTATCTATAGGATTTTGCACAAGTTGGTTTAGAACCAGCTAAACGGGTTATCTTGTGTTCATGACTCCTTGGAGGGTGTAAGCCACTGGGTTCCTCACAAATACTTTTAAATTGGTAAAGAATCCCTTTTATAGCCACTGGAATGGATCCAGTAACTTCTAATTTATTTCCTTCCAAAAACTGAACCCAAATTCCCTTAGTAGAATTTCCTCTCATAGTTTTCACATACTCAGTCTCTTCAACTACTCTATTGAGTAATTGTATTCCTCTTACTGTGGCAGTGTTATTTCCAAGTGTAAAACTCATAATTAGGTCGTTGAAATTCCACACTACCGTTCCCAATGTTTTGAGCCAATCCATCCCTAAAATAGCATCACACCCTCCCAAAGCTAGTAAGTATAAACTGGGAGTAACTTCTAAGCTTTGTAGTTGAAATGGGGTGCTACCTTACAGAAACCAAGGCAAGAAATGGTTGATCCATCAACCAACTTGACTGACTGATTGGTATTTTCCACTAGCAGTTTAGCTTTCCTTGTTACATTTGGATCAATAAAACTATGTATACTCCCTGTGTTAATGAGAGTTATCACACTAATTTTATTGATGAACTCAGTTATTCTCATGGTCTCAGGGGCATTAGCACCTACTATAGCATGTAAGGAAATTCCTAAAAGTTCCCATTTTTCCTCCTCTTCTTTTGCTTCTTCTATGTTAATGACAGTTAGGGATTCCTCAATCTCCTCATCCTCTATTTCCTCTATTTTCATCCCCTCTAACAGAAAGAGTCTATTGCATCTATGGCTGGGTTGGAACCTCTCATCACAATAATAACAAAGACCTTTAGCCCTTATTTCTTGCATTTGTCCAGATGATATTCTTTGAATTGGGATTGCTGGTCTTCTGTTGTTGTTGGGGAATCTGGGGTTGTTGTTTTTGGGTGATGGTGGTGGAAGCCTTAGTATAGGTGTTGTGGGTGGTAGTTTAGGAGTTTGGTTGGTGTTTGGAATGGGGGAATGGTTTCTATATGGGGGTTTCTCCTTATTACTTCCTCCTCTTGTAACTTAGCTAAACCAAATTCAGCATGTAAATTGTTTGGTTTGAACATAGTTACCATTATCCTGAGATCTTCCCTCAGACCACTCAAAAATGTACTTATCCTAAACTCTTCTGTTAAACCTTTGATTTTGTTGGATAATTCTTCAAATTGGGTCTGGTATTCTTCTACTATACTAGTTTGCTTTAGTTTAGTAAATTGCCCCACAAGATCCTCATAAATAGAGGGTCCAAACCTGATNTTCTTCTTCTTCTTCTTCTTTTCTTCTTCTTTTTTTTTCTTTTTTTTTTTTGGCATGGCTCGGTAGTCCTGCAGTTTACTTCTCCAGTGTTAAATCAATGAATGGTATTTAAGGAACACTACAAGCGTAAGCATGTGCAAAATGTCCTTCAAACTTTGCCTTTCGTTCTACAGAAATCTTATCAAGTTTCATCTCAATAACTATAACATCCCGGTGTTTCAAGCCACATATCAACAAAAAAATGATGCATCAAAATCATGCTCTATCTTTAAGCTTGAGAATAAATCTTCAGAAATGATACCGCTCAACTACTCCACCAAGATGCTCAATTTTCACAAAAAATGCCAAAAGTGTGTTAATCCTTTATGTTTCAATACACCTCACAAAAAATTTTTTTTTTTATTTTTTTTATTTTTAATACTAACACATCTTCAACAAAAAAAACTTCAACAGAAAACTCTCCCCCCAACTAAATTTGAAATTGTCCTCAATGTTCAGCAAATGAATGTTCGACGACATATGTTATGCAGGTATGAATTGAAACAAGATAAACACTGCAGAACATATATTGAAACGAAAGAGTGAAGAGGAAAGATGTCACCTGAAATACTCGAGTGCACACAGGGAGTAAATTTCTATCCATTTTTCGTCAAAATAACAAAAATTCGTACCTGCAAAAAGAGAATACGAGAAAATTAGCAAAAGATTACTGAATTTTTTTTTTTATTCGTCCGTGACCCGACAAGTGTGGCTGGAGATTTGAAAAAAAACGCCTGATGTTGTTGACAAACGAGATTGAAGGCTCCGAGTTTCTAAAAAAATGTCATTTTCACCGATCGGGAAAAAAAATCACATTGCTCTTTGACTAGGATGATAGTTCGTCTTGTTCTTTATGCTATCTCTATAAAATCAGTCTTAAAGTTCATCCAATCCGCATCAAGTTTTCTTCTTATCTCTATAACTCATCTGCATTCCTTCAACATTCTCGCTTTAAGTTTTCAATTCCTTTCTCAATGGCTCATTCTTCTACATCTCAACCTCCTGTCCTTTCTGCAGCTGCCATTGGTGCCATGTTGCAGCAAGAAAATAATAGCATGGCTAATAAGTCAGACTCCGATGCTATCTACGACTTGGTGAGTCTCGGAACTCGCTACTCATCCTCTATTGTTGCTTTTTCCCAGCGGGTACAAGCCAAAAACCATGAGGTTGAAAGGCTTAAAGAACAAATTGCTGTACTTCAACGAATTGTTCAAGAGTCTCACACAAGGGAAGGAATCCTTCGGCAGCAGAATAAACAGTTGAAATCTCTATTGGATTCTTCATTCCGCTTGCCAGTTCCCATGAATAGGGATGACATGATTTTGTATGAAGAGAATGAGCGTCTCCAATATGAGGCTAAGAACCTCAAGTTTATGTAAAAGCATTTTTAAATAAAATCTATCTATTTTTATTTTTATTTTTTTATTTTTATTTATTTTTTTATTTTTTTTTTACACAATGCCATGGTTCCGCTCCTAACTAGTGAGAGACATAGTCCTCACTGAATCGAACGAAAGAAACAGAGTGCATAGAACTAATCAAACAAAACAAACAATCAACAAGAAAAATAAAATCAAATGCAAAAGAACAAATAAAAGAAAATGCAAGTAAAGAAAACTGTAAAGAAGGAGAAACGAATCAAAACACTTCCCTGGGATCTTGCACAAGCAAGATCTCTTCATGTGGATCAAAATCCTTCAGACACAAGCAAGATCTCTTCATGTGGATCAAAATCCTTCAGAAATGACTTTAGACGTTGTCCGTTGACAGTGAAGCTATTACCATTCTTCGGATTGACAATGTCTACCGCGCCATGATGATGAACAGTCTTTACAATGTATGGTCCACTCCATCGGGATTTCAACTTTCCAGGAAAAATATGCAAGCGAGAGTTGTAAAGGAGAACTTCCTGGCCAATTGTGAAATGCTTTGGATGAATTTTCTGATCATGCAGAATTTTCATCCGTTCCTTTGCCAATTGCGCGTTGTCATAAGCATTCCGACGAGCTTCATCCAATTCATTAATCTGCAATTTTCTCAACCCTGAAGCTTCATCAAGTGACATGTTAACATGTTTTATGGCCCAAAGAGCTCGATGCTGAATATCAACAGGTAAATGACAAGCTTTACCATAAACTAATCGATAGGGAGACATCCCTAGATTTGTTTTAAAAGCTGTCCTGTAGGCCCACAAAGCATCAAGAAGCTTAATCGACCAATCTTTCCTATTAGGATTTACCGTTTTCTCCAGAATGAGTTTTATTTCTCTATTTGCCAATTCAGCTTGCCCATTTGTTTGTGGGTGATAGGGGGTGGAAACTCGATGTGTAATACCATATTTTTTTACAAGTGTAGAAAATGGTTTATTGCAAAAATGAGAACCCCCATCACTAATGATAACCTTGGGCATGCCAAATCGAGCAAACAAAGATTGTAAAAATTTTAGTACAACATGATGGTCATTGGTTTTGCAAGCGATGGCCTCAACCCACTTTGAAACATAGTCCACAGCCAATAAAATATATGTGTTTCCAAAGGAAACCGGAAAAGGTCCCATGAAGTCTATTCCCCAACAATCAAAGATTTCTAAAGTAAGAATGGGGGAAAGGGGCATCATGTTTCTTTTGCTAATGGCTCCTAACTTTTGACAAGACTCACACGCTTTGCAAAAATTGTAAGCATCCTTAAACATAGACGGCCAATAAAGACCGCTTTGCAAAATTTTTGCCACTGTTTTCTTCGCTGAAAAATGACCACCACATGCACCCATATGACAAAATCTCAATACTGAAGAAAACTCATCATCAGGAATGCATCTTCGAATCAATTGGTCCGAACAATATTTGAAAAGATAAGGGTCATCAAAGTAGAAATGTTTTACCTCAGATAGAAACCGACGCTTATCTTGGGTTGACCATTCAGAAGGCATTTGCTCAGTCACCAGATAATTGACTATGTCAGCATACCAGGGAACTTTATTTACCACAAACAGGTGCTCATCCGGAAAACTATCATCAAGAGGGAGGCTGACATTTGAAGAAGGAGATGATGACAATCTAGAGAGGTGGTCAGCTACCACGTTTTCAACTCCTTTCTTGTCCCTAATGTTGATGTTGAACTCTTGAAGTAATAGAATCCATCGAATCAAGCATGGTTTTGCATCTTTTTTAGCCAACAAATACTTAAGAGCAGAGTGGTCAGTGAAAATAGTAACAGGAGAACCAAGAATATAAGCCCTGAATTTATCAAGTGCAAAAACCACTGCAAGCAGTTCTTTTTCAGTAGTGGTATAATTTTTCTGGGCATCATTCAAGGTTCTACTAGCATAGTAAATCACACATGGTCTATTATCCACACGCTGACCCAAAACAGCTCCTAAGGCATAATCACTTGCATCTGTCATGATTTCAAAGGGAATGTCCCACTGCGGGGGTCGCACAATAGGAGCAGTGGTAAGCGAATTTTTAAGGGTATCAAAAGCTTTTTGGCACTCATCAGTCCAAACAAATTCAATGTCATTTTGTAAAAGAGTGCACAAAGGTTTTGCAATAGAACTAAACCCTTGAATAAACCGCCTATAAAAACCAGCATGACCAAGGAAAGAACGAATATCCCTAACCGTCCTAGGAATAGGAAGTTTAGATATTAATTCAATCTTTGCCTTGTCGACCTTTATACCCTCAGAGGAAACAATGTGTCCCAAAACAATGCCCTGAGTAACCATGAATTGGCACTTCTCCCAATTAAGTAAAAGATTTTTTTCCTCACATCTTTGGAGAATACGTGCCAAATTATGCAAACAACTTTCAAAAGTTTTTCCAAAAACAGAGAAATCATCCATGAATATTTCACAAATATCATCAATCATGTCAGAAAAAATACTCATCATGCATCTCTGAAAAGTAGCTGGAGCATTACACAATCCAAAAGGCATTCTAGTAAAAGCAAAAGTGCCAAAAGGACAGGTGAAAGTGGTTTTCTCCTGATCCTCAGGCGCTACAGCAATTTGGTAATAACCAGAATAGCCATCCAAGAAACAATAATATGCATTACCAGCCACTCTTTCCAAAATTTGATCCAAAAATGGTAAAGGAAAATGATCCTTCCTACTGGCTGAATTAAGTTTTCTATAATCAATGCACATTCTCCAGCCAGTAACCATTCGAGTTGGAATCAACTCATTTTTCTCATTTTGTATGACAGTTAAACCAGATTTTTTTGGTACCACTTGAGTTGGACTTACCCACTTACTGTCTGAGATGGGGTAAATGATACCCACTGCGAGTAGCTTAAGCACTTCCTCTTTCACAACTTCCTTCATGGTAGGATTGAGCCTACGTTGAGCATCACGAACTGGTTTAGCATCGTCTTCAAGATGAATTCTGTGGGTACATATAGCGGCATCAATGCCTTTGATGTCGGCTATTGTCCAACCAATTGCGCCTCGATGCTTTCTTAATATTTCAATCAATTTGGCTTCCTCCTTCTGATTTAGTTTTGAGGAAATCACCACCGGAAAAGTGCCTTCTTCAGGTCCAAGGAACGCATACTTTAAATCTTGAGGAAGCGGTTTTAGTTCCAATCGGGGAACTTCTTCCTCTGAAGATCTAAGCATGTCTGGTGGTGGTAAAGCTTCGAACTGGGGTTTCCATCTTGCTCCGGAAAATTGTACTTCAAGTGGTAAAGAATCTGCAAAATAATCAAGAAATTCAAAGTCATTTTCATTGATATGATCAATTTTCTCATCAAGTAAATATTCAGATGTCTGAAAAATATAATCATCATCAGAGAAAGGAGAGGTTGAGCAAATAGACTCTGTTGATGTCAAACTCTCCACAGCATTCAATTCACTTGTGTCATCAAAATGTGTTGGCATCTTGCAAGCGTTGAAAACGTTCAACTCAAGTGCCATGTTCCCAAAGGTAAGCTTCAACACTCCACTTCTGCAATTAATCAAAGCGTTTGATGTAGCTAGAAATGGTCTTCCAAGGATGACAGGAGCTTGGTAAATAGTGGAGACTGGCTGCTGCATATCAAGAACTACAAAATCCACTGGGTAGTAGAATTTATCCACCTGGACCAACACGTCCTCTACAATACCTCTTGGTACCTTAACTGATCTGTCAGCCAACTGTAGCATGATGGAGGTCTTTTTCAGCTCACCCAATCCCAACTGTTCATAAACTGAGAACGGTAGCAAGTTCACACTACTCCCCAAATCAAGTAAAGCTCTCCCAATGCGTGATTCGCCGATCATAATGGAAATGTTGGGAGAGCCGGGATCTCCAAACTTCTGAGGAGTCTCGCTCAATATCAATGCACTAACTTGCTCCGTCAGGAAGGCTTTCTTCTTTACATTCAGCTTCCTCTTCACTGTACACAAGTCCTTCAAAAATTTTGCATATGAAGGCACTTGTTGTATGGCATCCAAGAGTGGAATATTGATTTTCACTTGCTTGAAAATCTCTTGAATCTCCGTGTGATACTTGTTCTTTTGGCCAGCTGCCAATCTCTGAGGATAGGGAACCACAGGTTGGTATCCCTTACTAGTTTCAGCATCTACACTCACAGGCTTCTTCAGCTCTGGTCTCACTATCTCTGGTTCTTTCTCAACTTCATCATGTTCCGTTACATCTTCAGGTGTAGGAGCACTACCTGTGTGTCTATAGGCATCTCTGGTCGGGAAACTTCCTTCCCACTTCTCAAAGTAAGGACTGCCTTGCTGTCTCAATAACGTCCCCTGAGACATTATGCACTTGTTGTTGTTGCTGCCTGTATACTTGAGGATTAGGCTGAGGCTGTGCTGGAAATTTCCCTTTCTCCAGGGTGCTCAAGGTTGTGCTCATCTTGTTCATAGTGCCACGCAACTCATTTATGGCCTGAGTATTTTGATTATTTGTGGTGGCCTGAATCTGCATGAATTGTTGAAGTGTATTGGCCATCTGTGCCATACTGTCATCTAGAGTTTTCTTTGCAGATGATGAAGGTTGAAAACTCTGTGCAGCCATATGAGGCTGAAATCCAGGCGGAGCTACAGGAGGATAGCTCTGAGGATTCTGATATGACTGATACTGATGCTGAGGAGCATTCTGATGAAATGGTTGCTGTTGAGGTGGTGGGGACCGACCAGGTTGATCATTTCTCCATGAGAAATTTGGGTGATTCCTCCACCCCGGATTATATGTGTTGGAGAAAGGCTGATTCTGTGCTCTATTCACCCAGTTAGTTGATTGCATCTGCTCCGACCCACTTTCTTGAAATACTGGCATTATCGGGCAGTCTTTGGTCTTATGGTTTGAATCAGCACATATAGAACATGCCTCTGCTACTTTCACAGCTTTCACTTTGTCCATTTCCATGACCTCCATTCTTCTAGTCAATGCAGTTATTCGGGCTTGAACATCAGTGTCCCCTTTAAGCTCGTATCTACCCCCTCCAGAAATAGCCCTCAGTGGTTGTGCTGTTGATGGAACTCGATCAGTACGAGTATTCCACTGTTGCGCGCTCTCAGCAAGGTAGTCAAAAAATGACAGTGCTTCATCAGGTTCCTTGCTAAAGAACTCCCCATTGCACATTGTCTGAACAAATTGCTTGCATTCCGGAGTGAGGCCAGTGTAAAAATAGCTCACCAACCTCCAAGATTCAAAACCATGATGTGGACAGATGTTCATCAAATCTTTAAATTTTTCCCAACTGGCCTGAAAGGTCTCATCAGGTCTCTGATTGAATTGGCTGATTTGCTCTTGCAAAAATTGAGTTCTCTGAAAGGGAAAAATTTTTTGTAAGAATTCACGCTGCATATCAGACCAACTAGAAATAGAGTTGGGTCTTAAAGAGTTAAACCAAATCTTCGCTTTATCCTTTAAAGAGAAAGGAAATAAACGAAGTCTAATGAACTCATCAGTAATAGCCCTAGTGATAAATGTGGCGAAGCCAACTCAAAATCTGTCAAGTGCTGGTAGGGACTCTCAGAATCCATCCCGTGGAACTGAGGTATCACTGACATCATGCCATGCTTAATAGAGAAATTAGGTGCATTTTCTGGTAAAACAATGCATGAAGGTGTAGTGGTACGAGTGGGTTGCAAATAGTCCTTAAGAGTACGTGGTGCAGGTGCAGCCATGTTTTCTGATTCAACTTCAATTTCGTCACCTGACTCACTTAAAGAAAAGACAGGCGAACTATCTATCTCCAAGCTGTGTATACTACTCTCAACACTCGATGTGACTCTAAGCAACCTATTTGAACTGTCTCTTACCCATGACATGAAACATCAGTTTAGAGAAGCATAAAAAAAAATAACGAGTTTAAATTTAAACTACTTTCCCCGGCAACGGCGCCAAAAACTTGACTCACTCAAAAATGAGTAGCACAAAGGCTATCCCAAGTGCAGGAGGATGTCGTGTAATAATTAGGAATAAATTCCTAGATCGTCTCCTCAGGGAAAGTTACTCAAAAATTAAACTCGTTGAAAAAGTGTGAAAAACTTCACAAAGAGAAAACAAGTAGATGGTATGTGCAATGAATGGAGAGGTTACTAGTCATGGACTAGATTCATATTTTTAGATTTGTTTTGATTGTCGGATTGAAATGTAAATGACTAATAGATTAAATTCAGAAATTAATGAAACTAAATTAAGAATTAAACTAAATTAGAAAGTAATTAATAAAATACAAACTGAAAATTGAAAATGCTCAAAGAAAAGAAAGATTAAAGAAGTGCGAAAAATAAATAACACGAAATAAGTAAACAGAAAATAAATTGCCCAAACTTCTAAGCTAAAAATCTCAAAAGTATTCTATAAACTTTAAAAAAAAATATAGAGAACGAAAAGTATGGTGGAAAATTCCCCTTTACCATTCAATTGAAATTCAAAACAAAAAGAACCAACACTCTTGAAAATTAATCTCCAAACCTTTAATGAAAACTCTAGAAGAACTCTTTTACTTCTTGAAATTAACTAACACACTTGCAAGAATTTAAAATATTACACATAATGAATTAGCACAATTAATAAAAACTCTAAAACAACATAGCATTGCAACCAAGAGAAAAAAAATTCCGAATACTAAGACTTGAATTTTGCATTTCAACACAACTCCATCTTTATTTCATTCACACATCCCCACCTACTAACCAACTTAAAAATCAACTTAGCAACAATTAAATTACAACTTAACCAAAACTTCATGCAAGAATTAAAGTAGCAACAACTTCACTAAAAAAAAAATGCTAAGGAACATAAGAACAACACTAAAACAAAGCATAAAATTCCCCTCCTCTACTCCACAAGTCCAACCCCTATTTAAAGAACCCATCTACCACTTCTTGAATGTCCAATTTGGTGGAAAAATAGCAGCACAATTCGGTGAAGAGGCAGCCTTCATTCTTGACTTTTTGGTGATCAATTGATGCAGAATTTTCGGTGGAGAAGCAGATGAATTTCGGTGGAAAGAGCAGCCTTCATTCTTGACTTTTTGGTGATCAATTGATGCAGAATTTTTGGTGGAGAAGCAGATGAATTTCGGTGGAAAGACAGCCTTCATTCGGTGGAAATACAACACATGTTCTTGACTTTTTTTGTTGCTCATCTTGTGCAGAATTTCGGTGGAGGAACAGCAGCCTAATTTCAAGACTTTTTGGTGCAATTTGTTTCAAGAAATTGTTGCTGTCCGAGTGCTTCAATTTCTGCATGTGTTTCTACTTTATTTTTTTGCATCCGTGAGTTGTATGTGTTGAGCTTTATTTTTCTGTTTTGAATTCCAGCCGTGATTGTTGATTTCTTCATTGAGGTGTCGTGAATTGTGTGAGTTGCTTCCCTTTATTTTCTGCATGTGTGATTTGATTTCCAGCTGTGAGCTGCATGTGTGCTGTGATTGGTTTGAGTTCCAGCTTGCATGTGCTGGTTTCTTCCTTGAATTTTCCATATATGTCAGACCACCTCCTTCCATTTTCTTTCTCTTCTGTTTTTAGCTTCTGTCCGTAGCTACTTTCCAAGGAAACAACTTGCTTCTTTTCTTTCCTTCCGTAAAATCCTCTTACCAAACGTCCAGTTATCTCCTCACAAGAGCTTCAGACCTCTCACAAGTCCCCCCACTCACCTCTAAAAAAATTCTGGTTCCTCTTCGTCCCATGCTAGAACGAAGCCTCCTCTTCTTCATGCACTGACTTTTTTATTATAGACTTCCAAGTCAAGCACGCACGGCTTCTCCAATCAATCAAGCACCGAAACTATCCTTAATTTCTGCACCCAATTCCGTCTCCTTTTTACGTCCAACTAGCCCACCGAAAGCACCCCCAGACAACACGTGAAACTGCTTCTTGACTTTACGTAAAAGCTTCACCGTTTGATCTCGTGAATTTTATTTAAGCTGAAAATAAAGACATAAAAATACACTCGAAATAAATTAAAAAGAAAATAGATTTAAAAAAAATATTATATATGTGAGGAAGTATTGTCCAATTAAATCATAGTTATAAAATTAAGCATAAACATGATATTAATCAATAAAAATCACAACTCGAATTTATGCTTATTAACTATTTTTCCATCTAAAACCAATAAATAATGTCAGGAAGCAATTGAAATACATTGGTTTTAAATAGCTAAAATATGCAATATCTCAGCTCAATCATTTTTCCAGTATTGTTGTTGGGTCTCAAAGCAAATCGATTGGGGTTCACATCACACAACAACTGTGGAGTACATATTATATTTTATATTACGTGTATTCATGGGGCCACAACAACTGTGGAGCATGAAATATTGGGGCACAACAACTGTGGAGCATACACTACGTGAGACACAGCAATTGTGACACGCAGAATACGTGGGGCCACAACAACTATGTAGTACGTATTAAGTCAAGTTTCAGATCAAGTACATGATGAGTCAAGTTTTAGATCAAGTCCATGTTATGTTATGCTCACGTACATGTTACGTTAATGTTCATGTTATGTTCCAAGTTCATGTTCACATCATGTTATGTTAACGTTCACATTATGTCTCAAGTTCACGTTTATGTCATGTTATGTTCACGTTTATGATATGTTCAAGCTCACGTTCATGTTATGTTATGTTCACGTTCACATTATGACTCAAGTTCACGTTTATGTCATATTAGGCTCAAGTTCATGTATTTCACGTTCAAGTTTATATTTATGTTATGCATGTTTACGTTCATGCTATATTTCAAGTCCATGTTATGTTTCAAGTTTCACGTTCAGGTTATGTTGCTAATCCATGTTATGTTTAAAGCTCAAGTTCATGTCATGTTAAGTCAAGTTCAGTTCACATTTAAGTTCTGGTTATGTCATGCTATATGTCAAGTTATGCTATGCTTATGTACGACTTTAGTTATGCATTTATGCTTTTACTGCCATGCATGCATCTTTAATCTGTGTGGGAGTTTTATGTTAACTTGCTGAGATTTGTAATCAAATCTCACTGTGGTAGTCCCAACTACCATTCCCCCCGAATGGTAGATCTTGTTACAGGACCCAAAGGAGAATTGGAATCTGACCAACTGAATACGGTCGACTAGGCCACGGTGCGATGTTGATGATGGCATAGTACTTAACTTAGGTTACTACTTGAAATTTTAGAGTTGTACCTCAAGTATTCTTTTGATCACAACCATTTTGGACTAGTGTGGTGATCACGGCTTTTTAGTATGCCTTTATGTATGAAATATGTTTCAAGTAATTGGGATATTTTTAGTTTGGTGCATAGTATTGCTAAAGAAAAAAAATATTTAAATTATCCGCTGCGAATATTGCATAATGCTAGATGCATGTTAGGAACATTGCATCTTATATGTCATGAACGGGGGCAGGTAACCTTGTGTTGCATGTCCCGACCCTTCCAATGTCCGTTCAATCCCAAGCGGAATTTGGGGGCGTCACACTATTGATATGGCATCTCTAGTATGAAAAATGTTCTCCCTCTGCTGCTCTGCATCATCCATCTTAATTTGTGTATTGAGAGCACGCCTGGCAACAAGGGACTTACCTGTTACGGGGTAGTCTAGTCTATCATCATCACTAGCATCCTCCAACTCGAGCATCTCATCACTATCATCACACGTTTGTTTGGACATTGAGAAGCGATGTGCCCTGAACCCAAACACTTAAAGCATTGAATATCTCTATTTCTAGAAGGTTGGGATGCTACCTTGGGTTTGTTACTAGTTCCTTCATATTTTCCCTTAGGTGGGATCTTTGTCTTTGTTATAGCTCGATCATCGTTCTCCCACTTTGGTTTCCAAGGAGTGCTAGAAACAGAAGTGTACATTGATGTCCTTTTCCTCTTTAATTGCCTCTCCACCTTTATAGCCATGTACATCATGTCTTCTATTTTTACATAATGTTGCAACTCAACCACATTGGCTATCTCCCTATTCAAACCACACAAAAATCTAGCCATAGTAGCCTTCCTATCCTCCTCTACATTCGCCCGTATCATAGCCACCTTCATCTCCTTATGGTAGTCCTCCACAGTCCTAGACCCCTGTGTAATTTCTAGTAGAGGTCCCCTATAGTAGTGGCTAAGTACAAATCTCTGCCTCATGAAAGCTTTCAACTCTCCCCATGTCTTGGCAGGCCTCTCATAATTCCTCCTCCTATTGGTCACTAATTGATCCCACCAAATAATAGCATAATCAGTGAACTCAATTACTGCCAACTTCACTTTCTTCTCCTCTGAACAGTTATGACAATCAAAGATCAACTCTATCTTCTTCTCCCACTCTAAATAAGCTTTAGGATTAGTTCTACCTAGGAAAGATGGTATTTTCATTTTGATGCTCTCAAGGTCCCTATCAGTATCACGACCCCGTGGGTTTCCCCTAAATCCTCTTTCATGCCTAACTCCTCTATACCTACCCATCCTAACTTCAGACATTAAAAGTCTTCCTCATCCTCACCATCTCCTTCATATTCATACTCATGTTCTCTTCTAGGTTCACGTCTCCTCCTATCTCTCCCACCATGCAAATTTCTAATTACTTCATCTTGTTAATGTCCATCTTACCCCTCACTTCCCCTAACATCATGTTTAACCGCTTAAACTGTTGTTGCATGGCCTACAATACAAAGGAGTTATCTGTCATCCCCTTTGGTGATGTGTCACTTTTATGAGATATCGTACACGCTACAAAAAAAAAACGTGGGTGGAAAAGACCTCACACGCTCCCTTACGTGTTTACACTCAAATAATGGCACTCCACTCGTATTTTACTCTTAATTGGCTTTCTTTCGATAATGATCCCTCGCTCTCTTGCCTTTTACCTCAAGAAATGATGTGAACCCCAATCGACTCGTTTTGAGACCCAACAACAATATTGGAAAACCAACACAAGAAAACCAAAATCAAGTCTATGGATGGAGAATCAAGACCCGTTGAGAACCCGTTTCAATAATTTAGATTATATTAAAATCTAGACCCATTGACGAACCCATCTTAAGAACCCAAATTACAAAGGAGGAACGTCACAAACGTTGTGATTTACCTTTGATAAGTTCAACGTTCAATCAAGAACAAGAGGAGATAAACTCAACTCCCAATGATTAAAATTCATCAATTTCAATAGTGTCTTCTCTGCTCAAATAATGCTACAAGTGGTTTAAATAAACAATCCCTAAAAGCCCTAAGTGAGTGTGGGTACTGTAGCGTGAATAGTGCCCTTGGCCAAAATACAAGGCCTTCCCAAAGACCCTAGTTCATTAGAAATAATACGTGTGGGCTGAACATTCCCCAAGCCTAATTATTCTAGATTAATTCCTATTACTAATAAAATAAGCCCTTTTAATGAAATAAATAAGTCCAAACCCTTCAATAACAGTAGGCCCAAGTCGCGTCTTCCATAGCGTGTCACATGGATGAAATCTGGATGTCCTTCTCTCAAGCCCATCTTGAATATTGAGCTCTTGCTAGACTCGTCCCAAGTGGATTTCACCCATCCTGGCATAGCTCCTTGATTTTCTTAGCTCTCGATCTTGTGATTGCCCCATCTAGAACTTGCAAAGGTTCTCTAAGACTTGGATCCACCTTGGGGCTCATCATTCCCCCTCTCCTCAAAAAGATTCGACCTCGAATCTCCACCTGGATCAAAGGGAAAAAGATCAGTAACATTGAAAATAGTAGACACATGATACTTACCTGGAAGATCAACTAGTAATTGTGATGGGCCCCAAGGCAGACCAAGTCTTAAGGATCAATTGCAAGATTAAGAGCCACGAAGATCAAGGGAGTAATGCAAGAATTGGTGCAATTCAATTGAGATGAAGCTAGTAAGAGCTTAACATTCATGATGGGCTTGAAAGAAGGAGAACCACTTTTAATCCATTTGATCTAAGCTATGGAAGACACGACTTGGGCCTATTACTATTGAAAGCTATGGACTTATTTATTTCATTAAAATGACTTATTTTATTAGTCATAGGAATTAATCTAAAATAATTGGGCTTTTGAGATGTCCAGCCCACACGTCTTATTTCTATTGAACTAGGGTTTTTGGGAAGGCCTTGTATTTTGGCCAAGGGCTTATTTGGAAAGTTATTATTTTACAAACTAGGGTTTTAGAAGCTACAGTACCCGCGACACTATTCCTCTAGGGTTTTGGGAATTGTTTATTTAAACCACTTGTAGCCTCATTTGAGAGAAGACTATTATTCTGAATTTTAATTGTGAGTGAGTTTTCTCCTCTTGTTCTTGATTGAACTCTTGAACTTATCAAAGGTAAATCACAACCTTTGTGGCGTTCCTCCTTGTAATTTGGGTTCTTGAGACTGGATTTCAACGGGTCTAGATTTTAATATAATCAAGGTTCTTGAAACGAGTTCCCAACGGGTCTAAATTCTCCATCCACAAACTTGAGTTTGGCTTTCCTGGGTTGTTTGTCCAATATTGTTCTTGGGTCTCAAAGCAAGTCGATTGGGGTTCACATCATTTGGTATTCAGAGCTCAGTTTCCAATCAAGTCTGATTCTATCTTTTTTTTATCGTATTGTTAATTCTAGGGCTTCATTGTTCTAGGGCTGGAAAAAAAAAAATAAAGTTGCAGAAATTCATTTTTCCTAGGGCTGCCAATTTATTCTATCATTTGGGTTTCATGTTCGTCATCATAGGATGGCTAAATTGCTTGTTTGAGGGCTGCCAAAAGTTTGCACCAGCTAGGGTTGTAATTTCTAGGGTTTCATTCCCTTCTATTTTCCTTATCAATTTTTATGTGTTTGAATTCAATTGTTTAATTGTCACAATTGGATATTTCTGTTTGTAGTTGAATTGTTGAGAAAAGAAGAGAAAAAAAAGAAAAGAAAAGAAAGGAAAGGAAAAGAAAAGAAAAGAAAGGAAAAGAAAAGAAAATTTGAAAAAAAAATTCAAAAAAAAAAAAAAGGAGAGAGAAGGATTTTGGGATGAAATACTTTGCCATGTGAAATTGAGTGCTTTGTCATTGATTAATAAGCCTTATCTTCAAACGGGTTGAATATATCTTTCTAGTTGGTACCTTCTTTCGTAATTACTCTTCCCAGCATATAAATTCCTTGAGTCTCGGGTCATTTTTATTCCTTCCGTGTTTTCTCTTGTTCTTGTTTCTTGGACCTAATTACTAGTTGAAGCAAAACAAGGTTGTATTGTGTTGATTGAGTTCAATTAGTTCTTAAAGAACTTGAGTGGGAAAACTCTTGAGATAAAAAGGCAAGAGAGTGTGAGATCATTATCGGGAAAAAGCCAATAAGAGTGAAACACGAGTGAAGTACCATTATTTGAGTGTAAACACATAAGGGAGCTTGTGAGGTCTTTTTTCCTCTAACATTCTTTATTTGTGCAGAGCATATGATGTCTCATAAAAATGACTCATCACCAAAGGAGATGGTAGATAACTCATTTTTTGTGTTGCAATCCATGCAACAAAAGTTTGAAAGGTTAAATTTGAAGTTGGGAGAAATGAGGGATAGGATGGATCAACAAGGTGTAGTGATTAGAAATCTACAAAGTGTGAGAGATAGGAGGAGACGTGAGCCTAGTATTGAGAATGGGTACGATAAGAATGGAGAATATGGCGAGTCACTTGTTGTTAGGCGTGCTCCCAATACAGAAATTAAGATGGATGATATAGAGCAGCAAAGAGAGAACATTTTCCATACTAGATGCCACATCAATAGCAAGGTATGTAGTATGATCATTGATGGAGGGAGTTGTACTAATGTGGTTAGCACTACTTTAGTTGAGAAATTGAATTTACCTACCTTGAAACACCCTAGACCATACAAGTTGCATTGGTTGAATGTAGGGAGGTTAGGGTAAATAAGCAAGTGCTAGTATCTTTTTCAATTAGAAAGTACAAGGATGAGGTCCTTTGTGATGTAGTGCCTATGCATTGTGGTCATATTTTGATGGGCAGGCCGTGACAGTGTGATAGGAGAGCGATCTATGATGGATTCAGGAACATGTACAGTTTCGAAAAGGATGGAAAAACAATCAAACTTGCTCCTTTAACTCCAACACAGGTCCGTGAGGACCAATTGAAGTTGAAAAGTGAGGTTGATCAAAAAAGAAAGAGAGAAAGTGAGATTGATCAGAAAAGAAAGAGTGAGAATGAGATTGAGGAAGAAAAAAATAATGAGACCAAAAATGAGAGAGAGAGAAAAATGGGAGAGAAAAAAAATGAGTGTGAGGCTGAAACCTCAAGAAAAAGAGAGAATGAGTTGAAAAACAATTGTGAGGATGAGAGTTCAAAAAAAGATGTTGAAAAAAAGAGTGAAAGAAAAGAGAGCGGAAAGGAAAAAGAGATTGAAAGAAATGAGGGTGAGGTTGAAATCTCAAGAAAAAAAGAGAGTGAAAAGAAAGAGGAGAGTGAAGAAAGTGAAAGAAAATAAAAGAGAGAATTGAGTTTTTATACTAAGGCAAGTTTTAATACTAACCTTGACGTACCTTTGCCTAGTATTGTTGTTTCTTTGTTGCAGGAATATAAGGTCGTTATTCCTAGCAGTGTGTTTAGTGGATTGCCACCTACTAGAGAGATAGGGCAATACATTGATTTTGGGCCAGGTGTGATAATCCCTTCCCGACCTTTCTTTGAAGAACATGAGTCCTTGATACACTTGAAAGGACAAGGTAAGTTGACTAGAATGCATGCCAAGTGGGAGGAATGTATTGAGATTTTTCCTCTTGTAATCAAGTACACACATGGTAAGGAAACTTTTGTTGTTGGTGCATTAGCAAGAAGGTATGATCATATTGTTATTTTAGATGCAAAGTTATTGAAATTTGAATATGACAAGAAATTACATGCTAATGATGATGACTTTTCTAGTGTGTATGGAGTACGTGAGAAGGCGTCGTTTTCTCATTTATATAGACTAGGTTGGTACTTGTTTAGAGAGAAAAGACTTTTTATGCCTACTAATCTTATGCGTGAGTTGCTTGTGCACGGATGTGGTTTGTTGGGACATTTTGATATAAAGAGGACTTTAGACGTGTCGTATGACCATTGGTGGGAGTACTACTTGCCATTCATTAAGTTTGCATATAGTTGGAGTGGTCACTTTAGTATAAAGAATATTTTAGGCATATTGCATGAACATTGGTGGGAGTATTGTTTCCCATTCATTGAGTTTGCATATAGTTGGAGTGGTCACTTTGGCATAAACACGAGTTTAGGGGTATTGCATGAACATCTTTGGGCGTATCATTTGTCTTTCACTAACTGGTTATATGAACGTTTGTGGGAATATTATTTGCCATTTATTGAGTTTGCATATAATCAGATGATGGGAACCAAGGTGGAGCTATCCTTAAAGATCATTTGCAACTTCCAGACGGGCCAATTACAAGATCAAGAGCCAAGAAGATCAAGGAAGCAATGCAAGGATTGGTGCAATCCACTTGGGAAGAAGCTAGGAAGGGCCCAATACTCAAGATGGGCTTGAAGGAAGAAGAACCGGTTTTGATCCATTTGATACAAGCTATGGAAGACATGACTTAGAGATAGGGCCTATTATTGTTAAGACTCTCAATTTGTTTTAAGGCTTTTATTAATAGTTTAGAAGAAGTGGGCTTGAGGATGCTTGGCCCACGTATGTCTTATTTCTAATGGACTAGGGTTTTCTTTGGGAAGGCCTTGTATTTTGGCCAAGGGTTTATTTGGAAACTTATTATTTAACTAGGGTTTAGAAGTTACTGTAGCGCGGCGTACGACACTGTAGCTACAGTACCCG
>QGSO01000535.1:220538-268282 GCA_011037825.1 Carya cathayensis
CTAAAATTGCTTTTAAACCGGTCGATAACACTCTCGATAAGATTGATCGAATGCTTGCTGAAATTAAGCAAGAAAAACCCTCTGTCAGTGCTTTAAAAACAGACAGCAAAGGGGCTAATTTTGATGATTCATTTTCTGTAAAAACTCTAGATGATAATGACTTGTCTGATGACACTTTGTCAGATGATTCCTTAGTACAGAAAATAGACTTAATTCAAAATGATTTTCAGGATCTTTCTCTGGAAAGACCCACTGTTGCCAGACTTTATTCGAAAGGACCTACTCCCATTGGTCTTACGAAGAACTGGTATTCTAGACCAACACCCCCTGACTTGCAGTTTGAGGAAAGAGGTTTCCAATCTCAATTCTCTGTTTCTGCTGACCAAATTTATGAATGGAATATTGATGGATTATCTGAGCAGGAAATCCTCAATACTGTCCAACGTATGTCTATGGTTGCTAATGCTTATATCAACAACAATCTTAGCCAGCCTAATATTGTTGATCTCTTGACCACTGGATTCTCAGGCATGCTTCGTTCTTGGTGGGATAAACATCTCACTGACGTAGCAAGAGGTGAAATCCGTTCTGCAGTCCAAAAGACTGAAGAAGGATTACCTGTGTTTGACGAAACCATAGGGCAAGGAACGCCCGATGGAGTCAACACCCTGATTTATACCCTTATTAAACATTTTGTTGGAACACCTTCCAACATAACCAATCATATCTCCGATTATCTGAACAATCTGAGATGCAATAAGATGTCTGATTACCGCTGGTATAAAGATGTCTTTATGTCCAGAGTTATGCTTCGGGATGACTCTAATATGCCTTATTGGAAAGAGAAATTCGTGGATGGATTGCCTCGTTTATTTTCCATTAAGGTTAAGGATTCACTTACTGATGCCTCGGGTTTACTGAATTATAATGATTATACTTATGGTGATATCATTAGTCTTATTCAGAAGCTTGGTATTAGTATGTGTAATGATCAAAGGATGATTGCCCAACAGATGAATGATAGAAAGAAAGCCAAATATGAAATGGGAAACTTTTGTGAACAATTTGGCCTTCCTCCTATTGCTCCATCTCGGCAACAAAAGAAAACTATTAAAAAGTTTTCCAAACCTCGTGGGAGTCACAGGAGAATACCCCGCGATGAATTTTATAAAAAACCTGTTTCAAAACCAGTTTAAAAAAAGAAACCCTTTTAGAAATGGTTTTCCAAAACTCCCCCCAAGGGAACTTGTTTTACTTGTGGCAAGAAAGGACACTTTGCAGATAAGTGCCCCAAGAAGCCCAAGATCAAGAGAAAACTTAATGAGTTACACATAAATGCCGCTGATCAAGAAGATCTGTTTCGACTCCTCGAAAATGGATCTCCTATATCTTCGGATAAGGATGAACTAAGTTCTGACGATTCAAGTTATCGTTCAGACTCTGATCATTCTAACTCACCAAATATTAAGTTTGGTTGCAATGATTCCTGTTGCAAACCTGAGAAGAAAACAATCCATGTTTTGGATTAGGAAATTAACGGGAAAAAGATTTTAACAAAAGAGGAAGAACATGAAAACATGCTCTTATCTCTCATTGCACAAATCCAAGATCCTGAGCTGAAAGAGAAATATCTCAAACAGCTTAAGAAGACCATGACCCGCAAAGAGTTTACGTCTTCAGGGAAAAATTCTTTTGAAGAAACTTTGGGACGTTTTCAGAAAAAAAAACCCAAAGAAATATCTATAAAGGATTTACAAAATGAAGTTTCTCTTGTTAAAAAAGAAATTTCAGAACTCAGAGAAGAAGTTAAAACCCTTAAATCTGAGAACGAATCTTTTAAACAAGATTTACTTAGAATAAAAATACAAAATGAATTTGATCAAAATCCTTCTGGCAATGAATCAAACGATTCAGATCATGCTGAATCATCTGACCCTAATAAGGATATTTGTGTGCTTCGCCATTCTGTTCTGCAGAAATGGTTTTGTCTGGTAGAGATGATTGTTGCTCGTAGTTTCAAATTCTCTGCTATTGCCTTGATTGACTCAGGTGCTGACTTGAACTGTATCCGTGAAGGATTAGTTCCTACTCAGTACTTTGAAAAGTCCGAAGAGAAATTATTCTCGGCAAACGGATCTAAGATGAAGATTCGTTATGAGCTAAATGACGCTCATATCTACCAGGACAATGTCTGTTTTAAAATTCCATTTGTCTTAGTCAAAACATTTCCCATGATATAATTTTGGGGACGCCTTTCTTAAACATGATTTATCCTTTTCTTTATGAACATGATGGGATCACCACTGACCCCTTTGGACAGAAAGTTAAATTTAAATTTGCATCTAAGTTTGAACGTGATTGTCATAGAAAATCTTTAACGTTGATTTCTCAAAAATGAAAACATCTTGATTTTCTAAAACAAGAAATTCGTTTTAAACGCATATCCGAAAATTTAAAGGATCCTTTGCTCCAAGCAAAGATCTCTGATTTTCAAAAGGTTTTGGTTTCTTCTGTTTGTTCAAACCTTCCTACTGCATTTTGGCATAGGAAGAAACATGAGGTTTCTTTGCCTTACATAAAAGGATTTTCAGAATCCAAAATACCCACAAAGGCGAGACCCATTCAAATGAATAGGGAAACAGTTTTGCAAAACTGAGATTAAGGATCTTCTTGCTAAAAATATCATTAGGCATAGCAAGTCACCTTGGTAGTGTGCAGCGTTTTATGTCCAGAAAAAAGCTGAGATTGAGCGAGGGACACCCCGTCTGGTCATAAACTACAAACCACTGAATGAAGTCTTAGAGTGGATTAGATACCCTATTCCCAATAAACAAGACTTAATTCAAAGATTAGAAGGTGCAGTCGTATTCTCCAAGTTTGACCTTAAGTCTGGATTTTGGCAGATCCAAATTAGGAAGTCAAAACGATACAAAACTGGTTTCACCACCCCTCTAGGTCACTACGAGTGGAATGTCATGCCATTTGGGCTGAAGAACGCTCCTAGTGAATTCCAAAATATTATGAATGACATCTTTTCGTCATTCACCCTATTCACCATCGTTTACATCGATGACGTTCTTGTTTTCTCCAAATCTATTGATGAACACTGGAAACATCTTGAAACGTTTCTTTCGGTCATCAAAAGAAATGGACTTGTGTTGTCTGCTTCAAAGATGAAATTATTCCAGACCAAGATCAGATTCCTTGGTTTCGATATCTTTGAAGGAAAGATCAAACCTATCCAGCGAGCTATTGAGTTTGCTGATAAATTTCCAGATGTTATTCTTGATAAGAATCAACTTCAAAGATTCCTTGGTTCTTTGAATTACATCTCTGACTTCTACCAGGATATGAGAAAACAATGTCGCCCTTTGTTCGCGAGACTAAAATCTAATCCTGCTCCGTGGACTGACGTTCACACCAAACTTATCCAGAAAATCAAGACACATGTCAAAACTCTCCCGTGTCTTGGAATTCCTGTTTTAAATAGCTTCAAGATTGTCCAAACTGACGCTAGTGACACAGGCTATGGCGGCATCTTGAAACAAGTTGTTTCACCAGGTTCCTCCGAACAAATCGTTCGTTTCCACTCCGGAACTTGGAATCATGCACAGCATAATTATAGTACTGTTAAAAAAGAAATATTATCTATTGTTTTATGTATTTCTAAATTTCAGTCTGATTTGCTTAACCAAAAATTCCTTTTGCGGATTGATTGTAAGTCAGCAAAGGAAATTTTAGAAAAAGATGTTAAAAACATTGCATCAAAACAGATTTTTGCACAATGGCAAGCTGTTTTAAGTGTTTTTGATTTTGACATTGAATATATTAAGGGATCGGATGACTCTATCCCTGATTTTCTTACCCGTGAATTCTTGCAGAATAACCATGAGTAAGAAGAAGAAACCAGGAGGACTTCCCAGTTCCTCCTCTTCCTCCTCAGTATCCAAGTTGTTAGTACCTCCAGTACCAACAACTCTTTTAACCACGGCTTCCTCCCCACTGGAGATAGCCAATAGATTTACCAGTCTAGGGCAAGTTCCCAGATTGGTCACCCCTGCCTCTTTTGCCTCAACCTTAGTCACACCCTGTGACCCCTTTGCCAATCCACTGGCAGTAACAGGACAGCGACCGGCCGGCAACTTTATCCGTGCCAACAAGGCACCCTATCACAAAAAGGTATGGTATGATAGCCTGTTTTATATCGAGAAATCGATTAAAACAGATCCTTATCAAATTTCCATTGAATATTTTCCACGAGATTTTCACTGGATCCCTGACAATCCAGCAAAAGATCTCAAGTTTTATCTCGGAATCATGGTGAAAACCAATTTCGTTTCTATCAAACCGATTTTTGATAAATTTGACAAATCAAAAATCATTTTTCATAACTGTCAGATAAACCATGTCATGACGGAAGAAGAATGGGTCACCCACCCTTCTACCTCCAAAACCCTTGTCCAGGAAACAGGTGTTGTTTATAATTATTATGATTATATTCAGGCCTGATTTAAATTTCCTCTTTATACGATTCAGATCATGCTGAATCATCTGACCCTAATAAGGATATTTGTGTGCTTCGCCATTCTGTTCCGCAGAAATGGTTTTGTCTGGTAGAGATCATTGTTGCTCGTAGTTTCAAATTCTCTGCTATTGCCTTGATTGACTCAGGTGCTGACTTGAACTGTATCCGCGAAGAATTAGTTCCTACTCAGTACTTTGAAAAGTCCGAAGAGAAATTATTCTCGGCAAAAGAATTAGGGTATCCGCAGATTTTTCACCCATTGTGCCAAATCAGCAAAGAAGAAGAACTCCACAGAAGCAGTATCCTCGAAAGATAAGTCAACTACAGACCTTTCGAGCGCACAAATACTCCAACTGCTGCAGACCAAGCTCAATGAAGAAGAGAAGGCCCGCAACAGTGAAGATTCAGCTGCAGAAGGATCACAAGTTTCATCAGACTCAGATCCCTACAGCAATGTCTTTGGCCATGACTCAGAGGACTATCCCCCACACTTGGGAGATGATTGAGTAATGACCAAACTAACCAGCGCTGCCAACACTCCTCACAGAGACTCCAGCGCACTATCCAGCTGTCAATCTACCGGCTTCTACTTTAGGGGCGGAAAGGTGATGGAATGATTATGCTTTGACCGGAATGATTATGCTTTGACCACTTTGCACTATTGAAGACAGAAATAATTTCTGTGCAAAAAGAATGATTCACTTTCGGTGAAAGGAGACAAATTACTTTCAACGATTGTCTGCCATCATGAGTAAATAGTGACAAAAAGTCACTATTCATTCACTATTCACCCCATGATTTACGGGACGATTCTATCATGTACAGGAGCATCCTTACTCTATAAAAGGACTCCTCATTTCATTTGTAGAACACGGCCAATTTAGCTCTTAACTCTAAGACAGCAAATTGACTACTATTCCAGAGAGAATCCCAACTCCCTGATAACCTTCTAGCCTTCTTACAAACTTGTTTTCTTTTGAATTCTTAAGCTTGTAAGTTTATCCAGTTTCATTTTGAAACTTATCCTTGTTTACTTGTATCCACTTGACGCTTACTTTCAGTAAATATATAATCGAAAGTTTTGCTTCATTACTCTGTTTTACATTTGAACATTTCATGCATTTGAAGGCCGAGCCTCCACATATCTTGTTCATGCTTATCTCTATGGAAGGCCATGCCTCCTATTGTTCATATTCATCTTGATCTTATGCCGGATCATAATATCTATCTTTCTCTGTCTCTATTTCTCTAATCTTCACTTGATTCCGCTGTTTCTGGTATCAGAGCCATCTTCAGTTCTGGATATTAACTGCTGAATTCTATCTCTTTATCTTGCTTTTCTTGATCATATCTGGAGACACTCTGTCTCTCCTCTTTTCTAAGTCTTACTATAGTCTAGTTCGCGGCCGCCACCGCAGCCGAATACATTAGCGTCCAGAAGGGCTCCTAGATTGCCGTGTTTAGCCGAGGGACAGGCGTTTTAGGCATGTGGATTGAGGTTGGGTTAATGTTGTGGCCCTCCGGTATGTGCGGAGGTTGCTGCTAGAGGTAGTATTGACCTAGGTCTAAGAAGGACCCTGAGTTTTGCTTTACTTGTGACCAAGACGAACAAGATGTTTAGATCTAATTCGTCAGTTAGTTCCAGGTCAGCTTTGCCTCCTGATATAATTAACGAAGAAGATTGTGAAATCTCAGAAAATGAGACTGGGATTGATGATATAGATCAATGGCATATGCCAACGATCAAGGTTAATTCTTTATATCACCAGTCTTGGTTTGGTTTTAAATCAAAAAGTATGTCTCAGGTTAAAACTGTGGAACAAACTTTTTTAATATCCGATACGCAAGAACAATGCGTATTATTTAAAAAAGAATTAATAAAATCTTTTAAAGAAAAAGGTTTTAAATTCATGCATATTGCATCTGTCCAGGTAGCAGTGAAACCTTTGATCAGAAAAGGTATCAATGCCTCCGTTCTTTTATGTTTACGTGATGGTAGATTTATGAACTTTGAAGACAGTGCCTTAGGAGTAGTTCAGACTTCTCTTATGGATGGTCCTGTTCATTTTGATTGCTATCCCGATTTAATGGTTGATTTGTATGACGCAAATGTATTGTCTATATTAACTTTGAATGTTCTAACTTCCGGTTTTAACATGAAACCTGGCAGTAGACCCATATCCTTAGTCTACCGTGTATATTACAGAGTCTTGAGTTCTAGCCTTGAGACAAAGGCTAAGATTAAGTCTCCAAAAAATGAGACTTTACTGATGTGCAGTTCTATTGAGAACGCTAATATCAAAACTCCAAAGAGACTCTATTGGAAGGATATCCAACTTCCAACAGAATGGACCCTTAAGGAAGAGCTTCCACCAGTGGAAATTCAACCTAAGGAAGATCTTAGTTATATCAAGCAGTATTTAGATGGTACTGTAAAGATATCCTTTGATTCACCTAGTTCTAATAAAAGAAGAAATTCTTTTACTAGATCTAGATCTTCTGTCAGTTCGGACCCAGGTCTTAGAGATGTGAATCTCAATAGATATCTGGAAGAACAACGTTCTTCTCGTCCGGTTATTATCCAGGAGTTTCAACCTACTGTCACTCCAAATAACCAAGATTTGAAGGATCTAAAGTTGAAAGGGATTTCAACTCAGTCCCAGGTTACATCCGCCATGTATACTGCCGGGGATAAATCCATACAGGAAGAAGTACAGAAAGAAGATAATGATTCATTATCTCCTACCGCTTCTGATATGGTTGCTCCAGTTCATCATCAATTAGTAGTGATGAATAGAGCATCTTATCCTGATGACGAAATACTAACCTTGGATTCTATTGATATGGCTTCTTTGCTTGCTGAGTTTAAATCATCTGAAAACCGTAATAAGAGAAAATCTTATTGCGAGACTTACTCAACTTCTGAGAAACAAAAGATTCGGAGAAAATGGATGAATAAGATGGTTGCCATTAACAAACATATCTTATTCTTTGATTTTCTTGAGAATTATTATGCTTCAAAGAAGGATGATTCAAAGAAAGTTTTAAATGTTTTAAAAACAAATTTTATTAAAGAAGAAGGTAGGACTGTTGTAAAAACCAGTCACCCCCCTTTGGAAACTATCCTGATCTCTCATCAAGGAGCAGAAATGAAAGCTACTCCTTTTAAGATTTCAAAACCAGGTGAAAACGTTTTGTTTGAAACAAAAAAGATTATTGAACAAAACAATTTTGTTAACCAATCTCTCCATACAATAGGTCAACAATTGGACCGTATACTTCATGTTTCTTCCTATGCCAGAATGCAGTAGGAAGGTTTGAACAAACAGAAGAAACCAAAACCTTTTGAAAATCAAAGATCTTTGCTTGGAGCAAAGGATCCTTTAAATTTTCGGATATGCGTTTAAAAAGAATTTCTTGTTTTAGAAAATCAAGATGTTTTCTTTTTTGAGAAATCAACGTTAAAGATTTTCTATGACAATCACGTTCAAACTTAGATGCAAATTTAAATTTAACTTTCTGTCCAAAGGGGTCAGTGGTGATCCCATCATGTTCAGAAAGAAAAGGATAAATCATGTTTAAGAAAGGCGTCCCCAAAATTACATCATGGGAAATGTTTTTGACTAAGACAGATGGAATTTTAAAACAGACATTGTCCTGGCAGATATGAGCGTCATTTAGCTCATAACGAATCTTCATCTTAGATCCGTTTGCCGAGAATAATTTCTCTTCGGACTTTTCAAAGTACTGAGTAGGAACTAATTCTTCGCGGATACAGTTCAAGTCAGCACCTGAGTCAATCAAAGCAATAGTAGAGAATTTGAAACTACGAGCAACAATGATCTCTACCAGACAAAACCATTTCTGCGGAATAGAATGGCGAAGCACACAAATATCCTTATTAGGGTCAGATGATTCAGCATGATCTGAATCGTTTGATTCATTGCCAGAAGGATTTTGATCAAATTCATTTTGTATTTTTATTCTAAGTAAATCTTGTTTAAAAGATTCGTTCTCAGATTTAAGGGTTTTAACTTCTTCTCTGAGTTCTGAAATTTCTTTTTTAACAAGAGAAACTTCATTTTGTAAATCCTTTATAGATATTTCTTTGGGTTTTTTTTTCTGAAAACGTCCCAAAGTTTCTTCAAAAGAATTTTTCCCTGAAGACGTAAACTCTTTGCGGGTCATGGTCTTCTTAAGCTGTTTGAGATATTTCTCTTTCAGCTCAGGATCTTGGATTTGTGCAATGAGAGATAAGAGCATGTTTTCATGTTCTTCCTCTTTTGTTAAAATCTTTTTCACGTTAATTTCCTGATCCAAAACATGGATTGTTTTCTTCTCAGGTTTGCAATAGGAATCATTGCAACCAAACTTAATATTTGGTGAGTTAGAATGATCAGAGTCTGAACGATAACTTGAATCGTCAGAACTTAGTTCATCCTTATCCGAAGATATAGGAGATCCATTTTCGAGGAGTCGAAACAGATCTTCTTGATCAGCGGCATTTATGTGTAACTCATTAAGTTTTCTCTTGATCTTGGGCTTCTTGGGGCACTTATCTGCAAAGTGTCCTTTCTTGCCACAAGTAAAACAAGTTCCCTTGGGGGGAGTTTTGGAAAACCATTTCTGAAAGGGTTTCTTTTTTGAAACTGGTTTTGAAACAGGTTTTTTATAAAATTCATCGCGGGGTATTCTCCTGTGACTTTCACGAGGTTTGGAAAACTTTTTAATAGTTTTCTTTTGTTGCCGAGATGGAGCAATAGGAGGAAGGCCAAATTGTTCACAAAAGTTTCTCATTTCATATTTGGCTTTCTTTCTATCATTCATCTGTTGGGCAATCATCCTTTGATCATTACATATACTAATACCAAGCTTCTGAATAAGACTAATGATATCACCATAAGTATAATCATTATAATTTAGTAAACCCGAGGCATCAGTAAGTGAATCCTTAACCTTAATGGCAAATAAACGAGGCAATCCATCCACGAATTTCTCTTTCCAATAAGGCATATTAGAGTCATCCCGAAGCATAACTCTGGACATAAAGACATCTTTATACCAGCGGTAATCAGACATCTTATTGCATCTCAGATTGTTCAGATAATCGGAGATACGATTGGTTATGTTGGAAGGTGTTCCAACAAAATGTTTAATAAGGGTATAAATCAGGGTGTTGACTCCATCGGGCGTTCCTTGCCCTATGGTTTCGTCAAACACAGGTAATCCTTCTTCAGTCTTTTGGACTGTATAACGGATTTCACCTCTTGCTGCGTCAGTGAGATGTTTATCCCACCAAGAACGAAGCATGCCTGAGAATCCAGTGGTCAAGAGATCAACAATATTAGGCTGGCTAAGATTGTTGTTGATATAAGCATTAGCAACCATAGACATACGTTGGACAATATTGAGGATTTCCTGCTCAGATAATCCATCAATATTCCATTCATAAATTTGGTCAGCAGAAACAGAGAATTGAGATTGGAAACCTCTTTCCTCGAATTGCAAGTCAGGGGGTGTTGGTCTAGAATACCAGTTCTTCGTAAGACCAATGGGAGTAGGTCCTTTCGAATAAAGTCTGGCAACAGTGGGTCTTTCCAGAGAAAGATCCTGAAAATCATTTTGAATTAAGTCTATTTTCTGTACTAAGGAATCATCTGACAAAGTGTCATCAGACAAGTCATTATCATCCAGAGTTTTTACAGAAAATGAATCATCAAAATTAGCCCCTTTGCTGTCTGTTTTTAAAGCACTGACAGAGGGTTTTTCTTGCTTAATTTCAGCAAGCATTCGATCAATCTTATCGAGAGTGTTATCAACCGGTTTAAAAGCAATTTTAGGTCTTATCTCAGGTAAGATAACCAAAGGTTTTTCAATCATTTTGGCAGGTTTTTGGAAAATAGGTATTTCAACCATATTCTCTATACGGTCCAATTGTTGACCTATTGTATGGAGAGATTGGTTAACAAAATTGTTTTGTTCAATAATCTTTTTTGTTTCAAACAAAACGTTTTCACCTGGTTTTGAAATCTTAAAAGGAGTAGCTTTCAATTCTGCTCCTTGATGAGAGATCAGGATAGTTTCCAAAGGGGGGTGACTTGTTTTTACAACAGTCCTGCCTTCTTCTTTAATAAAATTTGTTTTTAAAGATTATTGAACAAAACAATTTTAAAATTGTTGTCTTAGGATATCAGAGCCTTCACTTAAAATTGCAAAACAATTTTAAGCCATGCGTTACACAGCCGGTAAACGCATGGCTTTAAGCCATGTATTTCCAGCATAATTAAGATACCTTTTCTTAGGATAAAATTTTAAAATTTTAAAATGTCTTAGGATATCAGACATTTTAAAATTTCCAGCATAAACAATTTTAAAATTGTTTATTGGAAATGAGGTAAGATATCCAGACTCTGTTTCATTTGTTTTACAATTTTAAGTGAAGGCTCTGATACCAGAAACAGCGGAATCAAGTGAAGATTAGAGAAATAGAGACAGAGAAAGATAGATATTATAATCCGGCATAAGATCAACATGAATATGAACAATAGGAGGCATGGCCTTCCATAGAGATAAGCATGAACAAGATATGTGGAGGCTCGGCCTTCCAATGCATGAAATGTTCAAATGTAAAACAGAGTAATGAAGCAAAACTTTCGATTATATATTTACTGAAAGTAAGNTCGATTATATATTTACTGAAAGTAAGCGTCAAGTGGATACAAGTAAACAAGAATAAGTTTCAAAATGAAACTGGATAAACTTACAAGCTTAAGAATTCAAAAGAAAACAAGTTTGTAAGAAGCTAGAAGGTTATCAGGGAGTTGGGATTCTCTCTGGAATAGTAGTCAATTTGCTATCTTAGAGTTGAGAGCTAAATTGGCCGTGTTCTACAAATGAAATGAGGAGTCCTTTTGTAGAGTAAGGATGCTCCTGTACATGATAGAATCGTCCCGTAAATCATGGGGTGAATAGTGAATGAATAGTGACTTTTTGTCACTATTTACTCATGATGGCAGACAATCGTTGAAAGTAATTTGTCTCCTTTCACCGAAAGTGAATCATTCTTTTTGCACCGAAAGTATTTCTGTCTTCAATAGTGCAAAGTGGTCAAAGCATAATCATTCCGGTCAAAGCATAATCATTCCATCACCTTTCCGCCCCTAAAGTAGAAGCCGGTAGATTGACAGCTGGATAGTGCGCTGGAGTCTCTGTGAGGAGTGTTGGCAGCGCTGGATAGTTTGGTCATTACTCAATCATCTCCCAAGTGTGGGGGATAGTCCTCTGAGTCATGGCCAAAGACATTGCTGTAGGGATCTGAGTCTGATGAAGCTTGTGATCCTTCTGCAGCTGAATCTTCACTGTTGCGGGCCTTCTCTTCTTCATTGAGCTTGGTCTGCAGCAGTTGGAGTATTTGTGCGCTCGAAAGGTCTGTAGTTGACTTATCTTTCGAGGATACTGCTTCTGTGGAGTTCTTCTTCTTTGCTGATTTGGCACAATGGGTGAAAAATCTGCGGATACCCTAATTCTTTTGCCGAGAATAATTTCTCTTCGGACTTTTCAAAGTACTGAGTAGGAACTAATCCTTCGCGGATACAGTTCAAGTCAGCACCTGAGTCAATCAAGGCAATAGCAGAGAATTTGAAACTACGAGCAACAATGATCTCTACCAGACAAAACCATTTCTGCGGAACAGAATGGCGAAGCACACAAATATCCTTATTAGGGTCAGATGATTCAGCATGATCTGAATCGTTTGATTCATTGCCAGAAGGATTTTGATCAAATTCATTTTGTATTTTTATTCTAAGTAAATCTTGTTTAAAAGATTCGTTCTCAGATTTAAGGGTTTTAACTTCTTCTCTGAAATAGTGAAAATCTCTCTCTCATTTGTTCTCTCTTGAAATAGTTTTTAGGCTGTGGATTTGTTAAAGTGTTACTCTAGTTTTATAACTACGTAGTACACTTTACCACTAAGAGAAAACGCTTAATTTTTATCGCGCTGGAGAAACTTGTGGAGCATTTCTTTAAGCTGAGCCTGAGGTACTTTCCGCTGCAATTTTTTTTTCTAACATTTTTATTCTCATGGTAATGAGAATATTTATTTCCTATTTATTCTCATGATAATTTATTCCCTGTCAAAATTATCAAAACTCACATACTCTTCAAACTAGCACCTTCTGTTTAACTGACGGTTAAGATGCATAAGTGAAAAATAAAAAATAAAACGAAGTAGGAAATTCTAACGAAAAACAGAGCTACCAATTGAGGAAAAAAATATAAAAAATGTATCAACTTATGCAAATATTGGAGAAAAAGTTGGGGACAAAGTTTGTAGATGCTACTTTATCAAGTATTTGAAGTTTGTATTGGAGAAAAATCGAAATGGTGGTCTTTTTTATTTTCTTGTTAAGCTTTGAAAGAGATGAAGTCGATCGTGCAAAATACGAAATGAAAAATCTGATGCAGACGTTGATGGTAGAACCCAAAAATAAAATAATGGTAGAAAAGTGAATAGCTAGCCAGTTTCATTAGCTAGATTTGGCCAGCCAAAATAACAATGGTTAAATTTACTGCACATTTACCTAATTTGTTAGAGTATTGGCAATAGTTTAACTATTGTTAAGTTTAAAATTTAGTTAGAATCTCACTTTTTGATCATAACATTAATTTCTAACTAAATAAGTCTACATTGAACTAACCATCTTAAATGTAAAATAATAATATATTATTATATATTTTAATAATATTTGATTATTTTTTTTTATATTTTACAAATACACTTCATATATTAATTAATAATTTTATTAAAAAATAAAATGTGGTAATTTATTTCAATATCCAATACAGCTAAGCGAAAATCCAATCAAACCCAAAAAAAAAAAACCAACCAAACAGACAGAGAGAGAGAGAGAGAGAGAGAGAGAGAGAGAGAGAGTAACTACCGTATGCTCGAGTGTGTTGAGAGACGGCGATGTGAGAGGCGATGAGAGACAGCACGGCTAGGGTTGAGAGAAAGACTGAAGTGAGGGAAAGAAATCTGGATTCCGTTCGATAGATTTGAGAGGGAAAGAAATAAAGCTGAACCGGTGTCGTTTTGGCAAAATATTAAAGCATCCGGTTTATAACCCGGTTACGGATTACCGGGTTATAAAACCGGATCCGTAACCGGATCTGTGTTTTATAAAACCGCCCGGGTGTAATCCGGGCGGATAACCGCCCGGATTCACCCGGATTCGGATTTTCGGTCCGGACCGGACAAAAATCCGGTCCGGATGCACACCCCTACAATATAGTACTTATATGATTTATTTAAATGTGATAAAGAGAAATCGAGAGGTTGATGAAAAGAATAAAATAATTAGATAGAGGTTGAATAGTAACTCTCAAATAATGGATAGACTCATTAATTTACTATAGCTCAAGTGTTGAGTTTTGCACTTTTGACTAATTCAATGTAAAAGCTTGTTTTCACATCTAACTAAAGTTTAGATTTGTATTAATATTTGATTAGGCCATTACCAATCCTCTAAGATTATTTTAAACTAGCTAGCCAAACTTAAGTTAAATGTTATCTATAACTAGCTTACTACAAGTACTCTTAAGATCGCCTTTTTGGAACAGTGCTTATGCTAGTTGCTCTGGTTACCGCGCTGAGGAAAGTTCGGTCATGCTATCTTTGAGTTGTAGTATTTAATGTAGGTCGCAGTGCCATGATGATCTAACGTTACACAATTTGCCATCTCGCAACATTTATTGCAAATTATAACACAACCCATTAAGCTATAAGTCCTTTTAAAAGTTAAGAGTATATTAGATTATTTATAAATAATAATCAAATAGTTTATGAATAGTTATAAATAGTAATAAATTATTTGTGAATAAGTATAATATAGTTTGAATAGGTCTAAGAATAGTTGTGTTCCTAAACACAGTCTAAATGAATCAAACCTTCAAATCTTAACACAATTCATATAAATAATAAATATTATCGTATAATTCATTTTGATTAGTTTAATAATTAATCTGAAATAGATCAACACAACACGACTCATTTTAATCCGTTTAATATAAATGAGTTGAACTACCTAGTATAACTTATTTGATATGATTAACACAACTTCACATAAGTTAAAACATCTATTTATTACTAGTCACCATATCTAAAAAAAACAATAAGACTACCTACTAATAAAAAATATAAATAGTATTCGTATCTTAACCTATAATAAAACTAATATTACAATCTCAATAATAACAAATATATAAGTTCAGAATTACAATTTCAATAATAAAAATATAAATATATTAAGAAATATTAATATAACAACCCAACAATAATAAAATTGTAGTTTTGAAATAAATATTTTATTACGAGTTGATTTCGGGTTAAAGGTTGATCCGTTGTTAACCTGTTAATTACTCGTGTCTTAATGAGTTAATTCGTTTGATTCAAACTCATTTATATCAAATTTAAACTCACTAATTTTATATTGTATTTATGTTAAAACAAAACATTAAATCATTTCATATTATGTACAGGTAGAATTTAAAAGTTTTTAAAAATGCATTATCAACATGCATATCATCATGAACAGTAAAAAGATTAAAAAATTATAAATAAAGTAAAATAGAAAAAAAATTAGAAATGGAATAAAGTAATTAAAATAGAAATAGAATAAAGTTATAGCAATATTCGATCGATCAATGATGTCAAATTTTTTTTTTTTCCTGGAAAAATTGAATTATTGTAAAGTAAGTGCATGAATCATGGCCTAGTAACAACGTACCATACATGCATCTAGAAGCTGTCCACGCGAGTGTATGTACCCGACTTTGAAAGAGTTGGATTCTGATGAGAGCAACGTCCGGGCTAATGATGGTTTGGAGGAAAGCTGCATCGACCTTCTTTATTAATTTGTTGAAGAAGAGGTTTTTCAATCAAAGAAATTGTGTCCATGTAATCATGAAAAGTAAATCTCGATTTATTAAGGAAAATGCTGTGTCTACTGATGGTATAGTTAAGTATATATTTTTTAATAAAATTTTAATTTTTCTTTATTTTAAAAATATTTTTATTAAATTTTAAAATATATTAAAAAAAAAAAAAAAAGGATGAAAAAAAGTGACCTTTCTCTGTAGATGTTTCGGTGGACTCCCCCGTGGGAGTAATACTGTCCCAAATCTCAATTTGCGGGGTGATTTGTGTCCTTCATCTCCTTTAATTATATTATAGTACTTTTGTATTTTAAAAAACTCAATTATATTGGAAGGACGCGCGACGAACGCGGCAAATTAATGCACGCCTGATGAATTCAATCTAGTTCGTACCTCATAGGAGGCATGTTTCCCGGTCGAGTGAGAATTCCATGAGACAAGGTCAAATTTAGACAACCAAACTCCAAATCCGACAAAAGGGGATGGGAGCTTCGTGCCAGGTTCAAACTTCCAACACAGATATTACAAATGTTAAAAGTAAATTGTTTTCTCTTCGAGTGAGAAACTGTCGCATAATTTGGATAAATATTTTTCCCCCTCATTTGGTAAGTCTTGGCTATTTAAATAAGCAAGTCCAAGTACATAATGTTGACATAAAAGGAAAACTAGTAGTTAACAACTGGAACTCAAACACAAGTAAAAATAGAGCATAACTAATAGAAATAAACTCTCAACTGCTGATGACCCATTCAACTTCTACACGATGAACCATTCCACTTCTGCACATAAAACTCTCGATTGCCACGACTTAGTCCATTCTTGCGTTCTTCTTCACGTGCTTAATGGCCCCGTGTCAAAACTCCTAGGAGGACTGCCCGGGATCACATCTCGACACAGCTCTTGGAGGGTCAGAATAGTCACATAGCTAGCTTAGTTGCATGTCTTGGCTCATACTTTGACACGCAGCAGGCGCACATAGAGGAGGATGGTTGCGCGCAGACCATGCGTGTAGGCCTGCACATTCCCTTTAGCGTACACATGCATTCGTGCCCCAACATCACGCAGCAGGGTTAGTGGCGTGCCCTCATAGGCAGGCACGTCATTCAACGCACGGCTCCAACTCATGCTTGTAGGCAAGGCTAGTGGCATGCCTACCAGGCATGCCATCCAACGCACGACTCCAGCCCGTACGTTTCAGCCCCAGCACCTAGACTATCAGCTTGGGCAATGCATACCCATTGCCCAGACCACCAATCCGGGCCATGCATGACCACTGCCTAAGCCACTTGATTGGACCTCATAGCGGCATGAATTTGAAACTCTCAAATGATCTATTTATAAGCATATGAGATTTTGTATTCAAATTTGGAAAGATTCATATGTCAAAGACAAAATCATTCACTTTTTCAAAAAATTTCAAACCTAATTTTTTTATTTTTTGCATATGACAAAAGGAGCACACTTTATTTTTCAAATTTTTCAAACAAAATCATCGACCTTTTGTATAAGTCAAAAAGAGCATCAATTACTTATGAAAATATTCAAATAAAGCATACAAATGGAAAGATGACAATCAATCATCTTTAATATTTTTAAAATTTTCAAACAAAATCATCTACTTTTTGTAGAAGTAAAAAAGAGGATCAATCACTTTTGAAAATATTCAAATAAAACTTGCATATGTGAAATATGACAATCAATTATCTTTAATATTTTCAAAATTCATAACTTTAATCATGTCATGCACATGTGAAAGATAACAATCAATCATCTTTCAAGATTTTCAAATTTAATTTTCAAAATATTCATACACATGTGAAAAATGTATTTTAATGCTTTATGATAAAATATTAATTTTGAACCTTAATCCTAATTTCGAATTTTTAAGAGATTTATAACATTACTCTATGAATTTAATGTAAATTTATTCCCTTTTTACTTATGGTTAGTTCCTTAATGTGCTTGACTCTATTATGTAGAAAACTTGAAATTGAGACTCTTTTATTCTTTAAATTTATTTATTATAATCAAAATCTATGTTTAGATATATAATTATATGAAACTTAAAAGCTTAGATTTAACAATTTAGATCTTAAAAAAATTTATTTCAAATATTAGAATCAGTTTAGATGTATAATTATTCTTTAATAGTCTCAACCTAGATTTCTGCGTAATATAACTCTATTCATAAACCGTCCAAGTACAAATGAAGGGAGCTTCTAGAGTTACTGTTGAGAGCTCCTGTTAGACTAAATTTATTTTTTAAAATTTTCTTTTCACATTATTTTTTTAATACTTTTAAATATTTAAAAAAAATTAAAAATTAAAAATAATATTAAACAAAATTTTTTTAATCAATAAGAAGAAGGAGAAGACAAAAAAAAAAAAAAAAAAGAAAAAAAAAGCGCCCTATCTTTTTTCTTTTGGGAAACGTGAGATCCAATTCAGGGTCCTGTTTTGGGTCAAAGTGTGCCGAAAAATGTCCAGCACGCCGACCTTTAAGAGACCTTTGATTCTACATCCACACCCGACGACCCATTAATAACAAACTTTGACTTGAAAATTAACTTTTTTTCACTTTAGTTAGTCACTTTTCATAGACATAATATAACAAACACTCTAAATCTATCTTTATTTTGTTAAAATATTCATATTTAAACTTCATTTCTACTCTTTTTTATTCTCATGGTAATTAGAATATTGATTTCCTATTTATTCTCATGATAATTTATTCCCTGTCAAAATTATCAAAACTCACATACTCTTCAAACTAGCACCTTCTGTTTAACTGACGGTTAAGATGCATAAGTGAAAATAAAATAAAATAAAACGAAGTAGGAAATTCTAACGAAAAACAGAGCTACCAATCGCGGAAAAAAATATAAAAAATGTATCAACTTATGCAAATATTGGAGAAAAAGTTGGGGACAGAGTTTGTAGATGCTACTTTATCAAGTATTTGAAGTTTGTATTGGAGAAAAATCGAAATGGTGGTCTTTTTTATTTTCTTGTTAAGCTTTGAAAGAGATGAAGTCGATCGTGCAAAATACGAAATGAAAAATCTGATGCAGACGTTGATGGTAGAACCCAAAAATAAAATAATGGTAGAAAAGTGAATAGCTAGCCAGTTTCATTAGCTAGATTTGGCTAGCCAAAATAACAATGGTTAAATTTACTGTACATTTACCTAATTTGTTAGAGTATTGGCAATAGTTTAACTATTGTTAAGTTTAAAATTTAGTTAGAATCTCATTTTTTGATCATAACATTAATTTTTTAACTAAATAAGTCTACATTGAACTAGCCAGCTTAAATATAAAATAATAATATAATATTATATATTTTAATAATATTTGATTAATTTTTTTTTATATTTTACAAATACACTTCATATATTAATTAATAATTTTATTAAAAAATAAAATGTGGTAATTTATTTCAATATAGTACTTATATGATTTATTTAAATGTGATAATTTATTTCAATGTGATAAAGAGAAATTGAGAGATTGATGAAAAGAATAAAATAATTAGATAGAGGTTGAATAGTAACTCTCAAATAATGGATAGACTCATTAATTTACTGTAGCTCAAGTGTTGAGTTTTGTACTTTTGACTAATTCAATGTAAAAGTTTTTTTTCACATCTAACTAAAGTTTAGATTTGTATTGATATTTGACTAGATCATTACCAATGCTCTAAAATGTGTTTTGAACTAGCTAGCCAAACTTAAGTTAAATGTTATCTATAACTAGCTTACTACAAGTACTCTTAAGATCGCCTTTTTGGAACAGTGCTTATGCTAGTTGCTCTGGTTACCGCGCTGAGGAAAGTTCGGTCATGCTATCTTTGAGTTGTAGTATTTAATGTAGGTCGCAGTGCCATGATGATCTAACGTTACACAATTTGCCATCTCGCAACATTTATTGCAAATTATAACACAACCCATTAAGTTATAAGTCCTTTTAAAATTAAGAGTATATTAGATTATTTGTAAATAATAATCAAATAGTTTATGAATAGTTGTAAATAGTAATAAACTATTTGTGAATAAGTATGATATAGTCTGAATAGGTCTAAGAATAGTTGTGTTCCTAAACACAGTCTAAATGAATCAAACCTTCAAATCTTAACACAATTCATTTCAATGATAGATATTATCGTATTTTTGATCAGTTTAATAATTAATTTGAAATTGATCAACACAACACGACTCATTTTAATCCGTTTAATATAAATGAGTTGAACTACCTAGTATAATTTATTTGATATGATTAACAAAACTTCACGTAAGTTAAAACATCTATTTATTACTAGTCACCCTATCTAAAAAAAACAATAAGACTACCTACTAATAAAAAATATAAATAGTATTTGTATCTTAACTTATAATAAAGCTAATATTACAATCTCAATAATAACAAATATATAAGTTCAGAATTACAATTTCAATAATAAAAATATCAATATATTAAGAAATATTAATATAACAACCAAACAATAATAAAATTGTAGTTTTGAAATAAATATTTTATTACGAGTTGATTTCGGATTAAAGGTTGATCCGTTGTTAACCTGTTAATTACTCGTGTCTTAATGAGTTAATTCGTTTGATTCAAACTCATTTATATCAAATTTAAACTCACTAATTTTATATTGTATTTATTTTAAAACAAAACATTAAATCATTTCATATTATGTACAGGTAGAATTTAAAAGTTTTTAAAAATGCATTATCAACGTGCATATCATCATGAACAGTAAAAAGATTAAAAAATTATAAATAAAGTAAAATAGAAAAAAAATTAGAAATGGAATAAAGTAATTAAAATAGAAATAGAATAAAGTTATAGCAATATTCGATCGATCAATGATGTCAAAATTTTTTTTTTTTCCTGGAAAAATGGAATTATTGTAAAGTAGGTGCATGAATCATGGCCTAGTAACAACGTACCATACATGCATCTAGAAGCTGTCCACGCGAGTGTATGTACCCGACTTTGAAAGAGTTGGATTCTGATGAGAGCAACGTCCGGGCTAATGATGGTTTGGAGGAAAGCTGCATCGACCTTCTTTATTAATTTGTTGAAGAAGAGGTTTTTCAATCAAAGAAATTGTGTCCATGTAATCATGAAAAGTAAATCTCGATTTATTAAGGAAAATGCTGTGTCTACTGATGGTATAGTTAAGTATATATTTTTTAATAAAATTTTAATTTTTCTTTATTTTAAAAATATTTTTATTAAATTTTAAAATATATTAAAAAAAAAAAAAAAAGGATGAAAAAAAGTGACCTTTCTCTGTAGATGTTTCGGTGGACTCCCCCGTGGGAGTAATACTGTCCCAAATCTCAATTTGCGGGGTGATTTGTGTCCTTCATCTCCTTTAATTATATTATAGTACTTTTGTATTTTAAAAAACTTAATTATATTGGAAGGACGCGCGACGAACGCGGCAAATTAATGCACGCCTGATGAATTCAATCTAGTTCGTACCTCATGGGGGCATGTTTCCCAGTCGAGTGACAATTCCACGAGACAAGGTCAAATTTAGACAACCAAACTCCAAATCCGACAAAAGGGGATGGGAGCTTCGTGCCAGGTTCAAACTTCCAACACAGATATTACAAATGTTAAAAGTAAATTGTTTTCTCTTTTAGTGAGAAACTGTCGCATAATTTGGATAAATATTTTTCCCCCTCATTTGGTAAGTCTTGGCTATTTAAATAAGCAAGTCCAAGTACATAATGTTGACATAAAAGGAAAACTAGTAGTTAACAACTGGAACTCAAACACAAGTAAAAATAGAGCATAACTAATAGAAATAAACTCTCAACTGCTGATGACCCATTCAACTTCTACACGATGAACCATTCCACTTCTGCACATAAAACTCTCGATTGCCACGACTTAGTCCATTCTTGCGTTCTTCTTCACGTGCTTAATGGCCCCGTGTCAAAACTCCTAGGAGGACTGCCCGGGATCACATCTCGACACAGCTCTTGGAGGGTCAGAATAGTCACATAGCTAGCTTAGTTGCATGTCTTGGCTCATACTTTGACACGCAGCAGGCGCACATAGAGGAGGATGGTTGCGCGCAGACCATGCGTGTAGGCCTGCACATTCCCTTTAGCGTACACATGCATTCGTGCCCCAACATCACGCAGCAGGGTTAGTGGCGTGCCCTCATAGGCAGGCACGTCATTCAACGCACGGCTCCAACTCATGCTTGTAGGCAAGGCTAGTGGCATGCCTACCAGGCATGCCATCCAACGCACGACTCCAGCCCGTACGTTTCAGCCCCAGCACCTAGACTATCAGCTTGGGCAATGCATACCCATTGCCCAGACCACCAATCCGGGCCATGCATGACCACTGCCTAAGCCACTTGATTGGACCTCATAGCGGCAGCATGACAACACTCTATGCCCACCATTAGGCCTAGGCTTAGTACCATGCGATGCCACCATCAGCAAGCCACTCACAGTGCCATGCTGTGCCCACCACCAGACCAACGCATAGCACCATGCCATGCCATGCAATGCAGCCAGCCATCAGACCAAACCAAGACTAGCCCAACTGTGGGCCAAGCACTACCCTAGCCCACCATGGGCCATGCATGTCACGGCCATAGGGCCACTTATCAATTTTATTATTTTGTTTATTTGTTTTATTTATTTAATTTACTTTATTTATTCATTTAAAATACTAAGGGCTTTTTGGGAATTTTTAATTTGTAAACTCTATAAATAAGACCCTCAGTCATTTCTTTTGGTGTTTACCTTAAAGAGAGATTGCTTGTTTAGAAGATCATATTTCGGTGCCTTTGCACTTGGGCTTTTTGGGTGAAATTCATCAATCCCAAAGAGAGGATCATTACCTTACAATTCATTGAATATGTGTGATTCATTTTATCAATATATGAGATATTCTCTCATCTTGGTGTAATTCTTGAATTGGAGTTGAGTTTTCATGTGTGTTCATCATATTTCCATCGTGTTCATCATTTTTCTTGCATAATTCCTATCTCCCAATCATCAATCAAGCCCAACACATTCCCACTTCAATAGATCTATAATTCTCACATGTCGTAGCCTAGATCTATAGTTTCATATCATTTCCATACACTTTCTCACTTACCAAACACATATTTAGCCTCCATAAGACCCAAGTCCATATCATACCACTTCCATAAAGCTACAAAACCCTAGATATAACCTGGATCTACTTTTCTCACAAGCCTATCTGAAAACCCTAGCCTCCATAAGGATTTCCTACATTTTAGAAAACCCTAACTCTAGCCTCCAATTCCTAAATCTTAGGATCTACTTAAACCCACTAAACCCTAAAGATACTATCACTTCTTACCCTAGCTGAATTCCCATAAACCTTAAAAAACGTCCTACATTTTTGGATCTTGTCCTACACGTCACCAACCCTAAGAGCCATTCCATACTCCAAACCCTAGGAAAACACCAAAGTGGCACCAACCCTATTGTGCCTCACTATTGCCGTGCGCCCCATCACATGCATAAGAGTTCCATCACTTCCTTCATCTTTTTCCATCATTCCCATACATCAAACCAGTCCTAAACACCAAACCTCACCTTACCACAATTGTCATCATTGCAATTGGTGAGCAATAACCAAGCAAAATGGCTTAGGCAATCGGTCAACTCAAGGAGAATCAAGGCGTGGACAACTTAGTGTTTGGGACTTGACCGTGGTTCTCAATAGGGCCAGCTGTCTACATTGCATGCATGCTACATGCAACGGTCTTTCACTTCCTAGCTCATCCCAAATATTTGGGATTTGGCTTTAGGCTTCTCTTAACTTATGTGGCCTATCAATACTCCCTCCATTAAGTAGATCCTTGTCCTCAAGGTCCACAGTTGAGAACATTTGCAGCAGCTTTTTTGTCTGGCCAATTTTTGGTGGACCTGGACTCGTTTGAAGGTCGTTTGCTGCTGGTATAGGTGCAACTTCAAAAGTACCATATTGCCAATTTTGAACGAAACATCCCTCCTTAGTTGGTTACTCTTCGGTGACATCATCACAGATAATGTTGCCACTGCCATCATATCCTTCCAGCATGAGTAGCTGTGACCCTTGACACTGGTGACCTGCAGTAAAATGCTCATTACAATTAAAGCATAGACCTTGAGCTTGCCTTCACTACATTTCATCCCAAGTTAGTCGCTGAATAGGAGCTGCAGGTGCGGCTGGTGCTGCCCGAGTTGCTAGCGGAAGAGCTAACGGGGTTCTCATTGGTGGTGGAGGATGTCCTAACATCTTTTGTCTCGATAGTTGGTCATATTTCATTCGCTCTAAACTTATAGCCTTTTTCAAAGTCTGTGGTTTAAACATTCGGATACCATCAGAAATTTCTGAATTTAGGCCATCCATAAATGTCCCAACCAGAGCCTTCTGAGTCCATCCTCGTACCAGGTTGGCTAAGCATTCGAATTCTAGCTGGTAATCATGTAAAGAACCTGCCTGACTGATTCTCAAAAGAGCCTCATCAAAATATTCACACACCGAAGGCCCAAAGTGCGCCCAAAGTTCATTTTCAAAATTTACCCTCGAGAGAACGTGCCCTTCCTTTTGGAATGTCCTGCAGATCCATTGCCACCACTGGTTGGCCTTTTCGTTCCAAGTGGTAGGAGGCCAAAGAAACTTTTCTGGGCTTCGGGAGTATTTTGGAATTCAAAAACTTGGTTCACGCAATTGAACCACTTCGTCAGATCATCTCCGGAGAATCGAGGAAACTCCAGTTTTGCCATTTTGGAGGAGACAACCTGTCGTCCCCTATTGGCCTTCATGGTATTGGTTACCGTGGTTTGGAGGCTCCTGGTTTGTGAGCAATACATCAAAGAGGCGATTGAGGGTTTCTTCCAAATGATGAAGCCTATCGGCCATGCCGAGCTCCATCCTATGTAACCCATCTTGCACTCCACCAAGCCCTATCTCCAACTGCTCAATATGTTCTTTATTGGTTCCCATAAATAACCTGGCTCTTAGGCCATTGCTAGGTCCCAACAAAGATATTACAAATGCTAAAGTAAATTATTTTCTCTTCGGGTGAGAAAGTACCGCACAGCTTGGATAAATATTTTTTATGATCCTTATTGATAAGTCTTGGTTGCTTAAATAAGCAAGCCCACATACATAATGCCGACATAAAAGGAAAACTAGTAGCTAACAATTGGAACTCAAACACACGTAAAAATAGAGCATAACTAATGGAAATAAACTCTCAACTACTGATGACCCATTCCACTTCTACACGATGACCCATTCCACCTCTGTGCATAAAACTCTCGACTGCCATGACACAGCCCATTCCTGCATTTTTCTTCATATGCTTAATGGCCTAGTCTACTATTTACGTTGCATGCATGCTGCATGCAATGGTCTTTCACGTTCCAGCTCATCAAAAATATTTGGGATTTGGCTTTCGGCTTCTCTTAACTTACGTGGCCTATCACTTCGGCTCCTCCCCACGCCCTCTCTTTTCTTCCCCCTTCATTCTCTTTTTTGCGTAAGTGTTTTTTAGTTTTATTTTTTGTATTTTTTAGGCAAATAAGGGAGGATCGCCAATTGGGTCTTTCTAGCCGCTGACCTTTAACACACACCTAGATGCTGCCCAGCCGCCGATCTTCAAGATCACCGAATGCAGTGCCAATCAGAGTGGAGCGTAGCCCGCACATGCGGGAGGAAGTTTCAAATCTTGTTAGCGTGTGCTCCTCACGTGCCACTGAGGAGCCTTCTACCGATGCAACGCTTGAATTTTCTGGGACCTCTGACTTTGGGATTTCAGAGATCGACTGTCGTCTTTCCTCCAAGAGTGTTGTGTGTCTTACACGCGCAACTGTCGTCATTTTTCTATTCTGTTTCTCTGCTTCTGTAGTATTTTTTTTATTCTTTTGCTTTATATTTGACCCAAGTGAGGTGATGAGTTGCTAGATTGGACTCAATCTGGGGCAAGAGCTAGTCGAGAGTGGTGGGTGATGCTACGGTCGGTGGTCGCACGACTGGCCTGTGTGAGTTGGGTGCTTGTGCTGTCTGGGCTCATGACGCTGATGCTTGCTATGGGCGTGCTGTTTGGGCTCATACCGGTGCTTGTGGTTCTGTTGCTTTTGTTGTGTTTTGTATTGTAATTTTTTACTGTTTAGTTACTAATAAAGAACAAATAGGCTATTGGATTTGTCGTCCATAGCAGCAGTGTCCCGTACTTCGCCTCTCTGGGAGGAGAGAGGGGACTATTTAGTTCTGTTTATACAGAGCGCTTACTATGTTTGGAGAGAGTTATTGAAAAGTTAAGACAATGTTTGCCACTATGTGTGTGAGGATGCCCTAGAACAAATGCATAGTTTGGCTTATAGTCTGGATTTTCCAGTATTGATAAGTCACAGTGGTAACTTCAGTTCATTAAATGAAATGAAGTCTATTTCCATAAAGAAAGAAAAAAATGCACACTGCAATGTGCTAGCTTAAACGTATGTACAAATCTAACGGAAAGAGAGTTTTCATTTTCACTATCGATCAAAATAACAACTATATATGTATGGTGAATGCATGTATTTCCTTGTGAGATACCAGCTCCGATCCGGTGGCCAAGAATATATATAAATTTAAATATTTAAAGTCAAAATTTTAAGAATATTAGGATGATCTAAAACAAGAATTAATATGTAGAAATTCATAACCTTTTACTAAACAGGAAACATTTCTCATGGATTTAACCTATGAGCAAAAGGTGATAAACACAAGAAAATTAGTTTCGGGAGAAGGATCCTCAAATACCAAGGTCAATACCAATCCTTTATTTGAGAATAATGGGGAGATACATGCTAGATGTCTTAGGCTTGAATTTCCTAAATTCGATGGTACCAATCTTGTCCAATGGTTTTAAAGCAAATCAATTCTTCTCTTATTATGATATCCCAGATAATCTAAAGATTCAACCAGCCTTTTTCCATATGGAAGGAAAAACGTTATCATGGTATACATGGCTTAAGGAATCCAGTCCAATAAACACTTGGGATGAGTTCACTAGTGCTTTAGAAATCAGGTTTGGACCCTCTGTTTATGAGGATCTTGTGGGGAAATTTACTAAACTAAAGCAAACTAGTATAGTAGAAGAAACCAGACCCAATTTGAGGAATTATCCAACAAAATGAAAGGTTTAACAGAAGAGTTTAGGATAAGTACATTTTTGAGTGGTCTGAGGGAAGATCTCAGGATAATGGTAACTATGTTCAAACAAAACAATTTACATGCTGAATTTGGTTTAGCTAAGTTACAAGAGGAGGAAGTAATAAGGAGAAACCCCCAAATAGAAACCATTCCCCTATCCCAAACACCAACCAAACTCCTAAACTACCACCCACAGCACCTATACTAAGGCTTCCACCACCACCACCCAAAAACAACAACCCCAGATTCCCCAACAACAACAGAAGACCAGCAATCCCAATTCAAAGAATATCATCTAGACAAATGCAAGAAAGAAGGGCTAAAGGTCTTTGTTATTATTGTGATGAGAGGTTCCAACCCGGCCATAGATGCAATAGACCCTTTTGTTAGAGGGGATGAAAATAGAGGAAATAGAGGATGAGGAGATAGAGGAATCCCTAACTATCATTAACATAGAAGAAGCAAAAGAAGAGGAGAAAAATGGGAACTTTTAGGAATTACCTTACATGCTATAGCAAGTGCTAATGCCCCTGAGACCATGAGAATAGCTGGGGTCATCAATAAAATTAGTGTGATAACTCCAATTAACATAGGGAGTACATATAGTTTTATTGGTCCAAATGTAACAAGGAAAGCTAAATTGCCAGTGGAAAATACTAATGAGTCAGTCAAGTTGGTTGATGGATCAACCATTTCTTGCCTTGGTTTCTGTAAGGTAGCACCCCATTTCAACTACAAAGCTTAGAAGTTACTCCCAGTTTATACTTACTAGCTTTGGGAGGGTGTGATGCTGTTTTAGGGATGGATTGGCTCAAAACATTGGGAACTGTAGTGTGGAATTTCAACGACCTAATTATGAGTTTTACACTTGGAAATAACACTACCACAGTAAGAGGAATACAATTACTTAGTAGAGTAGTTGAAGAGGCTGAGTATGTGAAAACTCTAAGAGGAAATTCTGCTAAGGGAATTTGGGTTCAGTTTTTGGAAGGAAATAAATTAGAAGTTACTGGATCCATACCAGTGGCTATAAAAGGGATTCTTTACCAATTTAAAAGTATTTTTGAGGAACCCTGTGGCTTACACCCTCCAAGGAGTCATGACCACAAGATAACTTGTTTACCTGGTTCTAAACCAACCTGTGTAAAATCCTATAGATACCCTTACTACCAAAAGGAAGAAATTGAGAAGGCTGTAGCTGAGATGCTAAGGGGATGAATTATCAGGGGTAGCCAAAGCCCATACTCTTCTCCAGTTTTATTAGTAAGAAAAGCTTATGGGAAATGGAGAATGTGTGTGGATTATCGTGATTTTAACAAGGATACTGTTAAGGATAAATATCCCACACCCAACATTGATGAACTTTTGGATGAATTACATGGGGCTCAAGTGTTTTCCAAGCTGGATTTGCATTCAGGTTACCACCAGATTAGAATGAATCCTGAAGATATTCCAAAAATTACTTTTAGGACCCATGAAGCTCACTATGAGTTTCTTGTCATGCCATTTGGATTGACTAATGCACCATCTACTTTTCAGGAGTTAATGAATCAGGTATTTAGACCTTACCTAAGGAAATTTGTTGTGGTATTTTTTGATGATATCCTGGTTTATAGTAAAAGTCTACAAGATCACTTGACACATTTACAAACTGTTCTAGAAGTTATGAGGAATCATCAATTTTTTGCTAAAGCGTCAAAGTGGATTTTTGGAAGCAAGGAAGTGGAGTATCTCGGGCACATCATTTCTAGTGAAAGGGTGAAAGATAACCCTTAGAAAATTACAGCAACGCAAGAGTGGAAGGAACTTAAGAATCTCAAGGAATTAAGGGGATTTTTGGGACTCATAGGGTATTACAGAAAGTTTGTGCAAGATTGTGGAAAGATTGCTGCCCCTTTGACAACTCTCCTAAAGAATGATGCTTTTTATTGGAATGAAAAGGCTCAGCAAGCCTTTATGAAGTTGAAGGAAGCTATGATGAATCCCCTAGTATTAAGGCTACCTAACTTTACTAAATGTTTTGTTATTGAGTGTGATGACTCAGGTGAAGGATTGGGAGTAATTCTCATGCAAGAAGGACAACATATTACATATCTCAGCCAAGCTTTGAGGGGAGGGAGTCTCTCTCTATCAACATATGAGAAAGAACTACTTGCTCTAGTGATGGCCATAAGGAAATGGAGACATTACTTGCTGAGACAAACTTTCAAGGTATGCATTGATCAACGTGCCTTGAAAGACCTATTGGAATAAAGGTGGGTACCCCTACTCAACAAAAATGGGTTTCCAAACTACTTGCTATGATTTTGTGGTCGAATACAAGAGTGGTAAGACAAATACAGTAGCTGATGCCTTGTCTAGGTTACCCTACTTAGAACACCCAAACAGAAATCCAGATCCACACTCCCAAACCCACCATATAGAGCCTAACCCACCAAACACCATCCAACCAGATAGCACTCTAATTACCACAAACCCAGAAATTCAGGCAATCAGTATGATCAAAGCAGTATTGATAGGTGAGTTAAAAAATTCTTACCACCAAGATCCAATGTTGTAGATGTTAATTAACCTCTACCATCAAAGGACCTTGGATTCAACGGTATGAGAGAGGAAGAGAGAGAGAGAGTCAAGTGAAACTATAATAAAAATGATAGTTGTTTCACACATGAAAGACTTTAAAACGAAAAGAAAAGAATGCGACTGGGTACGTACGTAGTTTGATCTAACTTTTAAATTAAAAGAAAAAGAGTAATATTTAAATATTGACCAATCAAGATCCGTCTTATATATAGCTTTAAAAGTTAATGCAAACCAGATCATTACTCAATTTACTCTTATTAATTAGTAAGTTCCATGTAGACTGCAAATCAGACGACATGCGCGCGATAAATGCAATATTAGATTACATGCGCACGATAAATGCAAGAAATGAAATATGTTTTCCTAAAAAGTTCTATGTTTTCCTCTTGAAATTGAACATGCGCAAGATAAATGCAAGAAATGTTCGATTGTGAGAAAAGCAGTAATACTCATGATATTTTCAATACACTACAACAAAAAAGACATTTTGGGGCGATTTTTCTTTGGGAAGAAATGAAAATCGTCCCAAAAAGTGAGATTTACGAACGAAATTCAAATTTCATTCCCAAAAAATGACGGAATGGCCAGACCGTTCGAACGCGTTCAAATGGTCTAGTTAGGGACGAATTATTTTGTCCCAAATAAGTTAACCGTTCAAACATTACTGATTCACCATTCGAACGTCTAAATTGTATCATTCGAACTTAATTTTGGTGTGTTAAGTAAATTTTTTTAGAGGGAAATTGATACACTGTTTGAACGTTACAATTTAAACGTTCGAATGATGCATCAGCATTGTTCAAATGTGATTTGAAGGGGTCGAACGGTGACCAAGGTTTTTTTTTTTTTTTTTGCAGAATTATATTTATATTTACTAGTAATTATAAGAAATTGGTTAATTAAATAATAGGAATAATATAAATTAATAATTAGTTCCGAAAATATAAAATAATAATATTTCATAGTTAAATACTGAATTTACAAAACTCAAAATATTGTCCATGCTAAAAACAATAAATAAATAAATAAATAAAAGATAGAAGGTACTAATTAAGACCCCAAGTCTTTGCACACTTCCTCGACTTCCTCGACTACAGCTATACGTTCCTCTATTTGTGTCAGTCGAGTACTGATGGTGACCTGAGTTGTAGACATGGCATCAAACTATATACGAAGCACAGACACAGTAGAATGGATCTCTATACTCACTACATCGATCACCGCTAATATCTGCTTGCTGATCGCTGCACGCACAATCTCAGCCATATCCGCACGAGTGATATTATTTATTGATGCCTCGGCCCATGTGGATGTCTCAGCAGTTGATACTCCATGATCTCCCGGCTGTGCATCTCTCTGAGGATTAACTGGTTCTAAAACATGTCCACAAAGACGTAGTCTCGAGTGTCCCGTGCTGCGTGAGAGGGTGGTGTTGTTTATAGGTCCTATCGGCTCCCGTTTATGCTTAACAACATCAGGTACAACACTAGCAAATAGTAGAAATCGGGTGATCAGGATTCTAAATGGCAGTATATCCATCGAAATGTACCGAGACTCTGATTGAATCCTATCGAATATATACCCCACCAAGTCGATAGGAATGCCACGAGCGACTCGTATCATAAATTTTGTCTGATTAATGCCAACCTCTGTCTTGTATTGCCGAGGGTCAATATTGCCGGCAATTATCAAATTTAAGATCTTGAAGAAAGAAGATAAATCTGCCTGTTTGATGCTCTTCATCCTGTCATACAGTGGAGCATCTAGACTGACAACCAAATCCCTCACCTCATGATCAGCAAGGGTATCGACCTCATCAGTATAAACTGATGCCTCCTCCTTAGCTGTCTCCGCCTCAGCTGAAGGATCAAACTCTCTAGGCACCACATTCGAATATGCATTTGGCAGCCTAGGAATACCGAGATGCTCAGCAAGTCCATCCCGTGAAAATACAACGGGTACTCCTCGGACAGAGATCCTGCCTGTTTGATGCTCTTCATCCTGTCATACGGTGAAGCAACTAGACCGACAACCAAATCCCTCACCTCATGATCAGCAAGGGTATCGACCTCATCAGTATAAACCGATGCCTCCTCCTCAGCTGTCTTCGTCTCAGCTGAAGGATCAGACTCTCTAGGCACCACATTTGGATATGCATCTGGCAGCTTAGGAATACCGAGATGCTCAGCAAGTCCATCCCGTGAAAATACAACGGGTACTCCTCGGACAGAGATCCTGTAGGCCCCTCCGTCATTTGGGCTGGCACTACCGAGTTCTCTATAGAACTCAGCAACAATATCAATATAGGCGATTGGCACCCATGCTTCCTCCTGCTCATCTAGGATAGGTCCCCAACCACAATCGCTGAAGACTGATGGCAGTGAATGACCCTCCTAGACAAGACTCTGGAAATCAGAAATCTTCATCGATCGCTCCAGTGAAACAGTCCTCTCCCTGACTGGACCACTACTAGTCTCAGCAGGATTGCGTCGCTTACGTCCATCCCTAGAAGAAGACATTATAATCAACCTGAAATTTATAATTAAAAATTAGATATACAACATTAACAATAAAAATACAATAAATAACTATTTATAATACTTTCAAATGAATAGCAATTTAATAACAGTTGGCATTGTGAACAACGTCATAATTTTTAATAAATACTATCTCACAATATTATAATATGGAGAAATTATAATGTAGAAATTATTCTAGTTAAAATTTAATGGAACTATAGTATGGAATAAAAAAATGACTGTAAAGGTATATTATACTGAATTTAATTATACCGTTCAAACGTCTAAACTAGTGCTCGAACGGTCCAACTGTATAGTTTGAACGTGTCATACAATGTTTGAACGTATACCTATTAACGTTCGAATACCCAATATAAGGCAATCGAACGATAACTGTAATGTTCATATGTTTACATGAACGATTAAACGGGTGGGATTGGCCTGACCGTTTGAACGTTTAAAAGAACGTTCGAATGGTTAGTGAATACCGTTCGAATGATGTTCATAGTGTTCGAACAGTATTTGAATCGATTGGGGCTTCCAAACCGAGTCAACTCAGCCATTGAAATCCATGGAATCCTTCGATTCCATGGATTATACACTAAAATCCATCAAATAGAAACCTAAATAAACCTTCATACTATGGATTAAAGCAAATCTACGGTGAGTATTTATGGAAAAATCAATCTATTCTAATTCAAATAAATAATCCATCAAAAACCTAAATCTAAACAGTAAAATGGTTTGAAAAAGAGTAATACCGGTATTTAGAGGAAGAGGCTTCGAGTGGGTACTGTTGACAGCGGCGAAGATGGCGTTGAACGGCGGAGATAGATTGTTGACGGCTTGAAAGAGAGGAAATGCACACGTTTGACTTCCGTGAAAATGAAATCCGTGGCAACTTATAAATGCAACACCGTTCAAATGGTAAGTTAATCCATTCGAACGTATTAACTAAAATTTATTGCCTATTAATGTTATTATTAAATATAATATTTATTCGAATAATAATTTATTATAATATTAAATATAATAAAAATTATATAATATTTGTTATTATATTATATTTATGAACTATATATTATATTTATCATTTTTAATATAGTATGTATTATATTATATATATACTATATATTACACTATATTATATTATATAGTATGTAGTATAAGTTATATGATGTAGTATAATATAATATACCATACTATATATACAATACTATATTTAATAAATATCATATAATATATGTTATTATATTATATTTATGAACTATATATTATATTTATCATTTTTAATATGGTATATATTATATTATATATATACTATATATTATACTATATTATATTATATAATATGTAGTATAAGTTATATGATGCAATACAATATAATATACTATACTATATATACAATACTAGATGTAGTATGATATTTTTTATTATATAATTAACGTATATGTTTGATTATATATTATAGTCAAATATTATTATGTTACTAAAAGATAGTATATTATATATTAGATATTAATGTTATTGTTTTATTTAAAGGTATAGTGCAAAATAAATAAAATACAATGACCAACATTTTAACAAACCGTTTGAACATTTATTAATAAGCGTTCAAATGGTTTTGTAATTGGAAATAAACATTCGAATGTAGTAGTAAGCGTTCGAACGTTAAAATTAATGGGGGAAATTTTTCCCGCTACATAATTTGACGTTCGAACGATTAGTAAATAACTGTTCAAACGTAAATGTTCTACATTTACACGACAGAACCTCACAATCTCGCACTCGTTCCACCACTGCCAGTCTCTCTCCCACAGCCAATTTCTTCCAACCAGCGCCATTCTCCCTCAATCCAGCCCTCAAATATTAATAGCTTTCATCTATCTTTTATATTTTCGGATTAAGAGGTTATTTTTACCGATTTTTGAAGAGTGATTTTCGTTTTGGGCATAATGTACGGGTCTCCTTGCAATTTCATTCGAGGTTCCAGGTATGTTTGCTATCTTATTCTCATTTTTGTTTGAATATGAGTGTTTTGGTTTGTTGTACTGAGTTCGTAGTATTATTTGTTTTCGTATGCTGTAATGAGTTGGTTATTGTTGGAGTTTTTGGAGGTTAAAGACGATTGGAATCTGGATTAAACCCGTTCAAACGGTATTCGTGTACCATTTGAACGTGTTTATTACGTTTGAATACTTATTAACATCGTTTGAACGTTATGTTGGTCAGTGTTTAAATATTAATTAGAAATTACTTGTTTGTACTAAATCTTTGAATCTTCAACTTCAATATCAATTAAAATACAAATAATTAAAATTTAATAATTACTTAAATACTTATTCTTTAAATTAATAAAATGAATTTTATTTAAAATACAAGTATTATGGATTTAATAATACTTAAATACTTAATTTAAGATTTAATAAAATGATTGCAGTTAAAATACAAATATTTTAGATTTAATAAAATGAAGGAAATTAAAATGCAAATTTTATATATTTAATAATACTTAAATAATTAATTTAGGATTTAATAAAATTAATGAAATTAAAATACAAATATTCTAGATTTAATAGTACTTAAATACTTAATTTAAGATTTAATAAAATTAAAATACAAATATTCTAGATTTAATAATACTTAAATACTTAATTAGCATATCTTGCATTATTTGTTTGATACATGTTAGTATATCTTGCATTCCTTGTTCATCAAAATAAACCTTAGACCCGTTCGAAAGCTATCAATCCGGATGAATTGCAAGATTGATAACTCTTGAACTGTCCAGAGTGGACAGTTTGGGATTGTAAGATCATTCTCGCAAACTATTGAATTATATCTGTTATACGTCCAGCATAAAAATTTTGGTAGATTCATCACTTGTTCTCCGGATATGCAGTTTCAGTGATGGTGTATCGACGATTAACACGTCGTTGCATACAAATAGACGAGCATATTTGGTGAACTATGGGGAGATGCTGCCGAAATTTTGTTGGACGTGACAAATATAGAGAGTAGGTTTGCGACTATGATCTTACAATTCCAAATGGGATAGGACCAATTACCTGGTGAAAGGTGGCATGCTCCTTGATTGATACATCTTATTATACATGTTTGTTTGTTAATGCATACGTGATTGTTTGTAATAAAGATAGTCGGCATGGATAAGAGTTGGATACGAGTTAGCGATAGATTGGGTTAGAATTACAACGTATATGCTGAAAGTGTTAAGAAATTCTTAGAGTTCACATTGGGTACATGTGATAGTGATAGGCATATTAGATGCCCATGTAAAGAATGTAGGAATTTGTATTCTCATAAGATAGACTTGGTGAGAGAGCATCTGTTTGTCAAAGGTATTGACAAGGGTTATACTGATTGAGTCTTACACGGCAAACCATATCTAACTTCATTCGAGGTTCCACATGAAGAAGAAGAGATCGATGAAGATGTACAACCAGATGTTGTTGGAGATGAATATGATGAGGATATGAAGGAAATGTTAGGTGACATCGGTGCTGGAATGTTTATGAATGAAGGTGACACGAACACATCAAGTTCAAATGATAGGGGTCATAACATTTTTGCATGATTGTGGAATGATTCACAACGTGAGTTATATCCAGGATGCACAAGACACAGTAAGTTGTCATTTACCGTAAGATTGCTTCACATAAAATCAATGTGCCGATTATCAATTAAGGCTGTCAATATGTTACTCAAGCCGTTTAAAGAGGCATTGCTATCAGATAATATTTTACCTCGTAACTTCTATGAAGCAAAAAAATTGAAATGAGGACTTGGATTTGATTACAACGTAATACATGCATGTAAGAATGACTGCATATTATTTTAGCAAGAGAATGAGCAGTTGAACGAGTGTCCCATATACCACGAATCAAGATGGACATCTAATAAACAAAATGTGTTGCAAAAGGTAGTACGCCACTTTCCATTGATACCTAGATTACAATGATTATATATGTCACATGCAACTACTGTAGACATGTCATGGCACTCATCAACCAAAGTTAGGAACGATGATATTTTATCACATCCTGCTGACTCCCAACTGTTGAAAGAATTTGATTAGGAACACCCCTGATTTGCTGAATAACCTTGTAATGTGCGACTTTTTTTTTTTTTTTTTTAAGAAGAGCCAGTAGCCACCCACATAGCAGCCATGTCCCAAGTTTATTAATAAAACCCTCACTTATGGCAGAGGAATACCGTGGTAACAAAGAACACTTGAGGGCATACAAGATATAGCACTAAAAACTAGCCCAAAACCAAGTGTTAACAAAAAAACCAAACCAACCAAGAAACCAACCAAACCTAACACAAAAACCAAAAAACCAGAGACAACCGACCTGCAAAAACCAAGCAAATAAAACAAAAACAAAGAACCTTATAAAACCTATAAACGAATAACCTGGAGACCAAGTTTATCAACTTTCAGAATCCCTTTGAGCAGATGTGGCACATTGTTGTAAGAATTCCACGTACCAGTCTTCTGATCTGACGCCAAACGAGCCAAGAAATCTGCTCCTGCATTGCCTTCTCTAGAAATATGTTTAATTTTAACTTCCAAAGTAGCAATAATAGATTGAATCTTTTCCCAATAATCTTCAAGATACCAAATACCACACCTTCCTTTTTCTAACCAATGAACCACTAGCAACGAATCTAGCCCGATCTCTACTCTTTTAAAAGCGAAATCCTTACAATATTAAAGGCCATAAGAGAGAGCAATGAGCTTAGCTTCATTATTGGAGCCATGACCCAGATCTTGAGCAAAAGCCCAAATAAGGTTCCCCTTCTCATCTCGAATAATGCCCCCTGCACCCATGCGACCTAGATTTCCCAAAGAACTCCCATCCACATTTAATTTAAACCAACCCACAGCTGGTTTCAACCATTGCACCAAATGAAGCTTCTTTCTCTTTACTGGTTTAAAATGAATAGAGAAAAATTGTAACACTTTTTCATCTCCATCCTTTATCTTTCTACTAGCACGTAATCGGATTCCCACCCATGCAATGGCTGCCTTAATGGAGCCCCAAAGAGAACTCACAGCAACTCTTTTACCTTTCATACGTGCTTTACATCTCCACACCCAAAGAGACCAAGTCACAATAATAGGAATAAGAGCAAGCAAAGTACCTTTTTGAGTCGAATGAGCAGCACGCCGAAACCATACTTCCATAGTTGCTCTCCATGATCTCTGTGGGTCATACAGAATCCCCAGTTGTAAAGAGACACACCTCCAAATTTCTCCAGCAACCTTCCCATTGGCAAGGACATGATCCTGATCTTCCACACATCCCTGTGTACAACATTCACAATTTGAAACCAAAGGAATGCCCAACGTGCTAATTCTACTATCAACAGTAAGGCAAAAATTAAAAGCCTTCCAAGTAGTAACCGAATTTTTTTTGGGAGCGCTGAATGCCAAATCCAAGAAGCCCAGCATGAACACGAACACAATCCCAAGCCGATTTCGAACAAAAATTCTCATTCAGAGTTGGCTTCCAAATCAATAAATCCCCACCCTCTTTTTGTTCCCCTAGGCAGTTTAGAATTTCTTCCATTTGGTTTTCCCCCACCAACCGATGTAATAAATCGACATCCCAACCATTCTAAAGCCGACAGTCCCTTACTCTCAGTAGGGGATGTTCAGATATCTCACAAGAATTGAAAAGAGCTCCCGATTTTAGCCAAGGATCTCTCCAAAAAGACACATCGCCATCCCGAACCCGCCACCAAGAATTGCTTAAGACTTTTGGAACCATACCTACAATATGCTTCCAAAATAAAGTTCCTTTCCGTTGGGCTACCAAAGTTACATGCTGATTTTTCACATATTTTTGCTTGAAAAATTTAGCCCATAACAAGTCACCTGTCAATAAATTCCAAGCAAGCTTCATAAATAAGGAGTCTTGGACATATTCTATTTTCCGAAGCCCCAATCCCCCTTCTCAAGTCGGGGAACAAATCTTTTCTCGAGCAACCCACTTGCACTTTTGCTTTCCATTCCAGGATCTCCAGAAAAAATTACTCATAATACGATTTAAGGCTACCATAATAGCCTTCGGAGCATGCAAAACAGAGAGCAAATGAATTGGCATACTTCAAGAACATGTCTCAATCAAATAAGGCGGGTTCCCGAAGATAAAAACCGATTCTGCCATCCTTCCAATTTCTGTCGAATGCGACATAATAAATCATCAAAATGTGAGATTTTCATCTGACCTACCATTAGGGGAACACCCAAATACTTAATTAGGAAAAAATCTTCAGAGAAAGATGTCAACATTAAAGAGCTTCTTTTCCGAGTAACAGTGGCGTGCTTAGAGAAAAAGATTGAGGATTTTTCTTTGCTCACCATTTGACCAGACCAATCTTCATATAAAGCAAAAATATCCCTGACTTCTTGAAGAGAGGATCTTCCACCATTTACAAACAAAATAATATCATCAGCATATAAAAGATGAGAAACAAGAGGTGTACCTCGGGGATGTGAGAACGGAACAATATTCCCATTAGTAAACTTGTGCTTTAAAAGTCTAGATAGCACCTCCTCAACGAGAATAAACAAATAAGGCGAGAGAGGATCACCTTGACGCAAACTATGCCCACTAGGGAAAAAACCTTTAGCCGAACCATTCATAACTACTGAGAACCAAGGGGTTGAAATACAATTTCTAATCAAACTATAGAACCGATCAGAAAACCCAAAAGAAGCCATAACATGAATTAAGAAATTCCAATATATACTGTCATAAGCCTTGGCCATGTCGATTTTAATAACAATATTACCACCTTTAACCTTCTTTTTAAGCATGTGTATCATTTCTTGAGCCAAAGAAATATTCTCAAATATACTTCTCCCAGGGAGAAAAGTGCCTTGTTCTGGAGAGATAATTTTATTAAGAATAGGAGACAATCTGCGAACCAGGATTTTAGAAAACACTTTGTACACCACTGGACATAAACTGATAGGACGGAACTTGTCAAAACCAGTAGGCTTCTGCATTTTCGGGATGAGAACAATATAAGACGCATAATAGAATCTCGGTATTGAAATGCCAAGGAAGAATTCCCGAACCGCTGCCACCACATCATTTTCAACAATATCCCAGCATGCTTTATAGAAACCAGAACCAAATCCGTCTGGACCCGGGCTACTATCAACCGGAATGGAAAACATAGCCTCTTTAATCTCTTGGATCGAAGGGAGCTGAAGGAGGTTAGCATTTTCCTCCTCAAGAATAGAATTTTGTACCAAATCTGACAAATCAGGCAAATCTCTACGAGCTCAAGCCTGGAGAAACAAACTGAAATAATCCACCGCCCCTAAGTGAATATCTTCCGGGGAAACTAAACGCGTCCCATCTGGACACCTCATTTCCTGCACTATGGGCTTATTTAATAAAGCAAAAGTTTTAAAAAACTGAGCCGAAGCCTCACCTTTTTCCATCCACCTAAGCTTCACATGTTGTGAAAGCCTAGTTTCTTCTCTTTGCATCCAAACCTCAAGATCTTCCTTGGCCCCCAGTAAATCCCTCTCTACATTTTCTGAAAAACCCTCCTGTAGTTGACTTTCTAACTGTTCAATTTTATTTTCTAAAGCTTGGATATTTATTTCCGTACGCCCAAAAATACGACGATTCCACTCCTTCAAAGCTACTTTCAACTTCTTCAACTTTGTAGCAAGACCAAGAAGCCCCATATTATCACTCGATGCAGACCAATTTTCCTTAACCATAGCCCAAAAATTGTTATGAGACACCCACATTTGCTGAAATTTAAAAGAGGAAGGACCATAACGAGCACTCACATTCTTGAAAACAAAAGACAAAGGCGCATGATCCGAAGTTGAGCGTGCCATATATTTGGAAGAAGCATCAGGAAGAACACCCGCAGTCACAACATTCATTAAGCATCTGTCTAATTTTGACCAACTCCGAGCTAAACCCCTTTGACCATTACACCATGAGAATTTACTTCCAATAGCTTTCATGTCAATGAAACCACAATTATCAATAAACTCATTAAATTCATCTATGGCAACTCGCAATCGGGGTCTACCACCATAGTGTTCCTCCTCCCCTCGAATAATATTAAAATCACCTAGGCATAACCAAGGTGCATCTTGGACCGCATCTAATTGCAACATTCTCCAGAGTTCTCTTCTTTCAACATGATTACACTTTGCACATACCATAGAAACAACAAATTTCCGAGTATATACATAGATATCGTCACATGCTGGGCACTATAACTAGTGACCAATATTTGCAGATCTTCTTTCCATAATAACCAAATTTTACCACCAACACAAAGATTAGAAAAACAGCAATCAAACCTCAACAAATTTTTCAATGTAACCAATTTGTGATCATCAGCAAAAGGCTCCACTAACATAATAAAATTCAAGTGTAACTTTCTTACCAACTTACACAACCTCCTCCGAGATGATCTGAGACCCCGGATATTCCAGAACATTGGATTGTAGATCATAAATTCATGCGAACGGGTTTGCTAGGAACCTGTGTCAAACTTCTTAGTAATCGTCCCCCTTTCGCCAGATTCTTCCCATTTATGGTATCACTATTTGAAAGATATACTCTATTTTTTCCAAGGTGTTCTCCACACTCTTTTTCTGGCTCAGACCCACAAACATCCTTGCCGTCAAATTTCACAGACCCCAAATCCTCTTGCACCGAATTTTCAACCTTCTGAACCTCGTGAGAATTTTCAACTAACCCATTATCGGCCTCCTCATCATCAATCCATTCCTCAACCACCACCTCATCATACATTGATGATCACATGTGTTGCTCACTGGGTTTCTTTCTAACCTCAAGCAAAGGCCGTTCCACCCCACTCGGATTAACCTCAACATTTTCAATAGCCTTATTAGCATCATTCAAGATCTGACCTTTTGAAATATTCTCATTTCCCATCACTTCATTTCTCGACGACAACACTTCAATATTGCCATTCAACCCCTCTACAGACATCCCATCAGTCACGAACACCACGTGATTATCCCCTTCATTTTCAGACACGTGAATCTCCCTTACCATATTTTCGAAAGCACCAGAATGAGCTCCCATTTGTCCCCGCTCACTAGGCAATTCCAGAGCATCCTGCGGCATTTTACATTGGAAAATTTCTGAGCATCCTACATTATGTTTTTCCGTTAACCCCCCTACCTCCTGCGTCTCAATAGTCAACACCACTTCTTTCCCAGCTTCCTCCAAAATAATACCGGTATTTTCCTCTTTTGAACTACTTTGCCCAGGCTCCCCTGCATCTTCAACATTCACCAAGACTTCATTCGGCCCTTTCTCCAGTTGGTATTCCTTTTTACAGGCTGTCTTCATTGGCTTCCACACCTTCATCAATTTATCAGTCACCTTACATTCCAGACTTGCATTAGCCCCATCCTTCCATTTACATAGCTTCAAATTGTGTCCTGCATTTTACATCTAGTACAATAAGTAGGTAAAGTCTCATATTCAATTTCAATATACCAACTCCAATCATGTTGCAGGGTGCCTATCCAGATTCCCCGAATTGGTTCTTTTCCAGCATCCATTTCCAAACACACTCTAGCCCCATCAGTTTTTGTAGCACACCGTGTGGCATTATCTTGGCATAGGAACTGACCAACGCGAGCAACAATATTTTTCAAACAAGATTCATGATAAAAATTTGGGGGCAAACCAGGGAGAAAAACTCATACCGGCACTATAGCAGGTTCTGATTCCTCATCAAAATTCGGCTTCCAACGGAATCCACGGTATGGCACTCCTTCCATATCATTTGCTTCCCTAGACAAAGCCTTCACAAAATCAACTTCATTAGAGAATCGGACGAACACATTTCGAGCCTTCCGCATTGCTGAAACCACGGGTTGAGCATCCAACCCCCATCTACTCTGTATGAATGCCTGAATTACATCAAGAGAAGGCCTCTGTTTGAGGAATTTAAGAACCATAGAGAATCTAAAAGGGGCAGCCGATATATCTATTTCCTCCTTAGAGAACATCACACAATATTCACCATCTATCAACTTAGCCGGACGGAAAGGAAGATCCATCTTCGGTAGAGGTTGCGGGGTCTGAGCCACCAGATCAGTGAACATTCGCTGCCGCCCAAACAGTACCAATGACCTCGGTAGGGCCCCGACAGCAGCCATGGGCAAAACAGAGTCAAAAACCTAACGTCAAAAGCCTAGAGAGAAAAAGGGTATTATCAGAATGTAAAATCTTACTTATATAACAGAATTCCATTTATAATGTGCGACTTGGTATGGCAACAGATGGATTTAATCCGTTTGGGAACATGAGTACTAGTCATATTATTTGGCCAGTTGTACTTATGCCGTATAATCTACCACCGTGGAAGTGTATGAAAGATCCATATTTCATGATGAGTTTGCTCATTCCAGGTCCGAGATCACCGATAAATGATGTAGACATACACTTATAGCCATTGATTGCAGAATTGAAAGATTTGTGGGAGAATGAGGTTGTCACATTTGATTCATCAACAGGTAAGTCGTTCAAGATGCATGTTGCCGTGTTATGGACAATAAATGATTTTCCAGCTTATGGAAACTTGTTAGGTTGGAGTACTAAGGGGAAAATGGCATGTACGACTTGTAACAAATATACTAAATCTGAATGGCTCACTTCCGGGAGGAAATTATGTTTCATGGGTCATCGTAAATTCTTACCTGGTGACCATAGATGGCTGGAAAATTCACAAATGTTTGATGGTACTGTTGAATGGGGCCAACCTCCACCATATTTGTCTGGTGAAGATGTACTTCCACAATTTGTAGATGTTGATTGTAATGAATTTGGTAAAAAACAACGAAAGAGGAAACGAGCTACATCTGAGTTGAATTGGACTAAGAAGAGTATATTTTTCGATCTCCCATACTGGTCAAAGTTAAAATTATGGCATAATCTTGATGTTATGCATATTGAAAAAAATATATGCGAATCCGTATTGAGAACATTGATGTCAATTGAAGGAAAAACGAAGGATACATTAAACTCAAGAAAGGATTTAAAGCGGTTGGGAATAAAATCGGAAATGCAATTACAAGAAAATTGTTCATCCATTTACATGCCGATTGGGTGGTATACATTGTCAAGGAATGAAAGGGCTACATTTTGTAAGTGGATAATGAAAAGTAAATTACTAAACAGTTATGCTTTGAATTTGACAAGGTGTGTGCGAACAAATGACTGGAAAATAACTGATTATAAATTCATGATTGTCATGTCCTTTTACAGCGTATCTTGCCTATTGGTATCCATGGGTACTTGACGAGAGACGTGCGCGTGGCTTTGACTGAGTTGGGTTTATTTTTCAAAGACTTATGTGTTAGGACATTAAATGTAGAAGCTTTGGATCGAATGGAACGTGAAATTATCATAATATTGTGTAAGCTAGAAAGTATTTACCCACCATCATTCTTTGACGTCATGGTTCACCTAACTATCCATTTGCCATGTGAGGGTCGACTTGCAGGACCAGTTCAATATAGATGGATGTATCCCATTGAACGATTCCTTGGAAAATTGAAACGTATAGTTGGTAACAAAGCTCGCCCAGAAGGATCAATTGCAGAAGCATATATTGATGATGAGTGGCATAAGTTGACACTAGGTTTGATCGGCCAGAAAGAAACTTTGACGTTGACCGAGCAAGACAACGAAATGTGTTTTCTGTGTTTTCCTAACAAGTATGTCCACTTGGTGCAGTGCGTGGTTATGACTTATGTGGAAGAGAGTTTGAGAAAGCTCAGTAGTACATGTTGAACAATTGCCCTGAGATAGAGAACCACTTGAAGTAAGTTATGGTGTTTTCTTAATTTAATATTCGCACATTTACTTTCGCAAAATTTTAAGAATATAAAAGAATTGTGGTAATCATCAATTTTAGTGATCATATTAACATGCTCAAGGAACTATGAGTAAATGATATAAATCAGAAACATGAAGAGGAGCTCCCGAGATGGTTTGAACAACAGGTAATGACATTACATATGCTTTACTTATCCAATAGTTCAGAAAATATTGATTGTTTATTATTGATATAATAGAACTTTTACTCAATATGTAGGTTGTACAAATGCATGCGAATAATCCAAAAGATATATCGGATGAACTATATGCATTAGCGTGTGGCCCGTCGAGATGCGCTACAAGATATTCTGCATGTATTTTTCGGGGAAGTAGGTATAACACAGTGGATCGAGATTGTTATAGGAAAACACAAAATAGTGGTGTCCTAGTCGAGGGAAGTCATGATGGAGAAAATATTGATTTCTATTGAGTTATTGTTGATATAATTGGAATGAAATATTTGGGAGAGCTTGCAGTGTATCTGTTTAAGTGTGATTGGTGGGATTTAAGCAATCCTCGAACTGGAGTCCGTAATGATGAATATTTTTTGAGTATTAGTACATAAAAAATATGGTACAAAGATGATCCATTTATTTTAACTTCTCAAGCATCTCAAGTATTCTACTTAGATGATCCGAAGTTAGGAAATGAATGGCGAGTAGTACAAAACTATTCTCCAAGAAATATATATGATGTTATCCTTTAGGCGGAAGGGCGAGATGAAGAAGAAGATAATCCCTCTACTCAAGAAGCATACCAAGAGAGTTAGCCCATCTTTAATTTGTTTGTGGATTGAGCCAGTATGAGATGATTCCATTAAATTGAGAAGATATTGAGACTGAAATTGTTAATGTGACAAATGAGCAAAATATTGATTCATTTGAAGTATCTACAGATGATGAGACTGAATTGTCAAATGATACTGATACAGATAGTGATTGAGCAATTATGTTTTCACATTACGTGATGATGAGCACTATTTTACTTAATGAATATTGTATTAGTTTTCTAAAATTATGCCTCCGAAGAGAAATGAAGTTCGCATCCCATCTCCACCTGTTCCTAACTCTCATTCAGACTCACCATTAGAGATTGACTGTACAGAACAAGGTAAAATTCTAATACTCATAAAAGTTATTAATTAAAGTTATAATAGAAAATTGATTACAATGTTATATATTATGATGAGTTCATAGTACAATCTCATCAAGGTCGAGACACTACTAGAGACGTGACATTGTAAAAATATCGTAAGGTGGATAAGATCAAAGTTAACATTCTTGACGAACATACCGAAGGCGAAGGACAACCAGCAGCTTGGCTTGCATCGCATGTGGATGCTCTTACACGAACTTATGCACCTTTGGCAACAAGTTCATGGAAGAAAGTCCCCTAAGATGTTAAGGAGCTTATCAAGAAGCATTGTTTGGAAATATTTAAAACATTTATTTAGTTGGTAAATTTTTATATTTTACTTAAAGTTAGAATATTATAAATGATAATATGTTTGTCTAAATTTTTTTTTAAGGATGATTTCGAATTAAATTTTGATCGGAGAGAGGAGCGTAAGACTATGGAAGAGCTTATGAGTAATGCATTCCGCAAATATAAGGCGATGTGTCATTAGCATTATAATAAGTTCGAGAATAGCGAAGATGCACGCCAACATCCTTTTCAAGATGTCAAACCTTCTGATTGGGAAAAACTTTGTGACATGTTTGAGGATCCATCTATAAGGTATAATTAATTTAGTTATTTTAGTTGTCTTATTTTTAATTTCACTTTCTAATATTTTCAATTCCTATGTAGGAGCAAAGTTCTATAAACAAAACAAATAGATCAAAATTGAAAATTACTCATCATGCAGGCTCAAGATCTTTCCACTGCCTCTCTAAGAAATTGGTATTGTTATTTTTTTTTATTTGTATATAGTTAATTGAATATATGAATCATAATGACTTTATATCTTAACAAATCTTTATTATAGCAAGATTCGGATGCCAATTATGATCTGACAAAATTATATGCTGCATCACATACTAATCATAATAGAGAGTGGGGTCATCCCGATGCCTGTGAAAATTATGTAAATATTATAATTTGTTTTAAATAAATATATTCGAATATTTATGATGATATTAACTCTTTATCTTATGTGTAGGATAAAATGGTTGCCATGCGTGCTGAATCTGCTCAGATCAAAATTCCTCAAATAATGATGTTGAGATTTTTACACAAGTTCTAAATCAACGTTCAGGATATTTGAGGGGTTTAGGTCGCTGTGTAAAACCTTCTCCCTCTTCCTCTTTTTCCGGGTCTGCCTCTATAGAGCAAGAGAATGCGAATCGCAGAATTGAAGAATTAGTTGCAAGACAGCATGAGTTAGAGGCTCAATTGGCGAAACAAGGAGACATGGAGACGTGCCTCAAACAACATGAAGAAGAACAAACAGAGTTCAGAAGAGATATGCAACTCCAAATGCAGTAGCTTATGCAACAGTACAGGCCTCTAAGCAACTGATAGTTTTTTACGTCTAGATTATGACATTATCTAATTATGTATGAGCAATGCCAATTTCATGGTTATTTATTAGTTCGCACTTATTATAAAACTTTCGTGAGTATTAAACAGTTTTTAATGTATGTTTTTCAAATATTATGAATGTCTATTTGATTTTTTATTATTATGGAGTACTAATAAAATAGTAGTCGTTCGAACAATTATGTCACATTCGAACAGTAATGATTAAGTTCTTCGAACAATATTAGATGATAAAAAAACGTTCAAACGCAATTTACTATCTTAGCGTTCGAATGTAACTCAACACTGTTCGATATCTTTTACCATTCAATTTGTTCCCTTCACGTTCAAGCGGAATTCTAATTTATACTGTTCAAACGTTATCAAAATATGTGATCGTTTGAATGTATTTTCATAACCGTTCAACCGCATTTATTTCGTTCGAACGTACAATTGCAACCATTCGAACGTCATTCTGGAACGAAATTAAACCGTGACAAATAAATTAAACGTTCGAACGGTATCAAACAGTGAATTTCAAAATCGTTCCAAAAAATATATTTTGGAACGAAATTATGATTTTCGTCCTAATATATCTTCTAGGACAGTAATGTAGGGACAACCTTGGGACAATTTTTTGTCGTCTCAAAATATTTTTTGGGATGAAATCCCAACATTTTGGGACAAAAATTCTCTTCCCAAAAAAATGATTATGTTGTAGTGATATTAGATTACATATATATTTTTTTATTTGAGCGTTATGCATCAGATAGCCATATATTCCGCCCTGCATGTTGCTTATTGACAAAATTGTGAGTTAATGAAAATAGATAAATTTAATTATTTATATTTATTTTAACATTTTTTACTCTCTTGTATGGGTCAGGCTGATCTGTTAATTTCTTTATAAATGGATATCGAATATTTAATTAAATGACATAAAGTATACGATGAAGGTTCCAAATGAGAGTCAACTTTAATGCTATATAAAATAATCACTTGTTCCAAGAGATTAAAATAATGACCAAAAAGATATATATAAATTTAATTATTTATATTTGTCTTTGCAAAAATATCTACCTTCATGGAGAAAGAATTTAGGATCGCAGAAACACACAGGCCGGAAACCAAGCGCTCGGCCAGCCTCCTGTTTTAATAGGTCGAGCAGTCAAAAGTGAACATAATTATATATCATGTGTCATGAAGATTAGATAAATATATGGTAGGTGGAAGCAGGGACGTTTTTACCACGAAAGAAAAAAACAGTTTTTTATCAGATAAAAAGAGACAGATCAAAGGGTGGAAGGCGGAGTGATTGGGAACCAGCCGCATGGCGGCGGTTCACACCTGAACAAACTTGAATGCATGACAAAATCTAATGTACTATTCGGCTTTGACAACGGATCTTTCCTGTGAATTCCACTAACTTGCTTTTGTGCTTCCTACGTTTCTTTTACCTAGATTGCAAAATTCAAATTTTTGTATTATTTCTCCATGCCCATGAAAGCTGCCTGCCTTCTATATAAAG
>QGSO01000536.1:0-221421 GCA_011037825.1 Carya cathayensis
GACGGACTTTGAAATTTCTGATCAAAGATATCTACTGCAGCAGGACATGACCATAGAACATGTAGAATTGTCTCCTCTTTAGTGCAAACAAGATACAAACTCTCCTCCACAACCTGTTTTCTATTCAAAATACCCTTCGTGGGAAGAATATCATTTAGAGCTCTCCATAGAAATTGCTTAACCTTCCCAAGAACATGCAGATGCCAAACTTTCTTCCATTGATCATCTCCAACACCACCATTGGAAGGCTGCCCTTGAGTATGTCTTCTCATATCATAATCCACAAAGTAGGCACTCTTACCAGAAAACACTCCATTGAAGGAATTCACCAACATAAGTTTATCATTGACCCCTCAAATGCTGACAGGAAGACTAGATGTTAGTTCAGCATCTTCTTTGTTAAACACAGCCTCTATCAAATCAGTATTCCATTCATGGTTCTCCACATTGATCAATTCTACCACTCTAGCTTCAGGATCTAACATATTAATAGGAGTTTGTACCATATAAGTAGTAGGTCTAGGTATCCATCTGTCATGCCAAATTCTGATATTCTCCCCATTCCTAACCCACCACATAGAACCTGCCTTCACTAAATCTATAGAAGACCAAAGACTCCTCCAAATGTGAGATGGAGAAGGTCCAATTGTTTTTTTTCTTACTTGCTTTGGCACTAATACAATATTTAAGGCCATGTTTGGAAAGTAAGATGAGTTAAAAATATTTTATTTTGTATCAAAAGTTCTCATAATTTCATTCTTAAACATCAATTAAACATAAAATATTTTTCAATTTTAAATTTTAAGTTTTTTCATCTAATCATTATAACTTTCCCAAGCTGCCAAAAAAATACAAAATACAATACAATTTTTTCAAATTTCAAAATAAAAACAGTATTACGTTAATTATATTTAATCATTTTTTTAACTTTTTAATATTTTTTCCTCTCATTTCTAAGAACCCAATAAAATATTTTAAATCAAAAAATTTCACTACTGTTTACAAATAAAAATTTTATGTATAGTCACTTTTACGTACTCTTTGTGCACTCTATTAATGTGATTGGTTACGTAATTTTTTGTAATATAAAATAACTGTTTTGGTTAATTACATTAATGGAGTGTGCAAGGGATATACAAAAGCAACTGCATGTAGCAGAACTTATTCACAAAAATATAATCTCATCTCATTACCCAAACATGTCCTCTCACACAACCCATCTTTTGCTTTTATGCTTCTGCTTCTTGACATGGGCCTAGATTAACCTCTATGTTTTTATTATAGGCACCATGCATTGAAAAACTTTATTGCACTTCCTTTTTATTATTTTTTCGATATTCAAATGAATCAAATATGATGCTCCATTGTTAATTTACATCCCTTAGAGTTTGTATTTAAACTTCAGATCATACTATATATGGAAGAGAAATATACATATAAATTAAGACCCACAATATTTATTAAACATATAGGGCTTATTTGGAAATATATGTGATATTAAAATTTTCATATCATCTTCTTTCTAAACATAATTCAAATAAAAAATGTTCAAATTAATCATTACAACTTTTCTAAACTTTTAAACCAAAAACAATTCAACTTTTTTCACATTTCTAACAAAAAATAATATTATAAAATTTTATTATAATAATATTTTAATTTTATAATATTTTTTATTTAACTTTTTCTCTCTCCTTTTCCAAAACTCAAAAAATACTCAACTCAAACTATCTCATTACTACTTACAAACTATCTTATTATTATTTACAAAATTTTTATCTCATCTCACTTCCCAAACGAGCCCTTAGTGTTGTTTGAAAAATTCACTCACACAACTATAAATATTGTGAGATTCACTTTATATAATTATATATCTCTCACACTCTAAGCCCTATAGTTCGGATAGAAATTATAAGAAGATTGAATCTCTCTCTTATAATATAGGATTATATTGGTGATCTCATTCACCATCACCGTTGTTCATTTTAGAAGAGTTCGAAGGAGCCAATTAGGTCTGGTTTGGATAGGAAGATACTTTCATCTCACTTCATTTCATCTTAATATCCAAACATCACAAACATAAACACTTTTCAATTTCAAATATTCAATTTTTTTCATCTGATTATTATCTAATTATTACAAATTTTACAAATTTTCAATTAAAATACGAAAAACAATTCAACTTTTTCAAATCTCAAAACTAAAAAAATATTAAAAAATTATATTAAAACAAAATTTTAACTTTATAATATTTTTATCCAATTTTCTCTCTCTTTTCTCAAAACCCCATAAAACATTTTAACTCAAACAATTTTTAACTCATCTCATCTCAACTCATTATTCAAACCAGACATAGTTATTTGAAGACACTTTGACCTTATATCGTGAAAACAATACTAAAAAGCTATTGTGTGTACACATGTAAATATATATATATATATATTTATATCTTTTATTATTTTCCATCTCTAGCTTTCCTAATTATTGATGCATATATTTACCCAATAAATTTTTGTGTTAGAATAATGATTAGATAATAATTAAATGAAAAAGTTGAAAATTTAAAATTGAAAAGTGTTTTGTGTGTGCACTACAAGAAATCAGGTCTATGCCGGCGATTTAATAATCGCCGGAAATAATATCGTTGGCAAAAGTACATTTTGCCGGTGATGTAAAAATCCTCGCAAAATTAATAATCTGATGCATCCATTTATTAGCCAGGTCATTATAAAAACTATTGCAACGATTATGAAATCGCCGCCAAAATACAAAATACCTTTCGCAATGCCTAAATTACGTCACTTTAACGTATCTTTGGGCACGAAGTCTAATTTCCCTTCGTCTTGTGCCTCCCACCCCCCAACCAAAACCCAACCCCCGATTCCCTACTGCGTCCTCTCTCCGTTCTCCACTCCTCTCTCCGTTCCTCCCTTCTCCGAAAGAGCACCGACACCATTAATCCACCCATTTCAGCCGAACAACATCTCCATTTTCGCCCCACCACCCCCACCCCATTTTCCCCCCACGGAAGTTGAAACAGACACCATCCGCGGCCTCTTCCTCTCTCGGCTTCGTATCCCTCTCTCTCTCTCTCTCTCTCTCTCACACACACACATACACTCATTCTACCCTCTGACTTCGAACCCTAGGGCCTTCACAGTAGACCCTCTCTCTCTCTCCACTGCAGATTGATTGTGGGTTTGGTGCTGCGCTTGTTGTGGGAGTTGTTGGAGTTCTGAGTTGCCGACCACTGGTAAGGCCGTTCTCCTTCCCTACTTCTAACGGACACACCCACGTTCACTTCAAGTTATAAATCAGATGCGCTTCCATTCGTTCCCAGTATTGTGCATTTAATGGAAATCCAAATTGAACAATTAGTTTTAAAATGGGAACTGTTATGTAAATTTGATGGTCACTTCCCATTTTGAAACCATCAATTGGAGCTCAATAATATGTATGGAGCCCGACCTACCAAATTAGATATAATGGCTTTAGTGTTTTTAAATTTATGCTGCTGGCCTGATGTTTGTATTTAATTATCTGATTTTATCACTATGTTCCATTAATTAATCCAGTTTCCAAGTTTTGGCCTATACAACGAGTTTCTAGGGTTTTTATTAGAAATTTGTGCTTCTCTGATGATTGTATTCATCTGATTTTTGCACTTTTTTCCATTAAGAATAAAGCTTCCTCATTTTTTAGTGATTGTTGGGTTTTAATTGTTGCTTTACCTTAGATATGTTGGTATGTATCAGTTGCCAGGATTTGGTCCTGACATTTTTGAGTTCTCATATGTTCCTATGTATGGTTTATAATTTATTGTTGCATTGAGATGTTGAATTTTATTGGTTTGTTTCTACCGCCGCTGGTGGTGAGGTTGTTGGTCATGTTGTGATCATTTTTGCTAGCCTTCAAAAACTAGTATGGTTTTGTGTCATTTATTCTGTTATTTTTCTCACATAAATAGGTATGTGATGGAATAGAGGGATATGATCAATGTTTTTAGCTAGCTTCTAAATTAGGGCTGCATGAAGCCCCCTATAATTTTCTTCTTTCTCAAGTAAAATAAAAATAAAAAGTGTCAATAGAAGCTGAGCGTGCTCTTTGCTTCTATTACGCGATCTATTCAGCATTTATCATAAACATTAGTGCTCCCATCCTTCCTTTGTGTGGGGGCGATTCATTACTGAATTCAGCATTCATACTTTGTATGTTCATGTCAATTACCTAAATTGCTACCTTTCCACTCGATCCAAAGTTCAAATAATGAGATTTGAAAATAACTTATATGCTGCTAAATCTATGGTAATTGATGCCCCTCTATAGTACACTTTTGGGAAAGGAGGATATGTTCTTGATGTTCGAGGCTTATTCATTAAACTATTTGTATGACACGAGGAAAATACTAATTTTTTTGCTTGTCTATTGATACATCAACCCACTACTGAAAGGAAAGAAGTATTTTTGTTTTTATTTTATAATAATTATAAAATAATCGTCATAATAAGTGTTCTATTTACACACTAGCAAGGATTGTGTAATCCTGGTTTCAAATCATACGCTACATTTTACTTCACTTTCTAAGTGGCCTTTTTCTTCCTTCACTTTCTAATCCTGGTTTCAAATCATACGCTACATTTTACAGCTGCTTTAGTTCTAATCAGGGGGGAAAAATCTTTGAAGATATAATTATTCTTTGTTTTGGAAGATTTAAATAACCTTTTTTTTCTTGTCTTATTATGCAAATCTTCTTGGATTCTACATGTCTTCTATCACTATAAATTCAATTCTCTGTCTATATCCACAGTAATCGCCTCATCATTCAGAAGGATAAGGAAGTTTGGTTGGTAGAGATTTGGTGTTTTTTTAGATAGGTGGAAACCGAGAGGTACACTAAGTTAGGTGCATACATGCATACAATTCCTTTGGCTGTTTGGTGAAGTTCCATTAGCTGCTGCATGTCTTCTGTCTCCTGGCCGAGCTAGGAATTGTCTTCACACTTTTCTGTTTGCATCTAAAACCACTTTTGCATCACCCTCGAAATTCCTATGATTCATTCCCAACTCATAACATAACTCCAAGGCTCTGTGAAGAGTTGCTCTTTCTGCTTGAAAGGCTAACAAATATTCTGCACATTTTGGTGCTATTAATCAAGCTTGTAGGGCCCCTTCACTATCTCTCACGATAATCCCCATTCCCATTTTGTTTGAATCTTTGTCATAAGCTGCATCAAAGTTTACCAATATAAAAGGCCACTCAGGTGGCTGCCACGTTGGCTTGAGCTTGCTGAATTAGAACCCCCAACTATTCTATTGTTGTTCTTTTGTTTGATCTCTTTGAGCATAGATAGGTCAGCCTGAGCCATAACTATAATTGTAGCAGGACTTTTGAACTTGTCTTGAAAGACAAAAGCATTTCTTCTTGTGATTTAAAAGTAATGTAGCCATTTCTAGATCTGAATTGGTTTAAGCTCCCAGCCATCTCCTCCCATAGGGTTTGGTGTGTCAAAAAATTCAATTGGTTCATTTATATATATTTTACTAGACTCAAATGTCTTGCACTTATCACAGCCCTAAAATCTAAATCTTCTATTGTTTTCTATTTATTTTTTATTAAAATAAGCATTAGCTTTTCTTTATACATTTGCTATTCTTATATCAAATCCATTTCTATTTATCAATTATTACTTCATGACAAATTTCACGAGTAAACACAATTTTAGTGAACATCTAATAACTTATAATCATGTTCAACTTCTAGCTAGCTTTAAGCAATGTTGTTTCTTATAAATGGATGGAATATGAAATTCAAAAAACATAGTTAATCCTTGCTGTAAATTACATAACCATGTAACTAATTTAATCACAAGCATCTAAAACTGAACACTGTTGGCATAAATTATAATCATATTCTATTATGTGTGATATGTTAGCTGGTAAATCTATTGACAACAGTAAAACTTTGTCGTGTCTTTAAGAGTTTGCCAACTCTTGGTCTCTGTGTGTTCCTTGCTTGATGTTGGCTTGGACTGCAATCTGATTTGCAACAATTAAAAGTGTTCGCTGTCGTTTAATATGGGTTTATTTCCTTCTTTTTTTCATTTTACAGGTTGTGATATCCATCGACAGTTAGCTAATGGTTTTGAAAATCCTGGATCCAGCATTGCAACAGTTAGCTTCATTAGACATTCTCATATAAGTTCTGGAAAGGATATTGCTTACGTCTTGTTTAAAACTGTGGGTATGATCTTTTAATCTCAATACTTATTGGTTAATTACATTGAAATTAACCAATCCTTTTAAATATCATGCATTAAAAATATGTGTTGCATGTGGGTATTAGATGTTAGTGACTCTAGCATCTCTAAATATTTTTTGTCATAACTCTTATCTGAGTTTTGAATAATATGTAAACTAAAGGATATTAAGTGCCAAACCAGGGCTGGTCATGGCAAGGTTCCTAATTTGGAGATGGTGTTTGATTTTCTTACAGCTGTATGCGGTGTAATGATAGGTGTGTAGGTTAGCCAATATAAACCAGGTTTTTTTTTGGTTTAATAAGGTGGAAGCTAGTATATGAATTCCATCATATTCCCATATTTTTTTATGACTTCTTATGTAGTAATATATGATGTACTCTACCTCTTCATGTCCATATTTGGACAGCTTGGCATTTTAGTTTCATGTTGATATCTCTTTGGATATACAGATTTATATTAATTACTAACTATCTCATGTTCCTGCTATCTCTATTGTTTATTTATGTTTCTCTAAAGACAACTTGAGCCATCATAATATTATAATGAAATGATTAACTCATAGGTTAAATAATCATGAGTACTCGTGATGCTCTTATAAACCAACAACGATAATTTAGCTTGGTGAGACATAGTGCAGAGATTTTATGAGCAGCGTTACCCCCTTTGTGGGTTTTATCTTTTATTTTGTTTTTTATTTTATTTTTTGATTCTATATTTGGGAACTGATTAATTTTGTCAGTTGAATAATCAGATTGATTGTTGGCATAAGAAAACTCATTTGATCATAGTTGTATTAATACTCAGTTGCTTAGGCCCTGTTTCTTTCTTGGAAATAAATGCACATGTTTCACTTTGCATTTGGTATGACATTCCTGCAGTAGCCCATGTGCAGCCCATAGCCTGTGTAACATCACTCACATCCTACCGCCCCAAATGATTTTGATAGGTTTGTGGGTTTATGAAATTTTTGTTGGATGTAATGTCTACAAAAGTTGTGAGTGGAAGAAAACTTTTTTAACTTTTTCTTTGAAATCCTAGGCTCAAAACCAGTGGAGTTTGATGACTATAAATACCAGTATACAAAATCTCTTTTCTTGTCCAACTACCATGTATAAAGCTAGAATCCAGCCATCGACCAAATGTTATGAATTTTCTGTCTTCCATGTTGCGACATGGATTGACACTTACATATACTTATAAAACAATAAGAACAAACGAAGCTAAACACTTATATATATCATGTCTTTTTTTCTTTATTATAAAAATTTTTCCTGTTGTACTCCAGGCTCGTGTCTACCAGATTTTGCTTAATTGTATTACAAGAGAATATGTCTTTTAATCGCTAGAGTGAAAGTGGAGTGAAGTGGTCGTTGTGAACTAGTCCCTATCATCTGAAACTTTCCTCAAGTCTTGACCAGGAGAGGACAACTCGAAGTTCTAAGTTCAGCACATTGTTCCCTATCATCTCTGATTTCATCAACAGAGATCTTTACACGGAGTTCATCTCCAAATGTATCCGAAGGTATAGTAGTACCGACATCAGGAAGATCTGATTCAATATGGCTGAAATCATCATCAGCAATATGCCCACATTAAGAAAAGGCATATTTCTCATCATGATTATCCCCTAGAGCCCTGACTTCTTCCAGCCTTCCTATCTGATCCTTAGCCAAACCAACTCTTTCTAGTGCAGCAACCAGCATAACTCTTTCAGCTGGAAACTCTATTAGTTTTGCTCCATTTAGAGAAGCTGGTTTACTTCTCTAGACTGAATTGAGGATGAGGCAAATTGCTTCCGCCTCTTGGAATTTATATTAGGATCATCACAAGCATCTAAACTATTTCGGTTTTCATGGACATTGTCTTCATCCATATTTTCAGTAGCCAGTGTATTCCATTTCCTATTGGAGTCTACTAAAATCACAGTACACGGATTGTTTTCCAGTAGCTTTTTCCTACCCTCAATATATCTAGGCATCACATTTCTTTTCGGTCCCATATGCTGTGTGTCAAGACAGCTCTCATTTCTCGACTTATAAGTATATTGTGCTTAACATTATAGACATGTACTATTTCACCTGCATTTGCCAATCCACTCCTTACCTTCAAGGTATCAGCATAAGGATGACTACCATCCTTAAGTTATTCTCGATGCTGTGCATATTAAAAAAACACACCATGAAAAATATGTGCTGTCTTTTATAGATTGGATGAAATGGGGAAGATATGATTTTGAAAAGAGTGACATTTGACATGATTTCCAATACCTGTTGTAAGGCAAGTTGGATAATACAGGCTCTTTGATGGACTATAATATGGCTGAGCATTGCATTTTGACAGCTCTAGTCCAGCCATGCAAATGATGTTCTTTCACTAGTTTGTACAAAATTTGAATATGTTCACTTTAAAATAGGAAATCCAAGCTTAGAATTTTGTAAAGAGATAATCTGGTATGTGAAACTAGGAATGTATCAAATAGTGTTGCCGAATCATGCAACACGTTTACAACATCCACCAAAGATTAGACCACTTACTACCTCCTGCATTATGTGCTCGAGAACATCCTCACAGCTTTTTCACATATCAAACCCAACTTTTGAGTTGTGAGGGATGAACAACTCATCTTTGGTTATCCCATTACTAGGACCAGATAAAACCTACAAACATCTCAAAGCCAGCCTTTTCCTCATTTTTTCCCCAAATTATCGGGTAAATTTGGAGCCGATTCGATCAAATCTGAAACAAGAAACCATAAGTCACCCAAACCTTAACTTAATGTTTGATTAAAAAATTTATTCATGGAAAATATTTTCTATTTACAGTACCATGTAAGGGTTAGAAACATCAACTTCCTTGAAGCTTGCAAGAGCTTCAATGACCCAATTCCATTCAAGGCTTGAAGCACAACCAGATAAACGATCCATGAGACACCAAATATTCATTTCGTCCAGCAAACCAAAAATTTATAGGTCCCATACACGTCTTCATCACACCCTCTGACCTAAAATCAACAGAATATAAAACTTAGGTATGATAATTCTCCAAAATCAAATACCTAAAAAATGAAGCTCTTAGGGCCGGTTTGGGTAACAAACATACCTCAGAAATCTGAGGTGGGTTCGTACGGAAATACCAGTATACAAAATCTCTTTTCTTGTCCAACTACCATGTATAAAGCTAGAATCCAGCCATCGACCAAATGTTATGAATTTTCTGTCTTCCATGTTGCGACATGGATTGACACTTACATATACTTATAAAACAATAAGAACAAACGAAGCTAAACACTTATATATATCATGTCTTTTTTTCTTTATTATAAAAATTTTTCCTGTTGTACTCCAGGCTCGTGTCTACCAGATTTTGCTTAATTGTATTACAAGAGAATATGTCTTTTAATCGCTAGAGTGAAAGTGGAGTGAAGTGGTCGTTGTGAACTAGTCCCTATCATCTGAAACTTTCCTCAAGTCTTGACCAGGAGAGGACCACTCGAAGTTCTAAGTTCAGCACATTGTTCCCTATCATCTCTGATTTCATCAACAGAGATCTTTACACGGAGTTCATCTCCAAATGTATCCGAAGGTATAGCAGTACCGACATCAGGAAGATCTGATTCAATATGGCTGAAATCATCATCAGCAATATGCCCACATTAAGAAAAGGCATATTTCTCATCATGATTATCCCCTAGAGCCCTGACTTCTTCCAGCCTTCCTATCTGATCCTTAGCCAAACCAACTCTTTCTAGTGCAGCAACCAGCATAACTCTTTCAGCTGGAAACTCTATTAGTTCTGCTCCATTTAGAGAAGCTGGTTTACTTCTCTAGACTGAATTGAGGATGAGGCAAATTGCTTCTGCCTCTTGGAATTTATATTAGGATCATCACAAGCATCTAAACTATTTCGGTTTTCATGGACATTGTCTTCATCCATATTTTCAGTAGCCAGTGTATTCCATTTCCTATTGGAGTCTACTAAAATCACAGTACACGGATTGTTTTCCAGTAGCTTTTTCCTACCCTCAACATATCTAGGCATCACATTCCTTTTCGGTCCCATATGCTGTGTGTCAAGACAGCTCTCATTTCTCGACTTATAAGTATATTGTGCTTAACATTATAGACAGTACTATTTCACCTGCATTTGCCAATCCACTCCTTACCTTCAAGGTATCAGCATAAGGATGACTACCATCCTTAAGTTATTCTCGATGCTGTGCATATTAAAAAAACACACCATGAAAAATATGTGCTGTCTTTTATAGATTGGATGAAATGGGGAAGATATGATTTTGAAAAGAGTGACATTTGACATGATTTCCAATACCTGTTGTAAGGCAAGTTGGATAATACAGGCTCTTTGATGGACTATAATATGGCTGAGCATTGCATTTTGACAGCTCTAGTCCAGCCATGCAAATGATGTTCTTTCACTAGTCTGTACAAAATTTGAATATGTTCACTTTAAAATAGGAAATCCAAGCTTAGAATTTTGTAAAGAGATAATCTGGTATGTGAAACTAGGAATGTATCAAATAGTGTTGCCGAATCATGCAACACGTTTACAACATCCACCAAAGATTAGACCACTTACTACCTCCTGCATTATGTGCTCGAGAACATCCTCACAGCTTTTTCACATATCAAACCCAACTTTTGAGTTGTGAGGGATGAACAACTCATCTTTTGGTTATCCCATTACTAGGACCAGATAAAACCTACAAACATCTCAAAGCCAGCCTTTTCCTCATTTTTTCCCCAAATTATCGGGTAAATTTGGAGCCGATTCGATCAAATCTGAAACAAGAAACCATAAGTCACCCAAACCTTAACTTAATGTTTGATTAAAAAATTTATTCATGGAAAATATTTTCTATTTACAGTACCATGTAAGGGTTAGAAACATCAACTTCCTTGAAGCTTGCAAGAGCTTCAATGACCCAATTCCATTCAAGGCTTGAAGCACAACCAGATAAACGATCCATGAGACACCAAATATTCATTTCGTCCAGCAAACCAAAAATTTATAGGTCCCATACACGTCTTCATCACACCCTCTGACCTAAAATCAACAGAATATAAAACTTAGGTATGATAATTCTCCAAAATCAAATACCTAAAAAATGAAGCTCTTAGGGCCGGTTTGGGTAACAAACATACCTCAGAAATCTGAGGTGGGTTCGTACGGTTGAAGTGTTTTCAACCCCCAAACACTTTAAACATACTCAAGTGGCACTCCTCTGCTATGTATACTGTAGCATGATTGACCTTTCATTTCCAATTACTTTTCCCATCAACCGGACGTCTCTCTCACTTTCCCATCACCATTCTTTCCATCAATTCACTTTAATTAATTTTAATTAAATAATTATTAGTGTAGAAAAAAATATTTATTATAATTTACATATATTTAATTAAAAAAGTTTTGGTATTATATTTATAATAAAAAATATTTATTATAATTTACAATAATAAGTTGGTATTATATATTTTATTAAAATTTTTATTTAAATAAATTTCTCTAAACGGAGCTTGTGAAAAATTAATTTTTTAAGATGTTGGAAATCATTTATCATAATAATTTGTTTATAAATACAACATATAAATAAAATCAATATTTCACTATCATTACTAATAAAATCAATTATTAATGGGACCCACACCTTTTTCAACTTCCTACTCAAAAGTCAACAACTCAACATACTTCATACATCCAAACACATCAAACTCATCTCAATGGGACCCACAAACTCACTCTATCTTTATCATAACTATTCACAACTCTTATCAACTATCTTCAACACCCAAACGCAACCTTAATGAAATAAACTCGACACTACTACATATTTTCCACAATCTCACAAATCCATTCATGCCACTTACTAATTGGCACTTATCTCACCTTTCTCTTGTACTCCAACTATCACAGCTCTCAAGCCATTCCTCCAGAAAAAAATAAGAAAGATAAACTAGTGTATAAACATAAGCCAATTATAGAATGCAAAACAAAACAAAATTTACAAATCACATAGTTATATTCATTAAAATTATAATAAATAATAATATAAATAAAAGACCTTTATATAACCATAACTAACACAACATTAGAACGGATAGATTACTAACTTAATTTCTTACTTGCAAAGGATGCTGAGAAATCCGTATTTTGAACCCTATCTTGTTCCCTTCCATTTCTAACCACCACACCTATCATGTTTACATTCTTAATCGACGTTCATCATAGTATATTATTATCTATAAAACTTAATGGCTATCATATTGGACAGCCACCATGCAATTAGTTCATGTTCCGCCAATTCCTATTTTAAAGTGCTTGAAATGATGAGTTTTAAAATTTTATCTTAGTGGTTAGTATGAAGAGAATTCCAATGGATTGAAGTTGTGCTTTGTATGTTGTTGACTTTCCCTAAGTGACTTGTGATAATGGAAGGTGCTTTGTGTTGAGATTCCCTAGTTGGTTTATGTAGTTCTGGTATATATGTAAACCCATTTCTCCTTTAATTTCTTCCGTTGCATGTTGGCTTGATTTTGTTTTTGTTATATCCTAGTATTGAGTTTAAACTGAAAATTACTTTGCTTTTTCGACGCAGTTTGTAAAATGGACTTCGATTGCTTTTGATGTAAAAGGCTTTTGACCGACCCTGAGAGAATTTTCTTTAATCAGCCATTTCTATTAAGGGTGAGCCGAAACTTGCATAGTTGGGTATTGAAGGTAATGAATGCATCTACTGCTGCAAATCCTTGTTTTACATTTTAGCAATTCTCAAAACATAGACTACATGTTTTGTGTCTTTGTACAATGACTACTCTCTGCTTCATGTTTATACATTTTTGCCTAATATATCCGTTGTCTGATCTTCAAGTAATTCTTGATCTGTTGACGACTCTAAAATAATTGTATGAATTATTTGTTTTGGCTTTTCTTTCACTTTGAGGGTGACACATGACTACTCATCTCTTGAAGTTACAAATATATATTTATATATATATATATGTATGTATGGAAATTATGTGGGGTGGTGGACATGTAGTTGCCAACAATACTTAATATGTTATGACATTCCACCATTACTTATCCAGCACAAACATGTGATGAATTATCTAAAATTCGTTTCCTTGCTCTGAATTGTCGTTTTTTAATGCTTTATTTTCTATTATAGCCTCACAATGTGTGGAGATGATAGTTTTGAAGTATTGCTTAGTATAGACCAGCAGCAATTTACTTAAGTTAGGGGCTTTTATTTAGCTTTTACATAATTAACTATATAGACAAATAGTTAATACGTTATCTAGTGTCATCTCCAACGTTCTATCACCTTAATGCAGATGACAACATATAGTAGAACAGTTTTCCACCATAAACTCTCACATAATGTCATAAACTATCTATTAAGATATTTTACTTTTCAATTGCCTGATGATCTTCATCAGGTACATCTATGTTTACGTAGCCAATTATCCATGAACCATACATGACTAGAAACCTCCGCTCGATATACTTGAAGCACAACCAGATAAACGATCCATGAGACACCAAATATTCATTTCGTCCAGCAAACCAAAAATTTATAGGTCCCATACACGTCTTCATCACACCCTCTGACCTAAAATCAACAGAATATAAAACTTAGGTATGATAATTCTCCAAAATCAAATACCTAAAAAATGAAGCTCTTAGGGCCGGTTTGGGTAACAAACATACCTCAGAAATCTGAGGTGGGTTCGTACAGTTGAAGTGTTTTCAACCCCCAAACACTTTAAACATACTCAAGTGGCACTCCTCTGCTATGTATACTGTAGCATGATTGACCTTTCATTTCCAATTACTTTTCCCATCAACCGGACGTCTCTCTCACTTTGCCATCACCATTCTTTCCATCAATTCACTTTAATTAATTTTAATTAAATAATTATTAGTGTAGAAAAAAATATTTATTATAATTTACATATATTTAATTAAAAAAGTTTTGGTATTATATTTATAATAAAAAATATTTACTATAATTTACAATAATAAGTTGGTACTATATATTTTATTAAAATTTTTATTTAAATAAATTTCTCTAAACGGCGCTTGTGAAAAATTAATTTTTTAAGATGTTGGAAATCATTTATCATAATAATTATGTTTATAAATATAACATATAAATAAAATCAATATTTCACTATCATTACTAATAAAATCAATTATTAATGGGACCCACACCTTTTTCAACTTCCTACTCAAAAGTCAACAACTCAACATACTTCATACATCCAAACACATCAAACTCATCTCAATGGGACCCACAAACTCACTCTATCTTTACTCATAACTATTCACAACTCTTATCAACTATCTTCAACACCCAAACGCAACCTTAATGAAATAAACTCGACACTACTACATATTTTCCACAATCTCACAAATCCATTCATGCCACTTACTAATTGGCACTTATCTCACCTTTCTCTTGTACTCCAACTATCACAGCTCTCAAGCCATTCCTCCAGAAAAAAATAAGAAAGATAAACTAGTGTATAAACATAAGCCAATTATAGAATGCAAAACAAAACAAAATTTACAAAGTCACATAGTTATATTCATAAAATTTATGAAATAATAATATAAATAAAAGACCTTTGACATAACCATAACTAAAACAACATTAGAACAGGATAGATTACTAACTTATATTCTTACTGCAAAGGATGCTGAAAATCCCCTTTTTGAACCCTATCTTGTTCCCTTCCATTTCTAACCACCACACCTATCATGTTTACATTCTTAACCGACGTTCATCATATATATGAAATCTATAAAACTTAATGGCTATCATATTGGACAGCCACCATGCAATTAGTCATGTTCTGCCAATTCCTTTAAAAGTGCTTGAAATGATGAGTTTTAAAATTTTATCTTAGTGGTTAGTATGAAGAGAATTCCAATGGATTGAGGTTGTGCTTTGTATGTTGTTGACTTTCCCTAAGTGACTTGTGATAATGGAAGGTGCTTTGTAGTTGAGATTCCCTAGTTGGTTTATGTAGTTCTGGTATATATGTAAACCCATTTCTCCTTTAATTTCTTCCGTTGCATGTTGGCTTGATTTTGTTTTTGTTATATCCTAGAATTGAGTTTAAACTGAAAATTACTTTGCTTTTTCGACGCAGTTTGTAAAATGGACTTCGATTGCTTTTGATGTAAAAGGCTTTTGACCGACCCTGAGAGAATTTTCTTTAATCAGCCATTTCTATTAAGGGTGAGCCGAAACTTGCATAGTTGGGTATTGAAGGTAATGAATGCATCTACTGCTGCAAATCCTTGTTTTACATTTTAGCAATTCTCAAAACATAGACTACATGTTTTGTGTCTTTGTACAATGACTACTCTCTGCTTCATGTTTATACATTTTTGCCTAATATATCCGTTGTCTGATCTTCAAGTAATTCTTGATCTGTTGACGACTCTAAAATAATTGTATGAATTATTTGTTTTGGCTTTTCTTTCACTTTGAGGGTGACACATGACTACTCATCTCTTGAAGTTACAAATATATATTTATATATATATATATGTATGTATGGAAATTATGTGGGGTGGTGGACATGTAGTTGCCAACAATACTTAATATGTTATGACATTCCACCATTACTTATCCAGCACAAACATGTGATGAATTATCTAAAATTCGTTTCCTTGCTCTGAATTGTCGTTTTTTAATGCTTTATTTTCTATTATAGCCTCACAATGTGTGGAGATGATAGTTTTGAAGTATTGCTTAGTATAGACCAGCAGCAATTTACTTAAGTTAGGGGCTTTTATTTAGCTTTTACATAATTAACTATATAGACAAATAGTTAATACGTTATCTAGTGTCATCTCCAACGTTCTATCACCTTAATGCAGATGACAACATATAGTAGAACAGTTTTCCACCATAAACTCTCACATAATGTCATAAACTATCTATTAAGATATTTTACTTTTCAATTGCCTGATGATCTTCATCAGGTACATCTATGTTTACGTAGCCAATTATCTATGAACCATACATGACTAGAAACCTCCGCTCGATATACCAGTTATCCCCAAAAATAAATACTCTTCAAATTAATCTATTTATATGTTCTCCATTCCCAATTACCACACTATGGTCAGTTTACGGATCCAATTGGGTTACTAAATTTAATCACTCAAACAAGATTGTAGTACCATCAGGTGTGAGGCTTCTCCTATACTTGATGTCTAATGTACACACGCGCATAACCTCACTCATTCCACTAACTCAAAGTGGACTCATAGAAACTTCTTGTAACATACCCACATTTCTCGTATGACCTGAATTCAATTCGATACACTTGCTAGACCTATAAGGATGAATTTTACACTTCTTCTGCCCCAAATAACATGTACTATACCCGTCATTCAATCGCATGAGGTGAATGGTCATATATTTAGCTTTCATTTTCCCATGTTTGTCAAACCTGACTTCATCAACTACTGATTATCATGGTCTCTATTTATCTAACTCTATTTCCCACCAATTTTTTTTAGATGGACAAAAGTTGGATGAACGATCCTGATAGACTTTTATCACCTGCATATGCCGAAGGGGTTAAAAATTTCCTCACACAAGCACAGAAGCATTCTAATGGATGGGATCGCATTCGGCATCCATGCCATACATGCCTTAACAATCTATGGCTGCCTATATTTGAGGTGGAAACTCATTTGTTTATCAAATGGATCAATCCAAATTACACCCAATGGATATTTCATGGGGAGGTGGAGACAACTTCATACGTCAATGACGACGATATTGGTGACAAGGTTATACCCGAAGATGATTACATCGATGACATGCAGCATATGTTGGATGACATTCGAGCAGGCACCTTTGTTGATGTGCCAGAAGACAACACTACTGCGCCAAATAGGCCATCAATTCCTGAAGCACAGAACCATTCTAATGGACGGGATCGCATTCGGTGTCCATGTTGTACATGCCTTAACAATCTGTGGCTGCCTATATTTGAGGTGGAAATCCATTTGTTTATCAAAGGGATCAATCCAAATTACACCCAATGGATATTTCATGGGGAGGTGGAGACACGTCATACGTCAGTGACGACGATATTGGTGACGAGGTTATACCCGAAGATGATTACATCGTTGACATGCAGTATATGTTGGATAACATTCGGGCATGCACCTTTCTTGATGTGCCAGAAGACAACACTACTGCGCCAAATAGGCCACCAATTCCTGAAGCACAAAACCATTCTAATGGACGAGATCGCATTCGGTGTCCATGCCGTACATGCCTTAACAATCTGTGGCTGCCTATATTTGAGGTGGAAACCCATTTGTTTATCAAAGGGATCAATCCAAATTACACCCAATGGATATTTCATGGGGAGGTGGAGACAACGTCATACGTCAGTGACGACGATATTGGTGACGAAGTTATACTCAAAGATGATTACATCAATGACATGCAGCACATGTTGGATGAAATCCGGGTAGGCACCTTTGTTGATGTGCCAGAAGACAACACGACTGCGCCAAATAGGCCACCAATTCCTGAAGATTCACCAACAACTACTTTGACAAGCTACTGGAGGATGCCCGACGTCCTCTTTTCAACGGGTGTACAAAATTTACAAAGTTGTAATTCATTGTGAAGTTATTACACATCAAATCAATTGGTGGATGGTCAATTAGGTCATTTGACATGCTCGTTGATCTGTTGTGGTCTTCCTTTCCTGATGCGCTCTTACCACAATTATATGAGGAATCAAGGTCTTTGGAGCGCGGGTTGGGTTTCAATTACTATAAAATCTATGCGTGCCCCAACGACTGCATTTTATTCTAGAAGGAAAATGCCACTCTTAATGAATGCCCTGTATGTAAGTCTTCGAGGTGGATGCCAAATACTCACGGATCACGCGCTATACCTCAAAAAGTGTTGCGACATTTCCCGTTGAAATCTAGATTTCAGCGTCTCTTTATGTCTGTGAAGATAGTAGGTGATATGAGATGGCATAAAGAGCAACGGGCGATGGAAGATACTAGTATGAGACATCCGGCTGACTCTGAGTGTTGGAAGAAATTTGATGAACATCATAGTTGGTTCGCTGCGGATCCTCGCAATGTTAGGCTTGGACTAGCAAGTGACGGCTTCACTCCCTTCAACAACTTGGCTAAACCTCATAGCATTTGGCCTGTGATCCTTGTCCCGTATAACTTGTCGCCGTGGTCATGCATGAAATACCAATTCTTTATAACATCTCTGATTATTCCAGGCCCAAGGTCACGAGGGAATGATATCGATATTTACTTGCAGCCGTTGCTCGATGAGTTGCTTGAACTCTGGGAATATGGGGTACCTACATATGATGCCTCAAGTAAGGAGACGTTTAGGCTACACGTTGCATTGTTGTGGACAATCAATGACTTTCCTGCCTATGAGAATATCTCTGGCTAGTCAAAAAAGGGAAAATTAACTTGTCTGTCTTGTAATGCCGACACCGACTCCAATTGGTTGAAATATGGCCGAAAACATTGTTATATGGGACACCGACGTTTCTTACAGCCAGATCACATGTGGAGAAGGAGGAAAGGGTTGTTCAACGGTAAAGAAGATCATCGCATGCCACCAAGGGATATAGGAGGATACGATATTCTAACTCAATTGCAGATGATTGGGGATGTGATGTTCGGAAAATCTCATAGGAAGAGAAAACGTACTGCTAAAGAGATGAATTGGACAAAGTGTAGCATATTCTTCACATTACCTTATTGGTCTACACTTCGACTTCGACATAACTTACATGTTATGCATATTGAGAAGAATATTGCTGAAAACATCTTATTCACTTTAATGAACAGTACAGGAAAAACTAAGGATAATATCAATTCAAGGCGTGACCTGGAGATATTGGGCTATAGAAAAGAATTACATTTGAGGCGTGAAGGTGATCATGTAACAATGCCTCATGCATTATACACATTACACGGAGATGAAAGGAAGAAGTTATGTGAGTGGGTAGCCGATATCAAATTTCCAAACGGGTTCTCTTCCAACATCTCGAACGGTGTTTTTACACGTGATTGCAAAATCACTGGGTTGAAAAGCCACGACTGTCATGTTTTCCTTCAAAGACTACTCCCAATTGCTGCAGGGGGTTTTTAAGAAGTGACATCGCCTTGGCTTTGACTGAACTTAGCACTTTCTTCAAAGAGTTGTGGGCTCGAACACTAGATGTGAATCGCCTATCTCAGCTCCAAACTGATATCGTCACCATTCTATGCAAACTGGAGATGATATTCCCTCCCTCATTTTTCGATGTCATGGTCCATCTAGCTGTCCATTTTTCCTGTGAGGCTATACTTGGGGGTCCAGTACAATATAGGTGGATGTACCCATTTAAGATATATCTAGGCAAATTCAAGTGGTATGTTAAGAACAAAGCCTGTCCAGAAGGTTCAATAGCCGAGGCCTACATTCACACTGAATGCCTGACATTTTGCTCCATATACCTCCAAGATGTTGAGACGAAGTTCAATCGAGCGGACCGCAACATTGATGCTGACGAAGAGGAAACTATAGATGGATTCAGAATTTTTAACCAGAAAGTTCATCCCTTGGGTATTGCTTCCAATGTGCAATTAGAAGATAAACTCCTTAAGGCAGCCATTTGGTATGTGCTCAACAATTGTCCGAAGATTGGACCCTATATACAGTAAGCATCAACAAGTTTACTACAAAATTTACTTCCATTCAAACTTAACAATTATTTCTATATGCATGCCCATAATGCCAAATATTTTGCTTTGGAAATATGTGTTCCAAATGTAGGGAATACCACGATAAATGTAGGGTGCAACACCCAAACTGCATCAATCGCACTCATCAAACTGAGTTTCCAACTTGGTTCAAGCACTGTGTAAGTTCTAAACCATAATTATCTACATTTACATATTATAGATTACTAGTTTACATGTTTTGCAATTATTTAAATCTACATTGTAAATTTTCAACAATGTTGGTATAGATCCAGGAACATCGTACCAAGAATCCACTTGATATGTCTGCTGATCTGTATGCATTAGCTTGCGGGCCTGGCCGTTGTATTGCATCATATGATGCTTGCATCATAAATGGTAAAAAGTTTCATACTAAAGATCGTGAACTTCGCCGGTGTACACAAAATTCTGGGGTGTTGATAACCGGGGATGAGGCCACAAATAACACAGACTTTTACGGTTGTCTTAAAAATATCATAGAATTACACTACATGGAGTGGCGTCGGGTGTACCTATTTGAATCTGATTGGTATGATGTTGGTGATCGAAAATGAGGGGTGCGGGTGGATGATCATATGCTTAGTGTCAACATGAACAGGACTTGGTATAAGGATGAACCGTTCGTGTTGGCGAGTCAGGCTGATCAATGTTTCTACATTCGAGATTTAAGGGCGACAGGGAATTGGGGTGTTGTGCAGAACTATACAAATTGGAATGTATACAACATTTCATCCCTGTTGAGGATTCTGGAAGATATTAATGATGGCGAATCATTAACTAATGAGGCCGATCAAGAAAATGAGTCATCATATTATTATGAACTAGTGCAGTGTGATAATACAGATCCAGTGTCAACTCCACTGGATCGGCTTGATATACCACCTAGCCATATTGATGCACGAGAAGTCATGCATGTGGATGGTCTTAACATAGATTCCTTCGACTTTATTAATGATGACATGATAAATTTTGGTTTTGAAGATGCGAATAGTGAGGGGGAATATTCAGATAAGGAGGACCTATCCACAAACGATGAGTATGTGTCAGATTTATAATTACAAGCCAGAAACATTGATGAATTAAGGTTGGTACAACACATTAAAACCATTAAGTATACTTTTTGAATTCTTGAACTGAACTAATATGTAGAAGATCACTTGTATGTTTTTATATTCTTATTTGGGATAAATTTGTTTGACTTATGATGTGTATCATATTATTCTTGCTCAGGTGAGGAAAAAACAATCCTACATTGCATTAAGTTTCGCTTGGCTGCATAGACAAGTTTTTTAGTAGGAATTGCTTTCTTCTATGGGATCAAATTATCATGCAATCCAATCTTCAAGCTAGCGGCATGAGGGGCACTATTAATTATCAAGGTATATAATTTAGATCGATAAGTTAATATCATTGTAAATATCTTGCTCATATCGTAAGGGTTAGTCTACTAAGAAGTAATTGAAATTGGTAGATAATTGATCTAATCTCGAACCCTGGTCAGTGACTTTCAGATTATTTTTAGGAATGGACCTAACGTTTATTACAATGATATTAAGTCATACACACGCAGGTGACAAAGCGAGACCCAGTTCTAGAGGCGGAGGGGGGCTTCGAGGTATTCGTGCTAGGCACCATGTATCGTACTCCGCTCGGCACAACCGACCAAGGGGAGCGAAAACCTCCTCATATCACAGCACATAAGAGTGTAATCAAGCCTCCTTGGATGACTCCACACAACCCCCAAGTCCCCCACCATCTATCAACCCAATTCCCACACCAGCGCCTATTCGAGAAGCCTCACTAGTGCACGAACAATCACCGCCTAGAGAAGACGCAAGATTGGAGTATGCCAGTATACCACAAACTAGTATGTCGTAAATTTTCTCGATATTTATTGAATGATGACTACTAGTTTTAAAATGTGTTTGTAAGTGTAATGTTTAAATTTAATTACAGACACTAATGTACTGAGTTTTGATATACAGTTGCGGACGCCCCCATGGAGCCCGAAGTAACGCAGCAACAGAGAAAATGAAGTCGTGGGCCCGCTAGATGCATCGAGTTTGATAAGGTGAGAAAGCACGGGAAAGTGCTTTTAAAGATAAACGATGGTGAGACTGCCCTGTGTTGTGAACACGCTTCTATGTTCACGACACGAGTATCATGAATTGTTAAGCAATATTGTGACATGAGCTATGCGCGATGGACTGATGTCCACAAGCAATGAAAGAGGAGCTCATTGACCGTGTTCGGGTAAGTTATTGGGTTATTCGATTGGTGAGTTATAATTGGTTTAGTATTAATATAAGTCACATTAATACTAGTTTGCTCTGAATTGTAGGCTGACTTCGTGTTCGATTGGGAACGGGAAAACCACCGATTGGCGGTGACAAAAGCACTCCGTAAGCGCTTCAACTCCTTCCATCACGACTTGCATAAGATTTACGAATCCTTTGAAAATCATGAAGTGGCGCTAGCTGGTGGGACAAGCTTGGTGGACCTCCTTGTATGGGTCAAGTTGTGTGGCAGATGGGGCAGCGATGCATTTAAGGTATATATGCTCATTCTCAAATTTATTAATATATCATTCCATTAATTTGTCTAAAGAGGCAAATCTGGAGGTTCAACATAACTAACATTGGGTGTGCATGGCAGAAAATTTCATCTCAAAACCGGGAGAACCAAAAAAAGCAGGCAATTAATCACACATCAGGACGTAAATCATTCGTCCTAATACTTGAGCAAAAGGTATGAGAATGCCTCCCACAATCTTTTCATTTCAATAGACTTGATTGCATTGTGAACCCGATATTTCACAAAAAATACGGACCTCTACATGTGAATCCATTTTCAATAATGTTGATTTCAATGATATTATTACCACACAGTTGGGTTTGTAGTGGTTGATTTCAATGATGTTGAGCTTAAAATTCAATGTCAACCACAATGAACTTTTCTGACTTGTAAAAAAATATTGGTATACATGTTGCTCACACATGTAGCGCGCTGAGAATGAAAATTTGGTTGACTTCTATAAAGAGACACGGTGGTCGAATAAGAAGTATAAGTTTGTGACTGATGCTACAGAAGATACTTACGTGAGTAGTACACATACAATCCATCTGCGTCTATGTTTCTTTCTAATAATAATAAATGCATAAATAGCATATATACTGAATGTTAATAATCGTTCTTTTGTTGATGTACAGAAGGAGATGACAGGTAGGTTGGATGGCCTAGAACTAGAGCAACGTAATGATGAGGCAGCAGCGATTGTCTTTGGGGAGGTCCTAGGCCATTGACCTGGATATGCGCGAGGACTCGGGGAGATGGTCATCCCCGATTCATGTAGACAACGTGACCAAGTTAAGATGCAATGCTACCTGTCTGAGATTGAAAGACACAAGAAAGACTCTGAAGAACATAAGAAAGATGTTGAAACGTATAAGAGTCAGCTGGATGAAATGAGATCAGAGATGCGGGCTCTTAGGGAGCATTCAGTTTCAGACTGACAGAATGCTTAGGGAATTCTTTAAGGATCATCCTTCTTTCACTGAGTTATATCGACAGACTCAGTGTAATGATTCCCCAGACCCATAAGGGGGGGGGGTCCTATGTTTTTTATTGGATTGGGTGGTTTTTTGTTAGACAATATGACAACTGGGCTATATATATATATATATATATATAGATATATCTATATAATATATCTATCTTTTGACTAGGGAGATGGCTTTTGTTTTTGGTGGCCTCCTGGATGAAAAGTTTTTGAGCATATCTTTACAATCCATACCTGAACGTTATCCCATATTACAGTTGTTTTCCTTGGAAGTGGGGAACTGTAGAGTTGAAAAAGTCCAAAGTTGAGGCATTGTTGGATGTAAAGTTCAAGGAATTGCCAGTTTGAGATGATTAGGTATGATTTATGTCCACTGAATTTATATTTATGTTTTGGTGACTTTATAAGTTTGTGGGTTAGAAATTTGAGCTTTGAAGTGGTGGTGTTTTGTTGCATTATTTGGCAGGGTATATTGGAACAAATGACTAAGCATATTAAAAGGCTGACACTTTGCATCATATGATTCCAACAAATGAAGAAAACCATGTTCTTCAGATTGGAAAAGCTTCAAAGTGTGATTGAATCTGTATGAACAGTGCACCAATATGGTTTGGTTGTATGTTTATCCAATCCAAATGGGGGAAAACCACTGGTTTATTTATTTGATGTCATGGTTTTGCTTGTCCCTGTGTGTGCATCCACACTTGAACATAAGGATAATATGACTTATGATGTTTGCATAATACTCACTGCATGCTTCAACATTTGTGGATTTTTCAAAAAACTACAGATTTTTCATAAAACTACAGATTTTGTGTATTCTTAGAATTGAACAATTGACATGCAGCATATGTTGCAAGAAAATCTGAATAAAGTTAACTAGTTTGGTTATAATGAACCTTCTTTGTACAGTGACAGTGGACTTGGAGAGAAATACATAATATATTTTTGCCAATAATAACCATTTGTTATAGAAAGTTTGAATTTCATTTAAAATGATAAAGTAGACCTTTATTTTATGGACGCCATGATCTTGTGCAATAAAGTATATGTGCATTTTTTCGTGTTCATCTATTTAATGGTTTTGTAATGAGACTCCTTTCTATCTTCTTAGAGGTTGAGATGAAAAACAAGGTGGAGGGGTTCAATCATCCATTTCAGAAATTTAAAAACTGAATCTTCTTTGGAGTAGACCAGCAGCAAAGGAATCAGATAAGCTGGAATCCCCATTTCTGTAAACCAGGTTTTTAGTAAACAGCAGATAGTGGTATGTTTCAATCTCTCATTTCTTGTGGTCTTATAACCAGATGCAATTGAATGACATAGAAAAGAAAAATTCTACAGGGTTGAGGGTGAGAAGTTGCAAGCTCTTCTTTCATCAGACCTTGAAGAAATTTCTAAGGAGTAATCAGCTACTGAAAGTAGGTAAACTCATAGCTGTCATTTCTGTGCACCCCTGGGATTAGTAAATGGTTTTTTATTTAAGTAAAAACCATGGTCTTCAGTTTGGAAAAGGTTCAAAAAGATAATGAAACACATACCGAGTCACTCAAAAGATTTCAAATTATCGAAAATGACTATTGTGGAAAACATTAGCAAATTAAGGTGCCACAACAAGGCATTACAGGATCAATTAATTGAAATTCAAAATGATGTACAAGAAGGGAAGTAGTCAGTTATATCCATATTTTTGCCACTGGTTTTCCTCTGTTGAAGTTAATGATATTCAACAGAGATCAACCATGTTTGGGCATTTGACAAGGTAATATGTTTGTTTAACTTCAGTTTTTTTTTTTAGAACCAGCAGAATGGTGAGTTAGAGTGTGTTGTTTATGAAATTTATTTAATATCAACATCATGATTAGATACTGTTGAATGAAATGGTTGGGCATATTTTCTATTTATCTTGTGATTTAAAATCCATGTGTTATCATCCATGCTTGATTGTATAAAGCATGGATGATGAGTCAAAGTCTCCAAAATCATTTCGGGTTTCATTGTCTCTGGTTGTTTTAAGATCCTTACAGATGCTAATATGAATATCATAAGTCATCCTCGGTTGCCTCACAATCCATGATTGTAAGTTGGTATTTTGCATGGGTAGAACTTTGTGTTTTATGGTTTTAGACCTTATAATTGATAAGAGTATTAAAGCCCCAAACTGAATCGGTGCAAACTCACTTTGTTTTGTAGGTGATGATTGTTCTTTACACTCTGGTTGGCTGGGCTACTCCAAATCTAAGTAAGAGTCTCACTTTTCTTATAAAATTAACTACTTTATTGTTTGATTAGATACTTTATGCTTGAAGAAGCAGTTCAGATCTATGATATTAGTGGGTTTTGAGACTTGTAATATGAAGGATGTTTTGTGCCTTATGCTGAATGTTTTGGAGAGAAGTGCTGGGAGTGGGTAAATAAATTAGTGTGGCACTATGAAAGGGATAAGGAGTTGGAAGAATTTCTTGGGTTTGTAGTGCAACATTCAAGAGATACAGTTGGTAAATATTTTGAATTTATATGGCTGGTTATATACAATATATGATTGTATATAATAATTCAAATGTTTATAAATATTTCCTTTTTCAAGAAGTTCAGATTTGGCACCCCAAGGGCCCGATATGACTATACATGGTATAACACATGGATTTCTTAGATGTTACTTTTTAACTCATCTGAGAATGAGTTATCTAGTTTTGCTTGTGTGGATTGGAATTAGGATGTGTGTGTTTAGTCACAGCACCATCATTCCTGCTGGGGGTGGAGATGGGAATGCTGAGGGGAATGTTTTTGTTGATAGCCAAACAATCATCGGGAGGACTGATGATTGGTGGCCTCTTGAGAAAAGTGATTATGGAACATGCATCTGGGGCCATGCCTTTTATCATAAAATCTGGTATCCTTGTGTTTTATACACAATCTTTTTATACTTGAATTACAAAACTAGTATGTTTGTAACTGGAAAGTGCGATGTTTGATATTTGCAAAGAGTAATGCGCAAGATCTTTCATGGTTTGTGGCCTTCTCTAATGTTTAATCCGTTGCTGTTGCCATTGCTGCTGAGTTGCCTTCTTTGTTTGATATGGGGATTAGGTTACATGATAATAACCACGTTTAATATATCTTCCTGGTCTTGTACGACATCAAATTTTGTCGTGCAGTCCTACGTATGGTTTGTATCTCTGGTTTTAGTTCGTTTTAGGTAATACAACACGTCCAATTATACTACTGGACAAATGCATATCCTAAGATTCAAAGAGGGAATTGCGATGTTACATGTCTTTTAGTTGAAGAATAATTTTTTTTTTTTTTTTTTTTATGCAGACATGTCCATTTATTTTGAGCCAAAAGAGTGTTGTTGTTAAAAATGAGGAGATCTCATATAAATTTTCTTTAATCTTATTCATGTGCTTTTACTTGCATCAGGGGTGGCTGGACATATCTATCCATCGATGACAAATCCTCAGGTAAATGTTCCCATGTTTCTACCATCAAGAGGGGCAGGTCATTTTAAGTCCATTGACTACATGCATGTTGTGTGTTTCCATGATTCCCACATCTTTATGGTTCATTTTAAAAAGAAAAAAAAAACTTAACTTTTATATTTCATGCCATTGTAAAATAACTAATTAGCTTTAGTAATGGTTGTTTCATTTTCAATCTTACATTAGGCATCGCACTTTACACAGATGTTTTGATTCAATGCACAAGATCAGAAGAGTATATTTTTTGGCGGGGTGATATGGCCAGGTACATCTTGGGCTAATAGCAACAACATCACTATACATCATAAAAAGTGTTCGCCACATTTCTTGATAAAAGTGATATGTAGAACTGTGGATGCAACTGTTGGTGAAAAGTTCCACTCTAATATGAGATGTTTTACTTGGTAGCTGTTGGTTTTAGTGAGAGTAGAGTCTTCAAATAACTTATACTAGTGATATATATAACATTATATAATTAGTAGCTCAATTTGTAACTGATATGATTCGTATAATGCACCACCCAGTGTAAAAAGATATATGATTTTGGTTGAATGGATGCAATTCGAAATTATTGAATTAAATAGAATGCTTAAGGATATTTTTGTTGATGTATGGAAAAATAGATTGATGATGTCAATTAGGTACATTTGGATGGATTGAGGATGTATAAATGAGACCTAATAATCCATGTAAGAATACATGGGTTACTAGGTTAAATAAAATTCGATTATCAGGTTTATCCAGCGATTTAATTATCGCCGTCAATAGTTTTAAATAACCACGGAATACTAACGCTTTTTTCATTAGAAAATCACGGCCAAAGCATTTCCCAGCGATTTCTTAATCACCGGAATAGAATTTAAAATACAAAAAACCTGTACCCACAATTCAAAACACGCTGGCAAATCATATGGCAGCGATTTCTTAATTGCTGCCATATGATTATGAGACCATGAACTTATTTGCCAGCGTTCGAGAAACCGCTGGCAAATTATATCGCAGAGATTAATGAATCGTCGCCATTTATGTTATGAAACCATGAACTTATTTGCCAGCGTTCCAAAAACCGCTGGCAAATTATCTAACAGCGATTTATGACTCGCTGGCAAATTATATAGCAGCGATTTCTTAATCGCTACCATATAATTATGAAACCATGAAGTGATATGTCAGCGATTAAGAAACCGTTGCCAAATTATATAGCAGCGATTTTTTAATCGCAGTCACATGATTTTGAAACCATGGCGTTCTATCGCAGCGTTCCAGAAACCGCTGGTAAATCATATGGCAGCGATTTATTAATCGCTGCTATACTATTTTGAAACCAAGACTTGCTATGGCAGCGTTCAAGAAACCGCTGCCAAAATATATAGCAGCGATTTTGTAATCGCTGCCAATAGATTTTGAAGCCTTGAAGTTCTATAGCAGTGATTAAAAAGTCGCTACCAAATGATATAGCAGCGCTTTCTTAATCGTTGCTAATTGTTTTCTAAACCATGAACCTAGAAGGCAGCGATTAGATAAACGCTGCTAAATTAATTCCCAGCGATTTATGAATTGCTGCCATAGGATTTTACGGTTTTCAAATCCTATGGCAGCGATCTAGAAATTGCTGCCAAATAGTACACATTTGGCAGCAATTATTTTTTTCCGCCGTGTTATATCTGAAGTGGAGGAATAGTACCGGCGAACGTCTGGCGAATTTATAATTGCTGGAATAAATATATATACCGGGGATTTTAAGAGTTATGCCAGCGATTTATAGTTGCCGGCATAGATCTGATTTCCTGTAGTGGTGAGTGATGTATAAAAAGAAAATTATGGGAAATTTTGAGAAATCTAAAAATTCGAGATGTCTAGAGTTTACCTTTTTACAAATGAACTACGCAACTTGATAATTTAAAATTTGTATCGATAATTTAAAATTTGTATAAATCATTTCAAACTTTATAGTCAGATTGCAATCGAAGCCTATATTTTTATAATAAGGAAACAAAATGCCACCCCTAAAATGCTAGCTATATAAATATATAGTTAATGTTTTCAAAGTAGGATAGGCAAAGTTATTAATTAACGTAAACTTGCATGCTTCAATACTTTTTAATCGCTTGGATATAAAAACGTAAACTTTTGAAGTTTCAAAGCTATAATAATCAATTGATTCCAAATTTGGACATAATATATAGTTAAAGGCTTTCCCCTAACGACCTGAATGCAATAGTTGTTGTGAAAAAAGTTCAGTGAAACGACTACTTGGATTATAAAAACGACAGTTTGTTGCAGTCTATAGTCAAATTTGTAAAAGCCTTGTGTTAAAATATGAATTAATTTCTTAAAGACAAATGCTTTAACTACAAAGAGATTTAATAAAAATAAATTCACAAATTCACGTAATTTAATGTGATATGTTAAATCATAAAACTAATTTTATTATAAAGTAAATCTAATCATTTTAATTATGAAAACTATGATAGTTTGTGAATTTTTTGTTCGTAAAATCTCTTGGTAGTTGTACAACTTCTCTTTCTTAAAATTCAACAGGTGAACTTATGCAGTTTAATTAAAATTTTGAAATATTTAGATTTAACAAATTAAGTGATTATTATTATTAATTATTTTTTAATGGTTAAGTCTTAAATAATTGGCATTTAAAAATGCCATGGAGCGGTTATGGCTTAGGTGTAGAGTAAGTATAATTGAGCTGCGCGCGAAGGTTGACTTTTCAATAGAGCTGACTTTCAATCCCAGGGCCAATTCCAACCATGTATTAAATATAAAAAGAAACACTTAACCCTAACATATCATATCATCGAAGCCGCCCAGTCCCCACCACGTACATCTCTTGAATATTCAGTGTTCAACTAATCAGTATAAAATTTCGTGTTCGATCTCCAAATGGGAATATATTACAGCGCGCATGCATGCAGGAGTACTCTCAATCGATCTCAGCCACGGTTGTAAAGTTATATATATGATCGTCTGTGCATGCTTGCAACTTGACTAACATTCAATTAATAATTCGTAATAATAAATTCAAGTATTTATACGAGAAACTAAGAAAATAGATGAATTGAGATTAAATTAACATTGTTTCTACATTGATGATTGTACAAAAGAATTAGTTGTATGAACAATCAAAGAATATCTGTGCACGAAATCGATCTTGAACTAAAAAAGCTTGCTAGCAAATTCATCTATGGCCGGTTTTCTGACAAGTTCTCTGAGCTGTGACAAGCTTCTCCCCAGTTGCAATGCCACCTTCATTTCAAACAACTCCCCGTTCTCTCTTTTCTCCAAGTCTCCTTCCTCGAGTGTGGCTTCGACTGTTTCTTGCAATAGCCGGAAAAATCCACCGCTGTTTCGGTACATCTCGAGCACCATTCCAACTTGCCCACCGTGCTGGAAGGCATTCGCACTGGTAGCTAACGCCCCCGCAGCCACGGCTACGATTGCAGCCCATGACCCATTACCGACACATGCAGAGCCGACAGCTGCAATCCCTGTGAGTAAAGGACCTGAGATGGATAAGATCTTGTTAATCTTCAGCACCAAGTTGCCTAGCCTTTCGTAGTCCTTACTGTCCTTTCTCTTCACCACTTCAACGATCTCGCGCATTTCTGCTTCAAGTTCCTCACTCCACCCATTCTCGTCTCGTTGTTTTCTTCCGTGTGATTTGGTTTTCTTTCGGAGTAGTTGATTTGAAGGCCACCAAGAAGCTGGCTCAAACTTTGCAGGGAATTTGTCAAGCATTGCTCCTAGCAAGGGAAGTGGATAGGCTTGATCAAGGGCCAAAACCCTTTCCATCACGTCCTTCACATCTTCTTCCGTTGTTGCCCCAAGAGCGAGCATAGTTTCTATTCGGCTCCGGAGTTGCTTGAACAATCTGGTAGCATTGCGTTGTTCTTCTGCAAGTTGAGAAGGCTGAATTTTGTTCATCACAAACAGCATCCCTGTGGCTGCAGAATACAAGAGAGTGGACGACAACTTGAGAGCCAGAAGGGGCATTCCGGCGCCACTAATTGCGGCAACACCAGCCATGGTGGCGGCAGTGAGAGTCATCATGTTGATAGAGTTCAGAAGAAGGGTATTCCAGTTGTCACGTTGCTTTCCAATGTTGGCGTGCATCTCGACTCTGTCAGCCACTGCCTCTAAGAGAGCATAGAGCTGGGTGGTGGCAAAGGCAGTTGAGTCTTGTGCTTTAATATCATCGGCGGATGATGTGGTAATAGAATTGATGTTTTGTAGAACTGGGATCGTGTTTGTGAACCCGTCGACTCTTATATTGTTCAATTCGTCAATCAACTTTCTACTCGTTGGAATTTTGGGAACAGAGAAAGGGGCTTTTGGAAGCTTTGGGACATGAATAACAGCATTAATTTTTCTGGAACAACAGCATGAAGAAGAAGAAGAAGGTAATAGGAGAGCTGAAGCTTGTAAGGAAGCCATAATTGACAGAGGTTGTATCGCAGGGTTTGTTTATGTTGCTAGCTGCGCCTTGGAGGAGCGGGAGGGAATTAGTTTGAGAATGCAATTATGCAGGATGGGGAGGCTGGTTGAGTCTTATTTATACCGAGGAAGTAGAGCTGAGAAGAAGGGGTCTGCAGGTTATACGGAAATTAATATTGACTGGCTGGAAGGTTGACTCAGCATATTGGCTGACCCGACCGTTCCCTTATAAATTTCAAGTTCAACATTTCGTTCCTCGCGCGTGATGTTGGGTCTCTCATGCGACGTGGTAAAACTGGTAGCCTAATACAAATAACATTTCCGTTAGTAGTACGTATAACTAGCCTTGGTTTCATTCTTGATCTATTGCATGTCATGCAAATTATATATATAATTTAATTTTAAAATTTTCTTATAAATCATATTGTTATGTTATCCACAAAGAGGGTCTATTTTTTACATTAATAATTTATAAGTAGTAGGGTTTCACATAGACTGTTTTGAAAAATCATACAATTATATACATGTGTGTGGACACATGACTGCATGCAATATTATTCTCAATATTATATACGATGGCACCTAAGAGTTACATTTCTAGAATTGTTTAAAAAAGGAGTTCCATCCCATTATGTAAAAGGAAATCTATATGTAACGGATGATGTTCATCCTTTAAACATTTTTTTATTATTTATATTTCATTTACTCTCTCATTTTCTTTTACTTTAATTTTCATCATATAAGAAAATTTTTTTTATTGTTCATCATTTAAAACATCTTATATATTTCATTTTCTTTTAAAAATATCTCGAAAATATTTTTTATCCAATTTTTTCATATTTTGATTTTATTTTAAATTTTTATTTGACTTATATATTTTTGTTTTATGTGTGTAGGACTGAATTATATTACATTATATAGAAAAAATATATTGCAAATATAAAAAATATATGGATTTTGCAAACTCATTGGTAGAAGGGAAATATTTAAAAATAATAAAAAAAATTATTTAAATGATATGAAGAAAAAATGAGGTAAGCATATATATGATATGTATATATATATCTTGTAATAGTTAGTTTGTAAAATAGAAAAAATGAGGTTTAATGATGCGTTTTAAAAGATAAGATGAAGTATTCATCGTGAATGCTCTAATAGTATAGTTATAAAATTTACTCAAACAAAAATAAATATTATGAGACAACTCACTTTAAAAAATGATCTCTTTATCGCTCTAATTAAGTCCTAAAATTCAGATAATTTCTAAGAAGAATATCTAAATCTCTCTCTTTTGATATAGGATTAAATTAGTGACCTCACTCACTATAATTCCATTGTTCATTTTAGAACAGAAGGAATTGGAGGCACTTCGACCATATATTGTGGATCAAAACAATACTGAAAACCTTTTCTGTGTGTATATATATAGTTTATTACTTTATTACATATATATTTTATTATTTTCCATCTCTATCCTAATTATCGATGCATATACCTTACCCAATATGTTTTGAAAGAATCCAAGTTGGTAGTGCACTATTCCAACTTTATTTTGCTTGTTTCTTCATTAACCGTTAATTTCTTCCCAAGCTCTCTCTCTCTCACACACACACACACACATATATATATATATATACTAGGTCAGAGTAACGTGTAAAACACGTTTGTCTAGTTGGGTGAGATAATGTTTTTAATTAAAAAATATGATTTTTTATAAAAAAAAAGATTAATTAATGCATAAAAAAATAAATTTTAGGAAATATCTTTAAATTATGATAAGTTAGTGAAGTATAATATCTTTCAATTGGTATATTCTGGCCGGATGTCACAATGGTTATTCTACGCCTGCAGTTAAATTATTTTTTAGTTTTAAAAAAATATACAATGTTATTATATATATATATATATGCAGATACTACGTAGGCTCGGATTTTTTTTTTCCTCTCGTCTTCTTTTTCTGGCCTAATTGTATTTCTTTTGTTTTTCTTTTTATAAATGTAAATGGATACTATATAGAGATGAAAGGTTACAAAGCAGGAAAATTATTTATTAATGTGTAAGTAGCTTTTTTTTTCATTTTTTTTTCTTTTGGGATATGAGATTATTTAGTAATATCATTAGCCAGCAAAACTTTTTCTTGAGTTCAAAAGTTGTTGTATTCTTGTATATCACAAGTCTTTGACCAGTTCAATAAGAAGATCACATAATCCAATGGCCCGAAAGAAATAGAGAGAATGAGTAGTGCTACTGAGTTGCCTGGATCTTACCCCTGAAGTGTAACACTCAACGTGGACATGGGACATGCCTGCCACATTGGCAAAGTGAAAAGCAATCCAAGGACAAGCAACTTCTGAGATCCCTTCGCACTACCCCTTCCAAATCCAAGGAAGAAATCATAAAAAGTAATCATGCCAGTATCTACTAGAAAAGTAATCAAACTTCCTAATCATAAAAGCAGCCAAACTTGTGAAATCGGCAAACATCTTAGATTCCTTCACACTTCTCCTTCCAAATCCAAGCAAAAAATCGACCACATCATCTACCACTCCATAACAGTACCCAGCCTCCATCCCTTATTATCAAACCAGCTCCTTCCAAAATCAAAAAAGTCGTCGAACATTGTCCACCACTCCACCTCCATGCTACTGCAACCAAGTTGGTTTACAAATTGGCTTTTTTCCTCTCATTTCAGCCTTTGAACGAAGGAGACATTTTTCTATATTCTTTTTCCAGATATATTTCCCCTTGCCAATTAAAAATTTGGTATAGGGAGAAAAAAAAAATCAGTTAGGAAAAATTATTTGTAAAAAAAAAAAAAAAAGGAGAGAAAAAATCTTCTGCTCTTACGGCCTAGCTAGTCCATAGTTGACTAAATTAACAGGATTCTTAAATTGTAACAAATTCTATTCACATTGAGCTTTGTCGATTTGGAGAGGGAGAGTGGGAGCTTTGACAATTTGGGCAAGGGGGAGAGGGAGGTACAAGGGGAGGGGCCGGTTGGGGGGAGAAGAATTTGGGAAAGGAGAAGGGGAGATATAGAGGGATAGAGGGTCTGTTGTAATCTCTTGTCTCTTTCTTTATTTGAACACTTTAACACGTGTGTTTCCATGCCAGGTGGTAAAGCTAGAGCAGCTTAGTAGTATTTTTCATTAGAGAAATGAGATAACAAAGTTTTCATTAATTTAAAAGAAAAACAATTTAGGGGTAAAAATGTAACTACACAATAAAAACAAGAAAATTATTGTTTATGTGAGATAGACAGAAATGGATATTTGTAGTTATTTTCAGTTGGAGGGCCATATCCAACTACATATATATATTGGAAAAAATCTACACAACCTCCACACACCATATTTGTTTTAATTTTTATTTTTTTTCTTTTACCAAATATTTAATATATTAATAATTAATAGAAAAATTAAATTAATTTCAAAAGAATAAACTAAAAATTAAAAATCAAAAATATGAAAAATGAAAAAAATAAAAAATTATAGTACGTGGAGGTTGAAGAGATTATGTAGTATTGCTGGTCCCGATCGACAATATCTCTTTGAATATTCAGTATTAAACTAATCAATACGGATTTTGGTTGTTCGAATATATAACTCCATAACTCTCTCTCCATGTCTAAGCCAGTATGTACGGTCGTACAGTTTTTATTTGTGCATGCTTTGCAACTCGACTACTATTCAATAAGTAAAATAATAAGAAATTTCAGTAATGACGAACGAAGAGAAGTGTTTATGCAAACAAATCTTATAAAAGTAAATTAATAAACTATTATATTTTTATATAGTATATTATATTTATTTTATAATAAAAATAGATTTATGTACTATGCAATTTACGACATCAAACTATATTAATTTATGAAATTACTTGTAGCTAAAACATTTTTACGTATGAAAAGTTAGCGAAAAATAAAAGAATAATAAGAAGAATTGAGAATATTATATATATATATATATATATAAACACATAGAGAGATAATCAACTTGACTAAATTTTTGCACCAGTAGTTGCGATGAAATTTGGAGACTATAAGTTAACATTATATACTTCAAAGTTGGTGATTGTACAAAAGATCGAATTAGTTATATGAACAATCGAAGAATCAAAGAATAAGCACTGTGCACGAAATCGATCTTGAACTAAAAAAGCTTGCTAGCGAATTCATCTATGGCAGTTCCGTCTAGACGATAAGAAGCTGACTTTCTAGCAACTTCTCTGAGCTGCGACAAGCTTCTCCCCAGTTGCAGTGCCACCTTCATTTCAAACATCTCCCCGTTCTCTCTTTTCTCCAAGTCTCCTTCCTCGAGTGTGGCTTCGATTGTTTCCTGCAATAGCCGGAAAAATCCACCGCTGTTTCGGTACATCTCGAACACCATTCCAACTTGCCCACCATGCTGGAAGGCATTTGCACTGGTAGCCAAAGCCCCTGCCGCCACGGCTACGATTGCAGCCCATGACACATTACCAACACATGCAGAGCCGATAGCTGCAATCCCTGTGAGTAATGGACCAGAGATGGCTAAAATCTTGTTAATCTTCAACAACAGGTTGCCCAGCCTTTCGTAGTCCTTGCTGTCCTTTCTCTTCACCACTTCAACGATGTCCCGCATTTCTACTTCAAGTTCATCACTCCACCCATTGTTCTCTCGTTGTTTTCTTTCATGTGATTTAGTTTTCTTTTGGAGTAATTGGTGTGAAGGCCACCAAGTAGCAGGCTCAAACTTCGAGGGGAATTTATCAAGCATTGCTCCTAGCAAGGGAAGGGGGAAAGCTCGGTCAAGGGCCAAAACCCTTTCCATCACGTCCTTCACATCTTCTTCCGTTGTTACCCCAACAGCGAGCATAGTTTCTATTTGGCTCCGGAGTTGCTGGAACAATCTGGTAGCATTGCGTTGTTCTTCTGCAAGTTGTGAAGGCTGAATTTTGTTCATCACAAGCAGCATCCCTGTGGCTCCAGAATACAAGAGAGTGGACGACAACTTGAGAGCCAGAAGGGGCATTCCGGCGCTACCAATCGCAGCAACACCAGCCATGGTTGCGGCGGTGAGAGTGATCATGTTGATGGAGTTCAGAAGAAGGGTATTCCAATTGTCACGTTGCTTTCCAATGTTGGCGTGCATCTCGACTCTGTCAGCCACGGCCTCTAAGAGGGCATAGAGTTGGGTGGTGGCAAAAGCAGTTGAGTTCTGTGCTTTAGTGTCATCGACGAATGGTGTGGTGGTAAAATTGATGTTTTGTAGAACTGGGATTGTGTTTGTGAACCCGTCGACCCTTATATTGTTCAATTCGTCAATCAGCTTTCTGCTCGTTGGGATTTTGGGAAGGGCCTTTGGAAACTTTGGGACATGAATAGCAGCATTAATTTTCCTGGAACAACAGCATGAAGAAGAAGAAGAAGGTAATAGGAGAGCTGAAGCTTGTAAGGAAGCCATAATTGACAGAGGTTGTATCGCTGGGTTTGTTTATGTTGGAGGAGCAGGAGGGAAGGTTGAGAATGCAATTATGCAGGGTAGGGAGGAGGGTTGAGTCCTATTTATACCAAGGAAGTAGAGCTGAGAAGAAGGGGTCAGGTTTTATACGGAAATTAATATTGACTGGCTGACAGGTTGACTGGGCATATTGGCTGACCCGGCCATTCTCTTTCTCATAAATTTCAAGTTCAACATTTCGTTCCTCGCCCGTGTTGTTGGGTCTCTGATGCGACGTAGTAAAAACTAGTATCCTAATGCAAATAACATTTTCGTTACCACTAGCCTTGCTTTGTTTCATTCTTCTATTACGTTTTCTATTGTTCAGCAGGTCAATATCTTCGACTCGAAAGTTTAGGCTAATTTTTCACACTATATTTACAAGTTGATGTAAAGAAAATATAAATCTTTCTACCTCACATACATAATAGAATTTGGTTTAATTTAAATCCCTCTTATAAATCATCTGCTAGCTTATGTTATATAAATATATATATAAAAGAGGATGTGTCTTTTAATTTATAAGTAACAAAGTTTCTCGTAGGCTGTTTTCATTAATGTTTTAAAATCCGTTTAAGTGGTTATTGCTATTTAACTATTGAAATAAAATATTTTGGTATGGATACGTTTCAATGTACCGCTTTGAAAGTAGTTGTATATCTTTATATATATAAAGTGGCTATCTAATAGAATTTTATTGGTTTAACGGTTTTTATTGTTTTACCGTTAAAATTAACGCCGTTAGTTGCATAAATAAATTAAAATGACTCTCTCTTTTTTCTTAAAAGTTTTTATTTTTTTAATTTCTCTCTTCCCAATCACTTATGAATAAATTCATAGTCATCAAAATTCATGCAATATGTATCGATCCTAGAACCCATGCATTGATGATCATTTATTAGGAGGTATATTAGATATATAAATATATATTCTATTATATAAATATATATTCTATATAAATTTACATATGTGATTTAAAATTTCTATTCATTCCTTATATAAATAAAGATAAATATAAAATAATTAAGTTTAAATCTATTTACCAACTATATTTACGAATACAATTCTTTCAATAAAATATTATTTATTTATCAATTTAAATTCATTATGAAACATTAAAATCAAATAATAATATCTTATAAAAACCTTAGTATTTTATTTTTTTATAAAAATTATATCACTTTTTAAAAATAATTGATTTATTTAACTAAGAAAGCACGTTATTTTACTGTTAATAGTTTGTCTCCTGTACTACACAGTTTTGGTTCAAGGATGTTATTTTTTATTTTTATTTTTTACGTATTTGTTGTTTCTAACCATACCTAAGAGCATATGCAGTAGTAAATAATAAGATTTTAATTTTAAATGTTTTAAAACCGATTTAAGTCTATCTTACTATTTGATGTTAGAAATTTTTTTTTTTTAAAAAGCATTACATTATTAATTAAAAAAATTTTCTTAATTAAAATAATATTTCTATATATTGGTCAAACGTCCATTGGACGTTGCCCAACTACTAGTATATATATATATTGACTGAGAAGAAAAGTAGAAATATATCATGTATATATAAGTTTGTATTATATATATATATATATCACATATATTTGCGCGTGCGCGTGTATATATATATATATATATGTATATATGGAAGAATAGAAGATTTCTAAATATACGTTGAAAACATTCAAAAAAGTAGAGATATTGGTGTCAAAAAATAATATTAAAAAAATTACAAACTTGAGTTCAGACAAAAAGAAAAAGAAATAAACAACCGAGAAATTATTAAAAATAATGAGATTTAAAAAAAAAAAAAGAGAGAGAAAGAGAATAAGGGGATATATTTAAAATTATAAAAAAAATTAAATTATATAAATCCATTATAGATCTTAATATTAAATGAATGCAATCTAGATTTAAAATTTACAAAAATACCATCAACAGGAAAATTAATTTTCATTAAATCAGTCAAAATGCAATGTAGTCTAGAATTTGCCGGGACAAGGTGTACTAGGCCACAATTTAGAATGAAACGAAATGATGATGTACAATGTACTATGTACTATACTTAAATGAAAAATTCATGACGTTTTAGTCAAAATGGAATAAAATTCAAAACTATGGAGTGTTTTGAGTTGAGTTATTATATTCTTAAGCTGTTGTATAAAGCATACTATTTACATTATTTAAATGGTAAGATTTGATTTATAAAATTTAGATTTTAGAATTTATCTTTTAAATCAATTTATACCATATAAATACTCTACTAGATGTATTGTACAATCCAACTTGAGAATAAAATTTTTCTTTTGAGAAATCATAATTATAATTATATATATAGACACATGACTGCTGCATGCAATTATATTCTAAACATTACATAAATCCCTTTAGATTTTTGCCCTGTTGGGAGCTGTCGTTTCTTTTCTTACTTGCTTTGGCACTAATACAATATTTAAGGCCATGTTTGGAAAGTAAGATGAGTTAAAAATATCTTATTTTATATCAAAACTTTTCATAATATCATTCTTAAACATCAATTAAATATAAAATATTTTTCAATTTTAAATTTTAAGTTTTTTTATTTAATCATTATAACTTTATCAAATTGCAAAAAAAAAAAAAAAAAAAAAAATACAAAATACAATACAATTTTTTCAAATTTCAAAATAAAAACAATATTACGTTAATTATATTTAATAATTTTTTTTAAATTTTTAATATTTTTATTCAATTTGTTTTCCTCTCATTTCTAAGAACCCAATAAAATATTTTAAATCAAACAATTTCAAAATTATTCACAAATAAAAATTTTATATGTAGTCGTTTTTACGTACTTTTTGTTCACTCTATTAATGTGATTGGTTACGTCACTTTTTTTAATATAAAATAACTATTTTAGTCAATCATATTAATAAAATGTACAAAAGATATACAAAAATGACTATACATAACATAACTCATTCACAAAAATATAATCTCATCCCGTTATCTAAACATGTCCTCTCACGCAACCCATCTTTTGCTGCTTTTATGCTTATGCTTCATGACATGGGCCTAGATTAACCTCTATGTTTTTATTATAGACACCATGCATTTTTTTTGCACTTCCTTTTTATTATTTTTTCGATATTCAAATATGATGCTCCATTGTTAATTTACATCCCTCAGAGTTTATATTTAAACTTCAGATCATACTATATATGGAAGAGAAATATATATTTAAATTAAGACCGATAATATTTATTAAACATATAGGGTTTGTTTGGAAATATATCTCATCTCAAAATTTCCATCTAATCTTCTTTCCAAACATATTTCAAATACAAAATGTTTAAACTAATCATTACAACTTTTCTAAACTTTTAAACAAAAAAACAATTCAACTTTTTCAAATTTATAACAAAAAATAATATTTTACTTTATAATATTTTTTATTCAACTTTTTTCCATTTCCTTTTCCAAAACTTAAAAAATACTCAACTCAAAATATCTTATTACTACTTACAAACTATTTTACTATTATTTACAAAATTATCATCTCATTTTACTTCCAAACGAGCTTTTAGGTCTGGTTTGGATTATAAAGAGATACTTTTATCTCACTTTATCTTATCTTAATATCCAAATATTACAAATATAAACACTTTTCAATTTCTAATATTCAATTTTTTTATCTAATCATTATCTAATTATTACAACTTTTACAAATTTTTAAATAAAACATGAAAAACAATTCAACTTTTTTAAACCTCAAAACTAAAATAATATTAAAAAATTATATTAAAACAAAATTTTAACTTTATAATATTTTTATTTAATTTTCTCTCTCTCTTTTCCCAAAGCCCCATAAAACATTTTAGCTCAAATAATTTCTAACTCATCTCATCTCAACTCACTATTCAAACCAGATCTTTTATATTTGAAGACAATAATATTGTGAAAACAATACTAAAAAGTTATTGTGTGTACACATGTAAATATAAATATATATATATATATAGTTTATTACATATATATATATATATATATATCTTTTATTATTTTCCCTTTCTAGCTTTCCTAATTATTGATGCATATATTTACCCAATAAAGTTTTGAAAAATTCCAATTGTTGGTAGTGTACTAGTGTAATCTAAAGACAATAATATTCCCACTTTAATTTGCTTGTTTCTTCATAAAATTTTAATTTCTTCTCATTGGTTTATCTTCCCAAGCTCACATATATATTGAAAGAGAGTAAAATCATGTATATTTTTAATTATTTTTAAGAGAAATTATATTTGCAGTCGTGAGTGTATAAACGGCATGTAATTATTTTGAAAAAAATTGAATAAATAAGAGACCTACATGAAAAGAAAATTAATTTTTTAATAATAGACCTTACTCTTTTTCAAAGTAATTGTGCGACACTTATATACTTCACGACTATAAGTAACATTACTTAATTTCCAGTTTATCCTGCCAGGGCCATTTCCAACCACATGTTTTCAAAATAAAAATAAACAGTACCTAACCCAACATATCATATAACTAATGTGAGCCGCAGATCTAGTCCCGACCACACGATCTCTTGAATATTCATTATTCAACTAATCAATATAGGGATGTTTGATCAATTGGAGGCATCTCAATAGTATTGAAATAATTTAACTGATCCCTCTTTTTGAAGCTGAGAGGTTTTCTCTCTTTCATTTCTATCCAAAGGTTCATGTCCCCAACTATCAGAGCGTTCTCAAGCCCGGTGTTTTTTTTTGGGGGGGGGGGGGGGNCCCCCCCTCAGCCTGTCTAACTAATGTTTATAGGATTTTCTTTCAAGTTTTTTTTTTTTTTTGGTTTTCCAGTAATAGTACCTAGATGTATAGATCTATTGTTCTCTGGCCGTCTTCTTCATCCATGCACCCCTTCTTTGGACTCCCCAGCTGCCGATCTGTCAGTCGGTTGCAGCTTTCTTTCAAAATGTGTGGCGCATGTGGCTCACGCTGAGCTTACAGTATGCATGAGCCTCACACGCCGCCGCGCCCATGGGAGTTTCCAGTTGCCACGCACGGTGCCTTTGGGGTTAGCGAATTTGTTTCTTTCAGATCAGTGTGCTCCTTTATTCTTTAGTTTGGCTCATGTCCCCCACACGCCACCAGTGTCGGTGGTGGTCCTTCACTAGTGTATCGGGTCATCTTCGGGCTGCTATTCCCTTATGTTCCTGTTTTTCCTAACCTGTGATCATGCCAAAGTGATCGTGATAGTCTCCTACAGTTGGACCAGATCAGCAAAATGTAGCGCACCCCTCTCGACTGCGGCTTCTAGTTGTAGGTTTATAGTTTGTTTATCAGACTATATTAAAACTGCTTTTAAGCGGCATCCTTGTATGAGATTGAGTTGGAGCCAATCTTTTGGTGAAATAACCTGTTTTATTGTTTTTTATTTTAGTGCTGCTTTTGTTTATTTTGGGATGACTGTTAGAGACTCTCACCTCACTTAATCTTGTATCATTGTAATCATTTAGTTTATCTATGATATACTCTGCTTGTTGAGAAAAAAAGAAAAGAAAAATTTAAGTGAAGATATTTTATTGAGTATTGAAAAATGAGAGAAGAAAAAAATTGAATAAAAATATAATTAAAAAGTAAAATAAATTCTTTAAATATTATTTTTTTGAACTTTTTGTTTTGAAGTTTGTAAAAAATTTATTGATTTTTATGTTAAAATAATGATTAGATGATAATTAAATGAAAAAATTAAAAATTAAAAATATAATTTTATGTGTGAATGATATTTAAAAATGAAATAATGGAAAGTTTTTAGAATTCGCCAGTACGGTCATAAAGTTATTTTTCCATGTTTTGCAACTCGACTACAATTCAATAAATTCAGTAATAAAAAAATTCAAGTAATTACAAGAATGAAAGGCCCAGCTGGGAAAAATAAATAAAGTAATTATATATTGAATCAACTTGGCTTAATTTTAGCACCGGTAGCGCCGAGAAGAAATTTGGAGATTAATCAAAGAATTGATTACATGAACATTAATCAAAGAAAAACTAAGCATGAAGTTTAGCTTGATAGGAAATAGACTTCATTTCATTTATGAAACTCGAATTTAATACACCTTTAACTGATAAATACAAGAAAATACTCAGATTATAAGCCAAACTACTCATGTGTGAGAGGCTTCCTTGCATATAAATTTCTTTGTGATGGATATTATCTTAACTTCTATAAACTATATAAGTCATGTGAGCCGTTCAGTCCCAACCACATGATCTCTTGAATATTTAGTACTCAACTACTTAATCAATATGAAAAATTCTACTCATCATCCTCACACTACACACTACACACTACACACTACACATAATTTTATTTTATTTTATTCTCTTATCAAATGTTTAGTATATGGATGATGAGTAGAAGAAATCAATTAGTTTAGGAAGAATAAAAATAAAAATAAGTGTGATGTATGAAGATAATGAGTGGCAAAGCTAAATCAATATAGGATATTGTAAGAAAGGTAAAACTAGGAAAGGAAATCCAGGGAATCATAGAACATAAGCATGGAGAAGAAAATGTATATTCCTCTGGAAATGTACAGAGCAAAAAAATTGCCTTACAGTGTACTGATGATCGGCCGCTATATACAATATGTCATAACAAACTAACAGATTTCATCTACTAAAAATAGTTGCCAGCTAATCAACTAAGACTTACAAAGAATAAAAGAATATAAACAATGCAAAAAGATACAGAGTAAAAGTTCATCATTTTTCATCCTTTAGTGTCATGTGTGGAGATTGTGCTATGCGACTTGTAGCTGCTGCAAAGGTTATACGACCTGCAGCTTGAAGCTTGCAGATTGGCTATATCTTTATTCTGTAATAGCCTCCTGTAAGATGGAAAATAGAAATTTACTATTCCCATCTTGAAGATATGTGAGTGAATGAGATAGGAAGGTAAAGCTTTTGTAAATATGTCAGCCAGTTATGATTGAGAAGCAACGTGGGTTGTGGTGATATTGCTGTAATAGTTGGCTCAGGGCTCGAGCCCAAGCCCAGCTCAGTACAAAACCCTTGGGGATAGACTTGAAACCCCCAAACGTTGCCGTTTTGGTGAGTAGTTCTTTTCTTCAACTTATTTTCTTCTCCCTTCCGAAACTCTCTCTCCACTGAGTTCCATATGGCCACGTCCCTATAGTTACACGAGTTGGTTCTCATACTAAAACTTCCCATATCAAACTCTACCTCTCACTTTCGCTCTCTCCTTTCCATTCCGTTTTTGCTACGATTTCCTTGGTGGATTTTTCTAGATTTGGTGTATTTGGGCTCTACCGAACGGTGGTAAGATCTTCTCACTCTCACACCATGCTCTTTCATTCTTTGTGGGTTTTTCTCTATTTTGAAAATCTAAGTTTTCACTTGTATACCAGTGCGTCTTTGGTTCTGTTCGTGGGTTTCTTTGGTTGGTCTCATTTGTTATACCCTCCTCATCAGCGTGAATTTCTTAGGCAACGGTAACTCTCTCTCTTTGAACTTCGAAATCCATTTTTCTCTTGGTGTTCACTTAACCACCATAAATTTTAGTATTTGATTTTAATTATAGTTATCTTTGATTTTATTCGTTTAATTACTTTTCATCCTTGCCGATTTTTTTTTTTATTTTTTATTTAATTTTTGCATAGCCGTACGACATCCTTATTGTTGCAAATATTCTCATTGCCCTCAATATACCAAATTTTTCTAGTGAACCAAGGTAAGCGCCCTCGCTTTCTTTTATCCCATGAAGCTTAGACAATTCTGTTATACTCGTTGAGTAGAAGTTTTGTGCTATTTTGGTATTCACGAATAAATTAGTGAATTACATGAAATTTTGATGGGAATGTTGGATGGATTTGAAATTATTGGGGCTGGAAGTTGCTAAAAATTTTATTGGGTTATGTTTAAATAGTAGGATCTACAAAGGGGTTGTTTCTTTTGTATATTGTTGGTCGGGTTAATATTATTGGTTGTTTGAGCCCGTAAGTGGCTGTTCTGTTCAGATACGACAGTGTGTATAAATATATGGTAGATTGGAGTGGATGAGTGATTTATTCAAACTATTATAAGTTGCTTTTGGGAGTTAATGAATAACTTAGAGGTTGTTTGAAATGGGTATTATATTTATTCATGAATATTTGACTTTGGTGACATGTCAAGAGTAAGTTGGTTAACTAAGCAATAGGAAAATTCACTTGATGTGTAAGTGGATTACAAGACTACTTTGATTGACTTATTTATGTACAGACAATAGTCAATAGAATTAGTGGTGATTATTTTCGATCATTAAAATTCAATGAATATTTTCTGATTTAGGTGATGAAACACTTAGAGGTCGAACTAAAGACTAAGTTAATGCGCTACAAAGGTTGAGGTAAGTGGGGTTTCTATATTAGATTTTGCATAAAAGGGAAATGAAATGAGGTTGACTTTTGAAAATATGCATGTTTGATTTTTGAAAAGAAATATGAAAAACAATTTCAAGTATTTGTTCTGGCATTATTCATGAACTTTGTATGAAAAAGAAAATATTTTTGTCATGAATGGTATAGACATGAGCTTATTTTACATATTGTTTCCGAACTTTGTAAAAAGAGCGAGAATGAGATTCTTAAAGTTTTGTTGTGGTTAAAGTTTTGCATAAAAGGGAAATGAAATGAGGTTGACTTTTGAAAATATGCATATTTGATTTTTGAAAAGAAATATGAAAAACAACCTCAAGTATCTGTTCTGGCATTATTCATGAACTTTGTATGAAAAAGAAAATATTTTTGTCATGAATGGTATAGACATGAGCTTATTTTATATATTGTTTCCGAACTTTGTAAAAAGAGCGAGAATGAGATTCTTAAAGTTTTGTTGTGGTTAAAGTGAAGATATTTTGATTTTGCTTCGTTGAATATATTAAATGATCTGAAGGTACTTAGTATTATGTTCTAATATGATGTGTAAGTTAAAAAACTTTGGCATGAGTTTCTGACTTTGTATCTGAATATGATCTGTTTCTAATGATATGTCTATTTTGTTTATTTTAAGGCCTCGCCAAGGGTAAAATAGTGGCATAAGGTCCCGCCATGGATATAATAGTGGCATAAGGCCCCGCCATGAGTATAATAGTGGCATACGGCCACGCTATAGGTATAATAATTGTATACGGCCTCACCACGGGTATAATATTGCACAACCCTACCACGGGGTGAAACATGAAATACGGTCTCATTACGGATATAATGTGGCACAACCTTATCACAGGAGTGAAACATGAAATACGGTCCAACCACGGGTATAATGATGGTTTATAACCCTACCACGGGAGTGAAACATGGTATATGGCATAATCATGGGTATAATGATAGTTTATAAGCCTACCACAGGGGTTAAACATGGTATCTGTCCCATTATAATACTCCAATAAAATATGAAGATGATGTTTTAGTTTACGATATGCCAAATGATTTTTGGAATAAGAAAGCTTTTTTGAAAACTTCACTCTACTATTTTGTAATATGTTTTGTTTTTAGCATTTTAAAGGTGATTGTTCAGATTCTGCATTTTGAAAGTAAAAGTTTTGTTATGTATTCTGAACTTTGTAAATGCTCATATTTACATACTAGTATAGTTTTTTTGCTTACTGAGTTGTTGATAACTCACCCCCTTATCTCTATAACATTTTTCAGATGACTTTGAGAATATAGTTGAGGATTAGTAATAGAGTATACGACAGGAATAAGTGAGAGTGGTGGTTGAGTACCTTGGAGTACTAGTGCTATCGGAAGATTTAATTTTTAAGTAATTTGATTTTAGAATGTTTAGATGATTATGAAGACTTAAGTATTATTTCAGTCCGTTATGTTAATAGAGACATATGTAAAGAATTGCCAGGGTCACCAAGATTCAAGTATCGGGAAGCAGGTGAGGTGTTTGTGTTTAAGTGTGTATGAGTAGAAGATGAGTTAGCAGAATGTTCTAGTGTGTCCTCCATGAAAAATTGCTCTCAGGCTCGTGATACCATGTAAGAAAGGTAAAACTAAGAAAGGAAATTCATAGAATCAGAGAGCATGAGCATGGAGAAGAAAATGTATATTCCTCTTGAAAGGTACAAAGTAGAAAAATTGCCTTACATTGTACTGATGAGGGGCTACTACATACAGTTTGCCATAACAAACTAACGGATTTCATCAACTAAAAATAGCTGCCAGCTAATCAACTAAGATTTACAAAGAATAAAAGAATAAAAACAATGCAAAAATATACAGTGTAAAAGTTTATCCATTTTCATCCTTTAGTGTCACATATGGAGATTATGCTCGGCAACTTGTAGTTGCTGCAGAGGTTATGTGACCTGTAGCTTGTAGATTGGTTGCAGTCTTAATACCGTCAAATTTGTAAAAGCCTTGTGTTAAAATATGAATTAATTTCTTAAAGTTAAATGGTTTAGCTACAAGAGATTTCATAAAAGTAAATTCACAAAATAACGTAATTTGATATGGTATGTTAAATTATAAAATTATTTTTATTATAAAATAAATCTAATCTATCTTAAGAAAACCATATTAGTTTGTGAATTTTTTGTTTGTAAAATCTCTTTGTAGCAGTACTACTTCTCTTTCTTGAAACATTTTGATTTAACAAATTAAGTGATTATTATTAATAATTATTGTTTAATGGTTAAGTTTTAAATAATTGGCATTTAAAAATGCTGTGGAGCGGTTATGGCTTAGGTGTAGAGTAACTATAATTGAGCTGCGTGCGAATGATTGACTTTTCAATAGAGCTGAGTTTCAAACCCAGGGCCAACTCCAACCATGTATTAAATATAAAAAGAAACACTTAACCCTAACATATCATATATTAAATATAAAAAGAAACACTTAACCCTAACACGTCATATCATCTAAGCCGTCCGGTGTCCAGTCCCCACAACGACGTAAATCTCTTGAATATTCAGTGTTCAACTAATCAATATAAAATTACGTGTTCGATCTTCAAATGGGAATATATTACAGCGTGCATGCATGCAGGAGTACTCTCAATCAATCTCAGCCACGGTTGTAAAGTTAGGAAAAGTTTAGTTACAGGCACCCTGCGTACCACTCGGCGCACCATTGCTGACTTGTCAAATGAAACGGTGCGTTTCATTGACAAAGTCGAACAACATCGTCTAGAGCTAAAGTGACCTTGGTCTTCATCAAATGCGAAATTCATTCTCCTTTCCACCAAAATCTCCTTCTTCTAGTTGCAGAACATCAACATCTCAAGTGCCAAACCAGTCCGATCTCCTTTTCCAGACTTTATCCTCCTTCCCTATGAAGACTGAAACCACTAACCCTAACCCCTCCCAGTCCAACCTCCTCCTCCTCCTCCATCGAAACCCTTACCCTTTTAGTCTTCGTTTTCCCAGCCAACAGTACCAAACCACATTAATCGGGTTGATAGTGGAGTTGGGGGTGGCGACGTTGCTAGGCCTCCACCGTGTAACAGGTTGAGAGGACAACCGTGCTCTGTTTCGACTGAGAAAACAGACTTGAGCCCGTGCGTTTTCGTGCGTATGTGTGGATTTATGAATGAGCTATGGACTTCGGTTCAAGGGGAGGAGGAAGGGGTTGGCCAAGGTGACTTCGTGGCGGTGCACGGTGGGGCTAGAAGCTGACGATGGCGACGCTAGGAGCGGCTCATGGTGGTTGTGTGTGTGAGAAGTGGCTGTCGGTTTTGTGGGTTTCTGAAACAAGAAACTTTTGGGTACTTGATCCGTGGTTCACATGGGTTGGATACGGTGGTTACGGCAGTGGTTGGGTGGTTTGCAAGGCTGATGTGAGAGGAGAGGGTGGTGATCTTGCTGTTCATGGTGGCTTTTGGCCATGGATTTGGTGCTCGATGATGAACTCGGTTGATGCGTGGAGGTGATTTCTGGATCAACGTGAGATGAAAATAGAGAAACTAAGAGATAAAAATAGAGAAACTGAGAAAGAAGCTGGCGAGAAAAGATGAAAATGGTGGAGGAGATCCATGGATGAGGTGGTCGCAGAGATGAAAATGACTGAAGCATGTTTTGATTTCGTTTCCCTCTTCTTCTGTGTTTTTTTTTTTTAATAATTTCGCCTGCCACGTTAGCAAATGGTGCCCAAAATGGTGCGCAACTTGTCTGTACGTAGAAGAACTCATAAAGTTATATATATGAGGATCATCTGTGCATACTTGCAACTTGACTAATATTCAATTAATGATTCGTAATAATAAATTCAAGTAATTATATGAAGAAACTAAGAAAATAGATGAATTGAGATTAAATTAACATTGTTTCTACGTTGATGATTGTACAAAAGAATTAGTTGTATGAACAATCAAAGAATCAAAGAATATCTGTGCACGAAATCGATCTTGAACTAAAAAAGCTTGCTAGCAAATTCATCTATGGCCGGCTTTCTGACAAGTTCTCTAAGCTGTGACAAGCTTCTACCCAGTTGCAATGCCACCTTCATTTCAAACAACTCCCCGTTCTCTCTTTTCTCCAAGTCTCCTTCCTCGAGTGTGGCTTCGACTGTTTCTTGCAATAGCCGGAAAAATCCACCACTGTTTCGGTACATCTCGAACACGATTCCAACTTGCCCACCGTGCTGGAAGGCATTCGCACTGGTAGCTAACGCCCCCGCAGCCACGGCTACGATTGCAGCCCATGACCCATTACCAACACATGCAGAGCCGACAGCTGCAATCCCTGTGAGTAATGGACCCGAGATGGATAAGATCTTGTTAATCTTCAGCACCAAGTTGCCTAGCCTTTCGTAGTCCTTACTGTCCTTTCTCTTCACCACTTCTACGATCTCGCGCATTTCTGCTTCAAGTTCCCCACTCCACCCATTCTCGTCTTGTTGTTTTCTTCCATGTGATTTGGTTTTCTTTCGGAGTAGTTGACTTGAAGGCCACCAAGAAGTTGGCTCAAACTTTGCAGGGAATTTGTCAAGCATTGCTCCTAGCAAGGGAAGTGGATAGGCTTGATCAAGGGCCAAAACCCTTTCCATCACGTCCTTCACATCTTCTTCAGTTGTTGCCCCAAGAGCGAGCATAGTTTCTATTTGGCTCCGGAGTTGCTTGAACAATCTGGTAGCATTGCGTTGTTCTTCTGCAAGTTGTGAAGGCTGAATTTTGTTCATCACAAACAGCATCCCTGTGGCTGCAGAATACAAGAGAGTGGACGACAACTTGAGAGCCAGAAGGGGCATTCCGGCGCCACTAATTGCAGCAACACCAGCCATGGTGGCGGCAGTGAGAGTCATCATGTTGATAGAGTTCAGAAGAAGGGTATTCCAGTTGTCACGTTGCTTTCCAATTTTGGCGTGCATCTCGACTCTGTCAGCCACTGCCTCTAAGAGAGCATAGAGCTGGGTGGTGGCAAAGGCAGTTGAGTCTTGTGCTTTAATATCATCGGCGGATGATGTGGTAGTAAAATTGATGTTTTGTAGAACTGGGATTGTGTTTGTGAACCCGTCGACTCTTATATTGTTCAATTCGTCAATCAACTTTCTACTCGTTGGAATTTTGGGAACAGAGAAAGGGGCTTTTGGAAGCTTTGGGACGTGAATATCAGCATTAATTTTCTTGGAGCAACAGCATGAAGAAGAAGAAGAAGGTAATAGGAGAGCTGAAGCTTGTAAGGAAGCCATAATTGACAGAGGTTGTATCGCAGGGTTTGTTTATGTTGCTAGCTGCGCCTTGGAGGAGCGGGAGGGAATTAGTTTGAGAATGCAATTATGCAGGATGGGGAGGCTGGTTGAGTCTTATTTATACCGAGGAAGTAGAGCTGAGAAGAAGGGGTCTGCAGGTTATACCGAAATTAATATTGACTGGCTGGAAGGTTGACTCGGCATATTGGCTGACCCGACCGTTCCCTTATAAATTTCAAGTTCAACATTTCGTTCCTCGCGCGTGATGTTGGGTCTCTCATGCGACGTGGTAAAACTGGTAGCCTAATACAAATAACATTTCCGTTAGTAGTACGTATAACTAGCCTTGGTTTCATTCTTGATCTATTGCGTGTCATGCAAATTATATATATATATATATATATTTCGACTCAACTTTAGGTTTTCACATGGACTGTTTTGAAAAATCATACAATTACATACATGTGTGCGTGGACACATGACTGCATGCAATATTATTCTAAATATTATATAAATCCCTCTAGACTTTTCCCTTGTTGGAGTTTTTTTTTTGCTTACATACGATGGCACCTAAGAGCAGAGAGCTGCATTATCAATTATATATGCAAGAAATGTAAATTATTTCAAGAATTGTTTAAAAAAGGAGTTCCATCCCATTATATATAAAAGGAAATCTAAAATACAATTTGCTACAGTTACCCACTATATGTAACGGGTAATGTTCATCCTTTAAACATTTTTTTATTTTTATATTTCATTTACTCTTTCATTTTCTTTTACTTTAATTTCCAATATTTAAGCAAATTCTTTTTATTGTTCATCATTTAAAACTTTTTAAATATTTCATTTTCTTTTAAAAATATTTTGAAAATATTTTTTATCCAATTTTTTCATATTTTTATTTTATTTTTAATTTTTATTTGGCTTATATATTTTTATTTTATGTGTGTAGGACTGAATTATATTACATTATATATAAAAATATATTGCAAATATAAAAAAAATATATGGATTTTGCAAACTCATTGGTAGAAAGGAAATATTTAAAAAGAATAAAAATAAATATTTAAATGATATGAAGAAAAAATCAAATAAGCAGATATATGATATATATATATAAATATATTGTAAAAGTTAGTTTGTAAAATAGAAAAAGTGAGGCTTCATGATGTATTTTAAAAGATATGATGAAGTATTCATCGTGAATGTTCTAATAGTATAGTTCTAAAATTTACTTGAACAATAATATATTATGAGACAACTCACTTTAAAAAATGATCTCTTTAACGCTCTAAGTAAGTCCTAAAATTCAGATAATTTCTAAGAAGAATATCTAAATCTCTCTCTTATGATATATGATTAAATTGGTGACGACCTCACTCACTATAATTCCATTGTTCATTTTAGAACAGAAGGAACTGAAGACACTTTGACCATATATTGTGAAAACAATACTGAAAACCTTTTGTGTGTATATATATAGTTTATTACATATATCTTTTATTATTTTCCATCTCTATCCTAATTATCGATGCATACATATTACCCAATAGATTTTGAAAGAATCCAAGTTGGTAGTGCAATATTTCAACTTTTAAAAATTTTGTTCCGTACGGGTAAAGTTGTATACTAATTTGCGTATTAATATTGATTCATTCATATTTAAAATTTAAATTTATACTGTTTTTAATAAAATCTACTTTTTGATCAATCATATTAAATTAGTATACATATTAATATACAGTTGTGATTGTAATTAAATTTTTCCCAGAGTTAAAAAGAAACAGTACTGTACCTAACCTAATATATCATATAATTAATCAATACGGATTTTCGGTGTTCAAATATATTACTCCATAAGTACTCTCTCCATGTCTAAGCCAGTACGTACGGTCGTAAAGTTTTAATTTGTGCATGCTTTGCAACTCGACTACTAATCAATAAATACAGTAACAGAAATGCTAGGTGTAGTCGGCGTATACAAGCGAGATGTAAACGGATGTACGAGAGGAATAAAAAAATATATAAAAATGAACTTCTTTTATTTTCTTTTTAACGCGTCTCTCTCTCTCTCACACACACAACTTTTTCTCTCTTTAAGTTTGAGTTCGCCATGGGAGCCTCTAAAGAAAAACATGCCGTCAAAAGTCATATTTTGAGTCAGCCATGATCAAATTTCAAGACCGACACCTCACTCCCCCAAGAAGAACATAGGTTAAAATACTTACAGGCCTTTTTCTTATTTAAAAAAAAAAAAAACAAAAGACATTTTTCTTAACTGAACTGCTGCCTTTGGAGTCGATCTTCTTGAGTATAGGAAAATAATTTGCCAAGTTTGATTTCCCTGCTTCAATCATAATATCCCAAGTAATCTCCTTCAATTATAGCAGATTCAGAATTTGGGTTGGCTAAGTTCACTGAGAATACGGTGTTCGGCGAAGGGGATGGGAAACTTTTTGGGAGAGACTTTGCTTCTTTGAAATATGCTGAAGGTTTGGACTACGGTCTACCGACAAAGTGCAGAACAAAGATAGAGAGATGGGTGAGAGAAAGAACAAGTCATCTGTTGGGAAAAAGAAGGAGAGAGAAAGTAAGAGTTAAAAAATAAAAAAGTGGGACCAAACTGTCAGCCGTTTGTGTGCCGACTGCACACACACAGACTGCATATAGACTTTTCCTTATATATAAACACACACAGAGAGATGATCAACTTGACTTAATTTTAGCACTAGTAGCTGCATGCGTAGAAATTTGAAGATTATAAATTAACATTATTTCTACGTTGGTGATTGTACAAAAGATCGAACTAGTTATATGAACATTAATCAAAGAATCAAAGAATAAGCACTGTGCACGAAATCGATCTTGAACTAAAAAAGCTTGCTAGCGAATTCATCTATGGCAGTTCCGTCTAGACGATAAGAAGCTGACTTTCTAGCAACTTCTCTGAGCTGCGACAAGCTTCTCCCCAGTTGCAGTGCCACCTTCATTTCAAACATCTCCCCGTTCTCTCTTTTCTCCAAGTCTCCTTCCTCGAGTGTGGCTTCGATTGTTTCCTGCAATAGCCGGAAAAATCCACCGCTGTTTCGGTACATCTCGAACACCATTCCAACTTGCCCACCATGCTGGAAGGCATTTGCACTGGTAGCCAAAGCCCCTGCCGCCACGGCTACGATTGCAGCCCATGACACATTACCAACAAATGCAGAGCCGATAGCTGCAATCCCTGTGAGTAATGGACCAGAGATGGCTAAAATCTTGTTAATCTTCAACAACAGGTTGCCCAGCCTTTCGTAGTCCTTACTGTCCTTTCTCTTCACCACTTCAACGATGTCCCGCATTTCTACTTCAAGTTCATCACTCCACCCATTGTTCTCTCGTTGTTTTCTTTCATGTGATTTAGTTTTCTTTTGGAGTAATTGGTGTGAAGGCCACCAAGTAGCAGGCTCAAACTTTGAGGGGAATTTATCAAGCATTGCTCCTAGCAAGGGAAGGGGGAAAGCTCGGTCAAGGGCCAAAACCCTTTCCATCACGTCCTTCACATCTTCTTCCGTTGTTGCCCCAAGAGCGAGCATAGTTTCTATATGGCTCCGGAGTTGCTGGAACAATCTGGTAGCATTGCGTTGTTCTTCTGCAAGTTGTGAAGGCTGAATTTTGTTCATCACAAGCAGCATCCCTGTGGCTGCAGAATACAAGAGAGTGGACGACAACTTGAGAGCCAGAAGGGGCATTCCGGCGCTACCAATCGCAGCAACACCAGCCATGGTTGCGGCGGTGAGAGTGATCATGTTGATGGAGTTCAGAAGAAGGGTATTCCAATTGTCACGTTGCTTTCCAATGTTGGCGTGCATCTCGACTCTGTCAGCCACGACCTCTAAGAGGGCATAAAGTTGGGTGGTGGCAAAAGCAGTTGAGTTCTGTGCTTTAGTATCATCGACGAATGGTGTGGTAGTAAAATTGATGTTTTGTAGAACTGGGATTGTGTTTGTGAACCCGTCGACCCTTATATTGTTCAATTCGTCAATCAGCTTTCTGCTCGTTGGGATTTTGGGAACGGAGAAAGGGGCTTTTGGAAACTTTGGGACATGAATTGCAGCATTAATTTTCCTGGAACAGCAGCATGAAGAAGAAGAAGAAGAAGGTAATAGGAGAGCTGAAGCTTGTAAGGAAGCCATAATTGACAGAGGTTGTATCGCAGGGTTTGTTAATGTTGGAGGAGCAGGAGGGAAGGCTGAGAATGCAATTATGCAGGGTAGGGAGGCGGGTTGAGTCCTATTTATACCAAGGAAGTGGAGCTGAGAAGAAGGGGTCAGGTTTTATACGGAAATTAATATTGACTGGCTGACAGGTTGACTGGGCATATTGGCTGACCCGGCCGTTCTCTTTCTCATAAATTTCAAGTTCAACGTTTCGTTCGTCGCCCGGGTTGTTGGGTCTCTGATGCGACGTAGTAAAATCTAGTAATGGTTATCCAAAAAAAAAAAAAAAATCTAGTAATGAAAATATCTTCTATTACGTTTTCTATTGTTCAGCAGGTCAATATCTTCGACTCGAAAGTTTAGGCTAATTTTTCACACTATATTTACAAGTTGATGTAAAGAAAATATAAATCTTTCTACGTCACATACATAATAGAATTTGGTTTAATTTAAATCTCTCTTATAAATCATCTGCTAGCTTATGTTAGATAAATATGTATATATATATATATATCCATAAAAGAGGATGTGTCTTTTTGATTAATTTATAAGTAGCAAAGTTTCGTACAAAGACTATTTTCATTAATGTTTTAAAATCCGTTTTAGTGGTCATTGTGGTTTAAGTATTGAAATGAAATATTTTAATACCGATACGTTCCTGATTAGTTATATATATATATATATATATATATATATATTAAGTGAGAATAAAAGTAGAAATATATGTATATATAAGTGTGTATCATATATATATATATTACATATATTTGTGTGTATATATCTTTCTATAATAATAATGGTCTATGTTGCTGCTACAGTAATGAACAGTAAAATCACATTACGTTTTCGTGTTTTTCCTATCTTCACTTTCCTTCAATTTTTGTGTATACCATCTATGCAAAATAAATCACTCTTTGTGTCATGAAAAACAAATAAATATGCAAAATAAATGTGTTTTTCCATCAGTGAATGATGAATTGTGTTAGTACTAAAGCCTGCTGTTGTGTTCCCTCTGTCAGTTATAAGTGCATGCGTATAGAAGCTCCTCTTCCGTTCAGTTCTCTGTCAGTTATCAGTGCATGCGTATAGAAGCTCCTCTTCCCTTCAGTTGGCTATTGCATGCGTATAAGCTACTCTTTCCATCAGTTGGTCAGTGCATGCGTATGGTAATGCCAGTTGTCAGAATAAATTACAGCAAAAACAAATACAATTGTATTAAAACAATGTACTCTTAAAAACAAATAAAAAATCTTGCTCGTTCATTCTCCTGTATGTAATATATTATCTGATATTCTGAATTGTAATTTCCTACAAAATAAAATAAAACTGCACTCATTATTGAAAAAATAATCATCTATGCTAATGCTACAGTAATGATCAGTAAAATCACAATCAGAAAACCAATTTGATTTTTAAAATGAAACTGGAAAACCAATATGGCTTGATTGGTTTTCCAGTGATTTGTAGATATTGGTTTTCCAGTGGCTGAAACTGGAAATCCAATATCTGGTGTCAAAGTTTACACATTTCGTATATCTATATGGCTTGATTGGTTTTCCAGTTCTACATATAAGTGGATAAATAAAACTGCACTCATTAGTCATTACTGCAGGAAAAAAATTTTTAAAATTAAAAAAAAAAAACAAAAGATTTCGCCAGTTTTACATTTCCTATATCTATATGGTTTGATTGGTTTTCCAGTGGCTTGATTGGTTTTGCAGTGGTTTGATGCCGCCAGTTTTCCATTTGGTTTTCCTATCTGGTTTCATTGGTTTTCCAGTGGCTTGATTGGTTTTGCAGTGGTCTGATGCATATGATGGGACACCCTAGGAGGACAGTTCAGGAAGCCATTGCACCTTAAAAGGATCTATGAAGATTATTTTCGTTCACCCTGCTTCCCTGCTTATTTTGTTTGGTGATTTCTTTCAGAGCTGCACATTTACTTCTTGGGTTATTTTCCTTACCCTACTACCTTTTCTTTCTTCTTTCTTTCATTGTTACCTTACCCTACTAGCTTTTATTTGTTCTTTTTTTCATTGTTTCCTGCAGTGCTTAATGTTTTCTGTTGGTTTTTAATGGTGATTCCTTTTCAGGTCTTCTTGGTTGGAGACTTTCAGAGTTTCTGATTTTTATCTTTGTTAGTCTATCTTGTGGTTTACTTTATTCAAATTTATGCTATTTTCTGGTTTTCAAAGTTTTACATTTCTAATTTTTATCATTGTAAGTCTATCTTGTGGTTTACTTTATTCAAATTTATGCGATTTTCTGGTTTGGTTCATGCTATATATAAGAAGGTGCAAAATATGGAAAGACCTAAAAAGATAGTGTTGAGTTGTATTTGTTTTCTTAATTCTTTCCTTTTTTTTTTGGTTATCTTCCACTTTTCGATCCCTTTCATTTGCTATTGTCAGATTTATATTGTTTTTTGGCTGGGTTGATGTTGTATTTAAGGATACTACTATGTTCAAAGATCTAAAAATAAAAATGTGTTCCAATAATAATGTACTCCTTTTATTGTTAGCTATCTTGACAGTGAATAGGTTAAGAAAGAAAAATAGTGTGATGTTGTGTCAGTGATATATCTAAGGCTACGAGCAAAAAGAGATTTAGAAGTACATCCTAGGGTGAGGATCTAAAAATAAAAATGTGTTCCAATAAAAATGTATTCTTTTCTTGTTGGCTATCTTGATAGTGAATAGGTTAAGAAAAGAAAAGTAGTGTGAAGTAGTGTGATGTTGTGTCAGTGGAAATTAAAAAACTTTAAAAAAAAACTACAAAAAAAAATGGAACAACAGTTAAATCAGATGAACTAATCACAGTCAAACCAGATGAAGTAATCACAGTAATTCCAAGAGCCAAATAGTGAAAAAATTAGGAGAAAAAAACAAAAGAAATAAATCTGGTTTTTTGGTTGGAATAACAAAAAATTAAATTGGTACTTTATAAAATAATAAGACTATTTAATATCTAGCAAAATAACAGCATATAATAGACCCAAATAAATAAATAAAACCCCACCTTTAAAAAAAATCCAAAACAGACCCTAATCCTTTACCACATGCTCACAAAACTAAAACACTACAAAAAAATAGTGATATATCTAAGGCTAAGAGCAAAAAGAAAATTAGAAGTGCATCCTAGGGTGAGAATACTATAGATAAACTATATTTCTAATCATTTAAGTGTAGAACTACCTAAAATGGTGACTACAGTCTTCTCCTAAATTCGGTGACTACAGTCTTCCCCTAAATTCTGTCTCAACAAAGTTAAATAGTTTGGGAAATGTATCCTCTAACCAGATTATTCCCCATAATATTCAACCTGCACATGTGAACTGAGCTAAGTTAATTAAACTAGATAAACTCTGATAAACCTATATTAAACATCAAATTTCTGTTTTAAGTGGCTAACCCTGGTGAAATCTAATTATTTACAAGCATACTTTGGTCTAGAGGATTTATCTCTACATTTAGTGGTTAATGGGTATTGAATTTGTCTTTAGGGGAATATGATGTGGTGATAGTATGTCTAGGTGCCAAAGTAGATTTGCTTCCAGAGTTCTCAGGAAAGCTTCCTTTGAGGACTTGCAGGGGTGTTGTTGCTCACATGTTACTGCTTGCTGATAAGGGGTCAAAGTTATCTTATGTCTTGTATATTTTGCCAGTGTTTCAAATTATATGAGCCCCATCGGTTTGGATAACTCAATTGTGGTACCACAAAAAAAATCATATTTCACAACATTAACGGGGCGGTATATTGGATTTTTTTTTATATATAAATGAGTTTTAACTTAACAATTACATTATAATCTGTTTTTCTTCTTCTAAATTGGTACCAAATATTCTTAAAAATATAATAAAATTAAATTTTAATATTGTGCATCATTTTATTTCATATAGTTTTGAGTTCCATAAATATTTAACTTATTTAATCTCTTTTAAATCTGTTTGAATCTTTTTATTTACATTATCACTTATCAATTAGTACAACTTTTTTTCTTAACTAGGCACATTGCTCAGACAAAATATAAAAGGAACATTCTTATCAAAATAGACCCAAATCAATAGATTTCCAAACCTAACCCAAAATCTCCACGGAAAAAACCCTAAAATCTCCACGGAATCTACAGATTTCCAAACCTAACCCAAAAAAAATTCCTCAAAGATTATTCCATTCAAACATTCTGATCAAAACAGGCCCATATCATCAACAAAGTAATAAAAGCAAAAAAAACCCTAAAGTCTCCACGAAATCTATAGATTTCCAAATCTAACCCACAAATATTCCTCAAAGATTCTTCTATTCAAATATTCTCAATAAAACAGACCCAAATCGACAAAGTAATAAAAGGAAAAAAAAAAAAACCTAAACCCCACGTCGTAAACTCGTAACCAAAGTCAGCCAAGGAGATCGCAAATATTCTTATACTCAAAGCAACGATTGCATAAAAATAATCCAGAAGATAAAATCATGCTCACAGCGCACCAAAAGATAAAATCTTTAGTCTGAAAACCCTAATATCTACAAGTTTCTTTAGACCCAAACACAAACCAGAAGATAAATGAACAAAACAAAGAGAAAGTGAAAGCTAGAGGTAAATGAACAAACCAGCAGAGGAGGAGGAGCAGGAGTGAAAATGTAGAGGAAAAGGCTACCAGCAAAAAGAGAATTAGAAGTACATCCTAGAGTGAGGATCTAAAAATAAAAATGTGTTCCAATAAAAATGTATTCTTTTTTTGTTGGTTATCTTGATAGTGAATAGGTTAAGAAAAGAAAAGTAGTGTGATGTTGTGTCAGTGGAAATTAAAAAACTTCCACAAAAAAAAAACTACAAAAAAAAAATGGAATAGCAGTTAAACCAGATGAACTAATCACAGTCAAACCAGATGAAGTAATCACAATAATCACAGTAATTTCAAGAGCCAAACAGTGAAAAAATAAGGAGAAAAAAACAGAAGAAATAACTCTGATTTTTTGGTTGGAATAACAAAAAATTAAATTGGTACTTTATAAAATAACAAGACTATTTAATATCTAGCAAAATAACAGCATGACTGCTGCATGCAATTATATTCTAAACATTATATAAATCCCTTTAGATTTTTGCTTGAAGCTGTCGTTTTTTTTCTTTTTCTTTTTTCCTTTTTTTTTTGAAATGAAACTGAATTTCATTAAACATCAAGAAATAATACATTCTTTATCTCTTAAAATAACAGACATAACCTCCCATGGCCCTTCTTCAATCCAAACTAATTTGGAACCTAAACTCATTGTATATTGTGCAGTAGCATGAGCTGCCTGATTTCCTTCCCTCTTTATAAACACTACCCTCCAGTTAGCCTGCCCTGCCAAAAGGAACTGAATGTTTTCGATCAGCTGACCCTTCCATGAGCAATCCACATTATGTCCATTAATGCTGTCAATCACCTGCTTCGCATCACCCTCAAAGATCACATTAGAAAGCCTTATCTAATGACACAGTTGCATGGCTCAGAGTAGTGCATAGCACTCTGCATGAAAGACAGAAGAGACATGTGATTTCGGAGCAGATCCCCATTGTTCTATCATCTTATATGTATGTCGCATCAAAGTTGATCTTACAGAAAGGTTCCACAGTTGGTTCCCATAACACCCAGACCCCTTCTTACATCTGTACTTCTAGCTCTGTATGTTGATGATTCTGCACCCGACCAACCTTTTTGAATACTTCAAGGTCGTCTAATGCATATTTGTAAAGTATAGACGGACTTTGAAATTTCTGATCAAAGATATCTACTGCAGCAGGACATGACCATAGAACATGTAGAATTGTCTCCTCTTTAGTGCAAACAAGATACAAACTCTCCTCCACAACCTGTTTTCTATTCAAAATACCCTTCGTGGGAAGAATATCATTTAGAGCTCTCCATAGAAATTGCTTAACCTTCCCAAGAACATGCAGATGCCAAACTTTCTTCCATTGATCATCTCCAACACCACCATTGGAAGGCTGCCCTTGAGTATGTCTTCTCATATCATAATCCACAAAGTAGGCACTCTTACCAGAAAACACTCCATTGAAGGAATTCACCAACATAAGTTTATCATTGACCCCTCAAATGCTGACAGGAAGACTAGATGTTAGTTCAGCATCTTCTTTGTTAAACACAGCCTCTATCAAATCAGTATTCCATTCATGGTTCTCCACATTGATCAATTCTACCACTCTAGCTTCAGGATCTAACATATTAATAGGAGTTTGTACCATATAAGTAGTAGGTCTAGGTATCCATCTGTCATGCCAAATTCTGATATTCTCCCCATTCCTAACCCACCACATAGAACCTGCCTTCACTAAATCTATAGAAGACCAAAGACTCCTCCAAATGTGAGATGGAGAAGGTCCAATCGTTTTTTTTCTTACTTGCTTTGGCACTAATACAATATTTAAGGCCATGTTTGGAAAGTAAGATGAGTTAAAAATATTTTATTTTGTATCAAAACTTCTCATAATTTCATTATTAAACATCAATTAAACATAAAATATTTTTCAATTTTAAATTTTAAGTTTTTTCATCCAATCATTATAACTTTCCCAAGCTGCCAAAAAAATACAAAATACAATACAATTTTTTCAAATTTCAAAATAAAAACAGTACTACGTTAATTATATTTAATCATTTTTTTTAAATTTTTAATATTTGTTCCTCTCATTTCTAAGAACCCAATAAAATATTTTAAATCAAACAATTTCACTACTATTCACAAATAAAAATTTTATATGTAGTCACTTTTACGTACTTTTTGTGCACTTTATTAATGTGATTGGTTACGTAATTTTTTATAATATAAAATAACTGTTTTGGTTAATCACATTAATGGAGTGTGCAAGGAATATACAAAAGTGACTGTATGTAGCAGAACTCATTTACAAAAATATAATCTCGTCTCATTACCCGAACATGTCCTCTAACGCAACCCATCTTTTGCTTTTATGCTTTTGCTTCTTGACATGGGCCTAGATTAACCTCTATGTTTTTATTATAGGCACCATGCATTGAAAAACTTTATTGCACTTCCTTTTTATTATTTTTTCGATATTCAAATGAATCAAATATGATGCTCCATTGTTAATTTACATCCCTTAGAGTTTGTATTTAAACTTCAGATCATACTATGTATGGAAGAGAAATATACATATAAATTAAGACCCACAATATTTATTAAACATATAGGGCTTATTTGGAAATATATGTGATATTAAAATTTTCATATCATCTTCTTTCTAAACATAATTCAAATAAAAAATGTTCAAATTAATCATTACAACTTTTCTAAACTTTTAAACCAAAAACAATTCAACTTTTTTCACATTTCTAACAAAAAATAATATTATAAAATTTTATTATAATAATATTTTAATTTTATAATATTTTTTATTTAACTTTTTCTCTCTCCTTTTCCAAAACTCAAAAAATACTCAACTCAAACTATCTCATTACTACTTACAAACTATCTTATTATTATTTACAAAATTTTTATCTCATCTCACTTCCCAAACGAGCCCTTAGTGTTGTTTGAAAAATTCACTCACACAACTATAAATATTGTGAGATTCACTTTATATAATTATATATCTCTCACACTCTAAACCCTATAGTTCGGATAGAAATTATAAGAAGATTGAATCTCTCTCTTATAATATAGGATTATATTGGTGATCTCATTCACCATCACCGTTGTTCATTTTAGAAGATATATATATTACATATATTTGTGTGTATATATCTTTCTATAATAATAATGGTCTATGTTGCTGCTACAGTAATGAACAGTAAAATCACATTACGTTTTCGTGTTTTTCCTATCTTCACTTTCCTTCAATTTTTGTGTATACCATCTTGCAAAATAAATCACTCTTTGTGTCATGAAAAACAAATAAATATGCAAAATAAATGTGTTTTTCCATCAGTGAATGATGAATTGTGTCAGTACTAAAGCCTGCTGTTGTGTTCCCTCTGTTAGTTATCAGTGCATGCGTATAGAAGCTTCTCTTCCCTTCAGTTCCTCTGTCAGTTATCAGTGCATGCGTATAGAAGCTCCTCTTCCCTTCAGTTGGCCAATGCATGTGTACAGAAGCTCCTCTTCCCTTCAGTTGGCCAGTGCATGCATATAAGCTACTCTTTCCATCAGTTGGTCAGTGCATGCGTATGGATAATGCCAGTTGTCAGAATAAATTACAGAAAAAACAAATACAATTGTATTAAAACAATGTACTCTTAAAAACAAATAAAAAATCTTGCTCGTTCATTCTCCTGTATGTAATATATTATCTGATATTCTGAATTGTAATTTCCTACAAAATAAAATAAAACTGCACTCATTATTGAAAAAATAATCATCTATGCTAATGCTACAGTAATGATCAGTAAAATCACAATCAGAAAACCAATTTGATTTTTAAAATGAAACTGGAAAACCAATATGGCTTGATTGGTTTTCCAGTGATTTGTAGATATTGGTTTTCCAGTGGCTGAAACTGGAAATCCAATATCTGGTGTCAAAGTTTACACATTTCGTATATCTATATGGCTTGATTGGTTTTCCAGTTCTACATATAAGTGGATAAATAAAACTGCACTCATTAGTCATTACTGCAGGAAAAAAATTTTTAAAATTAAAAAAAAAAAACAAAAGATTTCGCCAGTTTTACATTTCCTATATCTATATGGTTTGATTGGTTTTCCAGTGGCTTGATTGGTTTTGCAGTGGTCTGATGCCGCCAGTTTTCCATTTGGTTTTCCTTATCTGGTTTCATTGGTTTTCCAGTGGCTTGATTGGTTTTGCAGTGGTCTGATGCATATGATGGGACACCCTAGGAGGACAGTTCAAGGAAGCCATTGCACCTTAAAAGGATCTATGAAGATTATTTTCGTTCACCCTGCTTCCCTGCTTATTTTGTTTGGTGATTTCTTTCAGAGCTGCACATTTACTTCTTGGGTTATTTTCCTTACCCTACTACCTTTTCTTTCTTCTTTCTTTCATTGTTACCTTACCCTACTAGCTTTTATTTGTTCTTTTTTTCATTGTTTCCTGCAGTGCTTAATGTTTTCTGTTGGTTTTTAATGGTGATTCCTTTTCAGGTCTTCTTGGTTGGAGACTTTCAGAGTTTCTGATTTTTATCTTTGTTAGTCTATCTTGTGGTTTACTTTATTCAAATTTATGCTATTTTCTGGTTTTCAAAGTTTTACATTTCTAATTTTTATCATTGTAAGTCTATCTTGTGGTTTACTTTATTCAAATTTATGCGATTTTCTGGTTTGGTTCATGCTATATATAAGAAGGTGCAAAATATGGAAAGACCTAAAAAGATAGTGTTGAGTTGTATTTGTTTTCTTAATTCTTTCCTTTTTTTTTTGGTTATCTTCCACTTTTCGATCCCTTTCATTTGCTATTGTCAGATTTATATTGTTTTTTGGCTGGGTTGATGTTGTATTTAAGGATACTACTATGTTCAAAGATCTAAAAATAAAAATGTGTTCCAATAATAATGTACTCCTTTTATTGTTAGCTATCTTGACAGTGAATAGGTTAAGAAAGAAAAATAGTGTGAGTGTTGTGTCAGTGATATATCTAAGGCTACGAGCAAAAAGAGATTTAGAAGTACATCCTAGGGTGAGGATCTAAAAATAAAAATGTGTTCCAATAAAAATGTATTCTTTTCTTGTTGGCTATCTTGATAGTGAATAGGTTAAGAAAAGAAAAGTAGTGTGAAGTAGTGTGATGTTGTGTCAGTGGAAATTAAAAAACTTTAAAAAAAAACTACAAAAAAAAATGGAACAACAGTTAAATCAGATGAACTAATCACAGTCAAACCAGATGAAGTAATCACAGTAATTCCAAGAGCCAAATAGTGAAAAAATTAGGAGAAAAAAACAAAAGAAATAAATCTGGTTTTTTGGTTGGAATAACAAAAAATTAAATTGGTACTTTATAAAATAATAAGACTATTTAATATCTAGCAAAATAACAGCATATAATAGACCCAAATAAATAAATAAAACCCCACCTTTAAAAAAAATCCAAAACAGACCCTAATCCTTTACCACATGCTCACAAAACTAAAACACTACAAAAAAATAGTGATATATCTAAGGCTAAGAGCAAAAAGAAAATTAGAAGTGCATCCTAGGGTGAGAATACTATAGATAAACTATATTTCTAATCATTTAAGTGTAGAACTACCTAAAATGGTGACTACAGTCTTCTCCTAAATTCGGTGACTACAGTCTTCCCCTAAATTCTGTCTCAACAAAGTTAAATAGTTTGGGAAATGTATCCTCTAACCAGATTATTCCCCATAATATTCAACCTGCACATGTGAACTGAGCTAAGTTAATTAAACTAGATAAACTCTGATAAACCTATATTAAACATCAAATTTCTGTTTTAAGTGGCTAACCCTGGTGGAATCTAATTATTTACAAGCATACTTTGGTCTAGAGGATTTATCTCTACATTTAGTGGTTAATGGGTATTGAATTTGTCTTTAGGGGAATATGATGTGGTGATAGTATGTCTAGGTGCCAAAGTAGATTTGCTTCCAGAGTTCTCAGGAAAGCTTCCTTTGAGGACTTGCAGGGGTGTTGTTGCTCACATGTTACTGCTTGCTGATAAGGGGTCAAAGTTATCTTATGTCTTGTATATTTTGCCAGTGTTTCAAATTATATGAGCCCCATCGGTTTGGATAACTCAATTGTGGTACCACAAAAAAAATCATATTTCACAACATTAACGGGGCGGTATATTGGATTTTTTTTTTATATATAAATGAGTTTTAACTTAACAATTACATTATAATCTGTTTTTCTTCTTCTAAATTGAGTACCAAATATTCTTAAAAATATAATAAAATTAAATTTTAATATTGTGCATCATTTTATTTCATATAGTTTTGAGTTCCATAAATATTTAACTTATTTAATCTCTTTTAAATCTGTTTGAATCTTTTTATTTACATTATCACTTATCAATTAGTACAACTTTTTTTCTTAACTAGGCACATTGCTCAGACAAAATATAAAAGGAACATTCTTATCAAAATAGACCCAAATCAACAGATTTCCAAACCTAACCCAAAATCTCCACGGAAAAAACCCTAAAATCTCCACGGAATCTACAGATTTCCAAACCTAACCCAAAAAAAATTCCTCAAAGATTATTCCATTCAAACATTCTGATCAAAACAGGCCCTATATCAACAAAGTAATAAAAGCTAAAAAAAACCCTAAAATCTCCACGAAATCTATAGATTTCCAAATCTAACCCACAAATATTCCTCAAAGATTCTTCTATTCAAATATTCTCAATAAAACAGACCCAAATCGACAAAGTAATAAAAGGAAAAAAAAAAAAACCTAAACCCCACGTCGTAAACTCGTAACCAAAGTCAGCCAAGGAGATCGCAAATATTCTTATACTCAAAGCAACGATTGCATAAAAATAATCCAGAAGATAAAATCATGCTCACAGCGCACCAAAAGATAAAATCTTTAGTCTGAAAACCCTAATATCTACAAGTTTCTTTAGACCCAAAACAAACCAGAAGATAAATGAACAAAACAAAGAGAAAGTGAAAGCTAGAGGTAAATGAACAAACCAGCAGAGGAGGAGGAGCAGGAGTGAAAATGTAGAGGAAAAGGCTACCAGCAAAAAGAGAATTAGAAGTACATCCTAGAGTGAGGATCTAAAAATAAAAATGTGTTCCAATAAAAATGTATTCTTTTTTTGTTGGTTATCTTGATAGTGAATAGGTTAAGAAAAGAAAAGTAGTGTGATGTTGTGTCAGTGGAAATTAAAAAACTTCCACAAAAAAAAAACTACAAAAAAAAAATGGAATAGCAGTTAAACCAGATGAACTAATCACAGTCAAACCAGATGAAGTAATCACAATAATCACAGTAATTTCAAGAGCCAAACAGTGAAAAAATAAGGAGAAAAAAACAGAAGAAATAACTCTGATTTTTTGGTTGGAATAACAAAAAATTAAATTGGTACTTTATAAAATAACAAGACTATTTAATATCTAGCAAAATAACAGCATGACTGCTGCATGCAATTATATTCTAAACATTATATAAATCCCTTTAGATTTTTGCTTGAGCTGTCTTTTTTTTCTTTTTCTTTTTTTCCTTTTTTTTTTGAAATGAAACTGAATTTCATTAAACATCAAGAGACAATACATTTTTATCTCTTAAAATAACAGACATAACCTCCCATGGCCGTAAAATTGATGTTTTGTAGAACTGGGATTGTGTTTGTGAACCCGTCGACCCTTATATTGTTCAATTCGTCAATCAGCTTTCTGCTCGTTGGGATTTTGGGAACGGAGAAAGGGGCTTTTGGAAACTTTGGGACATGAATAGCAGCATTAATTTTCCTGGAACAACAGCATGAAGAAGAAGAAGAAGGTAATAGGAGAGCTGAAGCTTGTAAGGAAGCCATAATTGACAGAGGTTGTATCGCTGGGTTTGTTTATGTTGGAGGAGCAGGAGGGAAGGTTGAGAATGCAATTATGCAGGGTAGGGAGGTGGGTTGAGTCCTATTTATACCAAGGAAGTAGAGCTGAGAAGAAGGGGTCAGGTTTTATACGGAAATTAATATTGACTGGCTGACAGGTTGACTGGGCATATTGGCTGACCCGGCCATTCTCTTTCTCATAAATTTCAAGTTCAACATTTCGTTCCTCGCCCGTGTTGTTGGGTCTCTGATGCGACGTAGTAAAAACTAGTATCCTAATGCAAATAACATTTTCGTTACCACTAGCCTTGCTTTGTTTCATTCTTCTATTACGTTTTCTATTGTTCAGCAGGTCAATATCTTCGACTCGAAAGTTTAGGCTAATTTTTCACACTATATTTACAAGTTAATGTAAAGAAAATATAAATCTTTCTACGTCACATACATAATAGAATTTGGTTTAATTTAAATCCCTCTTATAAATCATCTGCTAGCTTATGTTATATAAATAAATATATATATATATATATATATATATATATATATATCCATAAAAGAAGATGTGTCTTTTAGATTAATTTAAAAGTAGCAAAGTTTCGTACATAGACTATTTTCATTAATGTTTTACAATCCGTTTTAGTGGTCATTGCGGTTTAGTTATTGAAATGAGATATTTTGATACCGATAGATTCCTATATACCGCTTTGGGATTAGTTGCATATATATATATATATATTAACTGAGAATAAAAATAGAAATATATGTATACATAAGTATGTATCATATCTATAGTGATAATATAAGCAGCAATCCGCAATCTACAGTGTTAAGAACAATAAATTTTTTTCCCCCAATTTTTTTTTTTCCGTCCAAATTTTTTTGTCCCATTTTACCCTTCATTTTATGTGGTAATTACCGTAGTTTGTATTTTACTTTTATTTCACCAACATTTTTTTTGGTCTTTCTGCCTTCCCACTGATAGTTTGGTTTTTATTATTGTATTTCTGATTTTGCCCTTAATTTTATTGTTTACTTCTTTCTCCTTAGTGTCGTTTTGTTTTGCCGGCTTGATGTTTTTGTCTTTTTACCCTTAATGTTTATCTCTTGATCTGAGAAAGTGAATCGAACTGTAGTTTAAATATCTCTTGATATTTACACTTTTATTGTTTTTCTCAGTATTCTAAAAATTAACTGTATTGTGTGAATAAATTTGTTACATTATATAATTACATGATATGGATATGTATTACAGTAAAAAAAAATTGAAAGATAAAAACTATATTTGCATATTTACATCTGTTTTTACAAAGAGTAGAGCCAACAAAAAAATTAAACCCATCAAACAAATTCGATATTCTGAAATTTCATCTTCTGATTTCTTCGTATATGCTGAGAACACAAAAATAAAAAACTGCAGTTAAGAGTAAAAAAATAAAACCCAGTTTCAAAATTTTTGAAAAAAAAAAACTCTCAGATTTAAAAAATTCCCTCTTAGATGTGAAAAATATTTATACTGATAATATATATCAATACACCAAAATAATGCACAAATGAAAAATATTTCACCTTCCGGCGTGGTCGTGGGCTGCCACGGGTGGCCATTTGCAGCGGATGTGAACTGTGATGCGAGGGAGATGCAACTAACAATAGATCCAACCGAGAAACCCAGAAATATCCATCAGGAAAAACAAAAAGTTCGTCCAACAAACAACAGATCCAACCAACAAACCAAAAATATCGATCAGATAAAAAATTTAAAAATAAAAACCCAAACAGAGTGCTTTAATACACACAATGGTGAAATAATACACAAGTGAGAAAGATCTCACCTTCCACCGTGGTCGTGGGCTGCTACGCGCGGCCATAGGCAGCGGATCTTAGCCACGATGTGAGAAAGAACCAACAAAGAATAAATCCAACCAAAAAATTCGAAAATATCCATCGGAAAAAAAAAATAGACCCAAACACAGTGCCTTAATACACACGAGATGCCGAAATATACAGAGAGAAGCCGTGAGGGATAAGTTGTTGTACAGATCTGAAAAATCCAAACATCAAACAACAAAATAAGACATAACAAGAACAAGATAAGAGAAGAGACAAAAACAAAAACAAAAAACGACAAAGAAAATCAAACAAAAATATATTTGTTTAGATCTGAAAATAAAAACAAAAAAAATTAAAAATCGTAAAGAACAATCTTGATCTAGATGTATAAAAAAGCAACAAAAAATATGCGAAATAAATGGTTCACATCTGAAATTTAAAAAAAAAAAAGATTAGTATACCGTAAAGAACAATCTAAATCTAAACAAACAAAAGTGAACAAAAAATAAATCAAATAAATGCAAGATATGAGTAATGCGGATGAAAGTGCAAAAGATTGAAAGGAGAAGAAAATACAAACAAAGATCAAAGAAGAAGATGAAAGCTGTAAAAGAAAGAGAGGAGAGAGAGAGAGAGAGAGAGAGAGAGAGAGAGAGAGAGAGAGATGGGACGACAGCTGAAATGGGAAGGGAGAGAAATGAGAGAATTGGTGTTAACGATGCTTAGTTATATTATATAAATATTTATATAATTATAATCATTTAAACTTTTATTAGATTTATTTACTTTCAATTATCTAGACTTTTAGTCATACTTATATTTTTTATAATTTTAAATAATAATTTTAAAAATAATTTAAATAGTTATGGAAATACAAAAATAATTAATTATAAAAAAATTATCATACCCACAAAAAAATTATGTAAATTTTTGATTAAAATATTCACTAGAGTAATATTTCAAAAAATAAGAAAAAATATTGAATAATTAAATTTTTAAATAGAAGTAAAAAATATTTACTGAAAAATAATAAAGAAATATTATTTTAATATAATAGAGAAAAGATAGATAGTGAGATATTGGAGTTTTTGAAAAATGAGTAAAATTCAGAGAAAAATTTTCAAAAATGTCATTTTTTCCTAAATTATAAAGAATTTTATGACAAATTTAATGTGAATGCCCTTATAACATTACTTTTTTATTTTATTCCAAATTTGTCTATTTTGCTTTTTGTTAGATTTTCATTTGTTTATTCATCACTTAAACCGCTTATATGTTAATATAAGATTAATTTTGAATATTATTTTTTTATTAATATTTTCTTTTAATCATTTAAACTTTCTATTATATTTATTTACTTACAATTATCTACACTTTTTATCATACTCATATTTATTATTGTTTTAAATAATAATTTTAAAAATAATTTAAATAATTATGAAAATATAAAAAATTTAATTATAAAAGTATTATCATACCCACAAAAAAATGATTTAATTTTTTTAAAGTATTCACTAAAGTAATAATTTAAAAAATAAGAAAAAATATTGAGTTGTTAAATTTGTAAATTGAGGTTAAAAAATAATAATAATAAAGAATAGAGTAATATTATTTTAATAGAATAGATAAAAAATACGGAATGAAATGTTACAAGTTTTTAAAAAATAAGTAAAATTTAGAGAAAAATTTTAAGAAATCTCATTTTTAGCTAAATTATAAAAAAAAATTCTGAAAAATTTAATGTGAATGCCTTTATAAGATTACTTTTTTGTTATTTTCTCAAATTTGTTTATTTTGCTTTTTATTAGATTTTGGTTTCTTTTTTTCATCATTTACACTGTTTATCGATAGTACAAAACTAATTTTGAATATTATTGTTTTATTAATATTTTTTTCTAATCATTAAAACTTTTTATTATATTTATTTACTTCCAATTATCTATACTTTTTATTATACTCATATTTATTATAGTTTTAAATAATAATTTTAAAAATATTTTAAATAATTATGGAAATATAAAAAATTTAATTATATAAATATTATCATACCCACGAAAAATGATTTAATTTTTTGTTTAAAATATTCACTAAAGTAACAATCAAAAAAATAAGAAAAAATATTAAGTTGTTAAATTTGTAAACAGAAGTAAAAAAAATAATAATAAAAAAGGAATATCTACACTTTTTATTATACTCATATTTAATATAGTTTTAAATAATAATTTTAAAAATAATTTAAATAATTATGGAAATATAAAAAATTTAATTATAAAAATATTGTCATAGCCACGAAAAATGATTTAATTTTTTGTTTAAAATATTCACTAAAGTAAAAATTAAATAAATAAGAAAAAATATTAAGTTCTTAAATTTGTAAACAGAAGTAAAAAAATAATAATAAAAAATGAATAGAGAAATATTATTTTAATAGAATAGGGAAAAAATAACAAATGAAATGTTCGAGATTTTGAAAAAATAAGTAAATTTTGGGAAAAAAGTTTATATAATGTCTTTTTTAGCAAAATTAAATAGAATTTTACAAGAAATCTAATCTCAATACTTTTATAAAATTATTTTTTTGTTACTTTCTCAAATTTGTTTATTTTATTTTTTATCAGATTCTCGTTTCTTTTTTCATCATTTGCACCGCCTATATGTTAGTATAAGATTGATTTCATATTTACTTTCTTCATTTTGTACTATTTACTATTAAGTAAAATTATTTTCCCCTGTTGTTTTTACTTTTTGAAATTTCCTGTTTCAGTTTTGGCATCTCAATTTGCATTTTGGGTTTCAACTTGAACAAGTAATCTTTTTTAATATTAGTTCTTTTGAATTAAAGATTTATGACAATTTATTCAGTTATTTATTTATTTAGTTATTTCCTTATACACAATATTTAATTGTTACAAACTAATTTACAAAAAAAACAAAATGCATTACAATAAATTTTAGGATTGATGGACAAATAAACTTAAAATGAAAAAACAAGAATAAAAATTTACAAGGATTTTAAAATTTATAAAACTCAATTTAGTTGCAGAATGGGATGATTCAACTTGCTGTAGACCCAGAAATATTCAACCAACAGAGGCACAAAAACTTTAATGTTATCTCCATCGGTCCTGTCCAATATGGGCCTGCACTAGAATGACACCTAAAAAAAAAAAAACAAATCCATAACTTATTTTGTTGTTTATATCTGTGTAATATTTTTGCTGACAAATTTTTGTAACTTAATTAAACAAGTTAACAATACAACGAAACAAACGTGCATCGCACGTTGCACCTCAACTAGTATATATATATATATATTACATATATTTGCGCGTGCGTGTGTGTATATATATATATGTATATATGGAATAATTGAAGATTTTTTAATATACATTGAAAACATTAAAAAAAGTAGAGATATCGTTGTCAAAAACTAATATTAGAAAAATCACAAACTTGATTTCAGACACAAAGGAAAAGAAATAAACAACCAAGAAATTATTACAAGTAATGAGTTTGAGAGAGAGAGAGAGAGAGAGAGAGAGAGAGAGAGAGAGAGAGAATAAGGGGATATATTTAAAGTTATAAAAAAAATTATATAAATCCCTTCTAGATTTTAATATTAAATGAACGCTATCTAGATTTAAAATTTACAAAAATGCCATCAACAAGAAAATTAATTTTCATTAAATCAATCAAAACGGAATGCAGTCTAGAATTTGCTGAAACCAGGTGTAATAGGCCAGAATTTAGAATGATGTATAATGTACTGTGTACTACACCGGAATGAAAAATCCCCAACATTCTACTCAAAACGGAATGAAATCCAAAACTATGGAGTGTTTTGAGTAGAGTTATTATATTCTTAAGCTGTTGTATAAAACATACTATTTACATTATTTAAATGATAAGATTTGATTTGTAAGATTTAGATTTTAGAATTTATCTTTTAAATCAATTTATACCATCTAAACACTTTACTAGATGTGCTGTATATACTGACTTGAGAATAAAATTTTTCTTTTGAGAAATCATAATTATAATTATATATATATATGGACACATGACTGCTGCATGCAATTATATTCTAAACATTATATAAATTCCTTTAGATTTTTGCTCAGAGCTGTCATTTTATTTTTTTTTTCTTTTTTTTTTCTTTTTTTTGAAATGAAACTGAATTTCATTAAACATCAAGAGACAATACATTGTTCATCTCTTAAAATAATAGACATAACCTCCCATGTCCCTTCTTCAATCCATACTAATTCGGAACCTAAACTCTTTGCATTTTGTGTAGAAGCATGAGCTGCCTGATTTCCTTCCCTCTTTATAAACACTACCCTCCAGTTAGTTTGCCCTGCCAATAGGAACTGAATGTTTTCAATCAGTTGACCCTTCCATGAGCAATCCACATTATGTCCATTAATGTTGTCAATCACCTGCTTCGCATCACCCTCAAAGATCACATTAGAAAGCCTTATCTAATGACACAGTTGCATGGCTCAGAGTAGTGCATAGCACTCTTTGTTGATCCCAATTGTTCTATCATCTTATACGTATGTCGTATCAAAGTTGATCTTACAGAAAGGTTCCACAGCTGGTTCCCATAACACCCAGACCCCTTCTTGCATCTATACTTCTGGCTCTATATGTTGATGCTTCTGCACCTGACCAACCTTTTTGAATACTTCAAGGTCGTCTAATGCATATTTGTAAAGTATAGACGGACTTTGAAATTTCTGATCAAAGATATCTACTGCAGCAGGACATGACCATAGAACATGTAGAATTGTCTCCTCTTTAGTGCAAACAAGATACAAACTCTCCTCCACAACCTGTTTTCTATTCAAAATACCCTTCGTGGGAAGAATATCATTTAGAGCTCTCCATAGAAATTGCTTAACCTTCCCAAGAACATGCAGATGCCAAACTTTCTTCCATTGATCATCTCCAACACCACCATTGGAAGGCTACCCTTGAGTATGTCTTCTCATATCATAATCCACAAAGTAGGCACTCTTAACAGAAAACACTCCATTGAAGGAATTCACCCACATAAGTTTATCATTGACCCCTCGAATGCTGATAGGAAGACTAGATGTTAGTTCAGCATCTTCTTTGTTAAACACAGCCTCTATCAAATCAGTATTCCATTCATGGTTCTCCACATTAATCAATTCTACCACTCTAGCTTCAGGATCTAACATATTAATAGGAGTTTGTACCATATAAGTAGTAGGTCTAGGTATCCATCTGTCATGCCAAATTCTGATATTCTCCCCATTCCTAACCCACCACGCAGAACCTGCCTTCACTAAATCTATGGCAGACCAAAGACTCCTCCAAATGTGAGATGGAGAAGGTCCAATTGTTTTTTTTTTCTTACTTGCTTTGGCACTAATACAATATTTAAGGCCATGTTTGGAAAGTAAGATGAGTTAAAAATATTTTATTTTGTATCAAAAGTTCTCATAATTTCATTCTTAAACATCAATTAAACATAAAATATTTTTCAATTTTAAATTTTAAGTTTTTTCATCTAATCATTATAACTTTCCCAAGCTGCCAAAAAAATACAAAATACAATACAATTTTTTCAAATTTCAAAATAAAAACAGTATTACGTTAATTATATTTAATCATTTTTTTAACTTTTTAATATTTTTTCCTCTCATTTCTAAGAACCCAATAAAATATTTTAAATCAAAAAATTTCACTACTGTTTACAAATAAAAATTTTATGTATAGTCACTTTTACGTACTCTTTGTGCACTCTATTAATGTGATTGGTTACGTAATTTTTTGTAATATAAAATAACTGTTTTGGTTAATTACATTAATGGAGTGTGCAAGGGATATACAAAAGCAACTGCATGTAGCAGAACTTATTCACAAAAATATAATCTCATCTCATTACCCAAACATGTCCTCTCACACAACCCATCTTTTGCTTTTATGCTTCTGCTTCTTGACATGGGCCTAGATTAACCTCTATGTTTTTATTATAGGCACCATGCATTGAAAAACTTTATTACACTTCCTTTTTATTATTTTTTTGATATTTAAATGAATCAAATATGATGCTCCATTGTTAATTTACATCCCTTAGAGTTTGCATTTAAACTTCAGATCATACTATATATGGAAGAGAAATATACATATAAATTAAGACCACAATATTTATTAAACATATGGGCTTGTTTGGAAATATATCTCATCTCAAAATTTTCATCTCATCTTCTTTCCAAACATAATTCAAATAAAAAATGTTCAAATCAATCATTACAACTTTTCTAAACTTTTAAACAAAAAATAATTCAATTTTTTCACATTTCTAACAAAAAATAATATTATAAAATTTTATTATAATAATATTTTAACTTTATAATATTTTTTATTTAACTTTTTCTCTCTCCTTTTCCAAAATTCAAAAAATACTCAACTCAAACTATTTCATTACTACTTACAAACTATCTTATTATTATTTACAAAATTTTTATCTCATCTCACTTCCCAAACGAGCCTTTAGTGTTGTTTGAAAAATTCACTCACACAACTATAAATATTGCGAGATTCACTTTATATAATTATATATCTCTCACACTCTAAACCCTATAGTTCGGATAGAAATTATAAGAAGATTGAATCTCTCTCTTATAATATAGGATTATATTGGTGATCTCGTTCACCATCACCGTTGTTCATTTTAGAAGCCTATATTTTATAAATCATTTCTTAAAAACTTTATAGTCATGCAATCGAAGCCTATATTTTTATAATAAGGAAACAAAATGCCACCCCTAAAATGCTAGCTATATAAATATATAGTTAATGTTTTCAAAGTAGGATAGGCAAAGTTATTAATTAACGTAAATTACTTGCATTCTTCAGTACTTTTTAATCGCTTGGATATAAAAACGTAAACTTTTGAAGTTTCAAAGCTATAATAATCAATTGATTCCAAATTTGGACATAATATATAGTTAAAGGCTTTCCCCTAACGACATGAATGCAATAGTTGTTGTGAAAAAAGTTCAGTGAGACGATTACTGGGATTATAAAAACGACAGTTTGTTGCAGTCTATAGTCAAATTTGTAAAAGCCTTGTGTTAAAATATGAATTAATTTCTTAAAGACAAATGCTTTAACTACAAAGAGATTTAATAAAAATAAATTCATAAATTAACGTAATTTAACGTGATATGTTAAATCATAAAACTATTTTTATTATAAAGTAAATCTAATCATTTTAATTATGAAAGCTATGATAGTTTGTGAATTTTTTGTTGGTAAAATCTCTTGGTAGTTGTACAACTTCTCTTTCTTAAAATTCAACAGGTGAACTTATGCAGTTTAATGAAAATTTTGAAATATTTAGATTTAACAAATTAAGTGATTATTATTAATAATTATTTTTTAATGGTTAAGTCTTAAATAATTGGCATTTAAAAATGCCATGGAGCGGTTATGGCTTAGGTGTAGAGTAAGTATAATTGAGCTGCGCGCGAATGATTGACTTTTCAATAGAGCTGACTTTCAATCCCAGGGCCAATTCCAACCATGTATTAAATATAAAAAGAAACACTTAACCCTAACATATCATATCATCTAAGCCGTCCAGTCCCCATCACGTACATCTCTTGAATATTCATTGTTCAACTAATTAGTATAAAATTTCGTGTTCGATCTCCGAATGGGAATATATTACATTGCGCATGCATGCAGGAGTACTCTCAATCGATCTCAGCCACGGTTGTAAAGTTATATATATGATCATCTGTGCATGCTTGCAACTTGACTAATATTCAATTAATAATTCGTAATAATAAATTCAAGTATTTATACGAGAAACTAAGAAAATAGAAGAATTGAGATTAAATTAACATTGACGTTTCTACGTTGATGATTGTACAAAAGAATTAGTTGTATCATGAACAATCAAAGAATCAAAGAATATCTGTGCACGAAATCGATCTTGAACTAAAAAAGCTTGCTAGCAAATTCATCTATGGCCGGCTTTCTGACAAGTTCTCTGAGCTGTGACAAGCTTCTCCCCAGTTGCAATGCCACCTTCATTTCAAACAACTCCCCGTTCTCTCTTTTCTCCAAGTCTCCTTCCTCGAGTGTGGCTTCGACTGTTTCTTGCAATAGCCGGAAAAATCCACCGTTGTTTCGGTACATCTCGAACACCATTCCAACTTGAGCACCGTGCTGGAAGGCATTCGCACTGGTAGCTAACGCCCCCGCAGCCACGGCTACGATTGCAGCCCATGACCCATTACCAACACATGCAGAGCCGACAGCTGCAATCCCTGTGAGTAAAGAACCCGAGATGGATAAGATCTTGTTAATCTTCAGCACCAAGTTGCCTAGCCTTTCGTAGTCCTTACTGTCCTTTCTCTTCACCACTTCAACGATCTCGCGCATTTCTACTTCAAGTTCATCACTCCACCCATTCTCCTCTCGTTGTTTTCTTTCATGTGATTTAGTTTTCTTTCGGAGTAATTGGTGTGAAGGCCACCAAGTAGCAGGCTCAAACTTTGCGGGGAATTTGTCAAGCATTGCTCCTAGCAAGGGAAGTGGGTAGGCTCGGTCCAGGGCCAAAACCCTTTCCATCACGTCCTTCACATCTTCTTCAGTTGTTGCCCCAAGAGCGAGCATAGTTTCTATTTGGCTCCGGAGTTGCTTGAACAATCTGGTAGCATTGCGTTGTTCTTCTGCAAGTTGTGAAGGCTGAATTTTGTTCATCACAAGCAGCATCCCTGTGGCTGCAGAATACAAGAGAGTGGACGACAACTTGAGAGCCAGAAGGGGCATTCCGGCGCCACCAATCGCAGCAACACCAGCCATGGTTGCGGCAGTGAGAGTCATCATGTTGATAGAGTTCAGAAGAAGGGTATTCCAATTGTCACGCTGCTTTCCAATATTGGCATGCATCTCGACTCTGTCAGCCACGGCCTCTAAGAGGGCATAGAACTGGGCGGTGGCAAAGGCAGTTGAGTCTTGTGCTTTAATATCATCGGCGAATGATGTGGTAGTAAAATTGATGTTTTGTAGAACTGGGATCGTGTTTGTGAACCCGTCGACCCGTATATTGTTCAATTCGTCAATCAACTTTCTACTCGTTGGAATTTTGGGAACAGAGAAAGGGGCTTTTGGAAGCTTTGGGACATGAATAACAGCATTAATTTTCCTGGAACAACAGCATGAAGAGGAAGAAGAAGGTAATAGGAGAGCTGAAGCTTTTAAGGAAGCCATAATTGACAGAGGTTGTATCGGGGTTTGTTTATGTTGCTAGCTGTGCCTTGAAGGAGCGGGAGGGAATTAGTTTGAGAATGCAATTATGCAGGATGGGGAGGCGGGTTGAGTCTTATTTATACCGAGAAAGTAGAGCTGAGAAGAAGGGGTCTGCAGGTTATACGGAAATTAATTTTGACTGGGTGACAGGTTGACTCGGCATATTGGCTGACCCGACCGTTCCCTTCCTCATAAATTTCAAGTTCAACATCTCGTTCCTCGCGCGTGATGTTGGGTCTCTCATGCGACGTGGTAAAAAGTAGTAGCCTAATACAAATAACATTTCAATTAGTACTACGTATAACTAGGCTTGGTTTCATTCTTGATCTATTGCGTGTCATGCAAATTATATATTTCTATAATTTAATTGATCAATATAATTTAAATGATACGAAGAAAAAATATGATAAGGAAATGTATGATATATATATATATATATTGTAAAAGATGATTTGTAAAATAAAAAAAGTGAAATTTAATGATGTATTTTAAAAGACAAGATGAAACACTCATCATGAATGCTCTAATAATATAGTTCTAAAATTTACTCGAAGAAAAATAAATATTATGAGACAACTCACTTTAAAAAATAGATATTCTTCTTAGAAATTGAGATAATTTCTAAGAAGAAGATCTAAATCTCTATCTTTTTCTATATAGGATTAAATTGGTGAATTTTAGAACAGAAGGAATTGAAGACACTTTGACCATATATTGTGAAAACAATACTGAACCTTTTGTGTGTGTATATATTTATAGTAATCTATTACATATATCTTTTATTATTTTCCATCTCTATCCTAATTATCGATGCATATATATATTGCCCAATATATTTGGAAAGGATCCAAGTTGGTAGTGCAATATTCCAACTTTAATTTGCTTGTTTCTTCATTAACTGTTAATTTCTTCCCAAGCTCACATATATATATATATACTTGCTCGGAGCATCATGTAAAATACATTTGTCTAGTTGGGTGAGACAAGGTTTTTAATAATAAAAAAAATATGATTTTTTATAATAAAAATTTTTTTAATTAATTAATGCATAAAAAAATAGTAAATTTTAGGAAATATATTTAGATAATGATAAATTAGTGAAATATAATATCTTTCAATTGGTATATTATGGTCGATGTCACAATGGTTAATCTACGCCTGTAGTTAAATTATACTTTAATTTTAAAAAAATATATACAACGTTATATATATATATATATATATATATATATGCAAGTACTATATAAGCTCGGATTTTTTTTTTTCCTCTCGTCTTCTTCTTTTATGGCCTAATTGTTTGTTTTTTTGTTTTCTTTTTTATAAATGTAAATGGATACCATATAGAGATAAAAGGTTACAAAGCAGGAAAATTATTTATTAACGTGTAAGTAGCTTTTTTTTCTCTTTCTTTTCTTTATTTTAATTTTAAAAGTGCTTTTTTTTTCTTTCCTTTCTCTTTTTTTTTTTTTTCTTTTGGGATATGGGAATTATTTTAGTAATATTATTAGCCAGCAAAACTTTTTCTTGAGTTCAAAAGTTGTTGTATTCTTGTATAGCACAAGCCTTTGACCAGTTCGATATGAAGGTCGTGCAACCCGGTGGCCCGAAAGAAATAGAAAGAATGAGTAATGCTACTAAGCCGCCTGGATCTTATCCCTGAAGTGTATCGCTCGACGTGGACATGAGACGTGCCTGCCACATTGGCAAAGTGAAAAGCAATCAAACTATTTCTGAGATCCATTTGCACTGCCCCTTCCAAATTCAAGTAAGAAATCATAAAAAGTAATCATGCCAATACCTACAAGAAAAGCAATCAAACTTCCTAATCATGAAAAGCAACCAAACTTGTGAAATTGGCAAACTTCTTAGATTCCTTCACACTACTCCTTCCAAATCCAAGCAAAAGGCATTGTCTGACACTATATAACAGTACCCAATCTCCATCCCTTATTATCTAACCAGCTCCTTCGAAAATCAAAAAGCCGCCGAACATTGTCCACCACTCCACCTCCGTGCTACTGCAATGAAGTTGGTTTACAAATTAGTTTTTTTCTCTCATTTCAGCCTTTAAACGAAGGAGACATTTTTCTATATTCTTTTTTCAGATATATTTCTCTTTGCCCATTAAAAATTTGGTATAGATAAAAAAAAAAAGAGAAAAAATCTTCTTCTCTTACATCCTAACCAGTTCATGATTGACTAAATTAATGAGATTCTTAAATTGTAACAAATTCTATTCACATGGAGCTTTGTCGATTTGGAGAGAGAGGGTGGGAGTTCTGACAATTTGGGCAAGGGGGAGAGGAAGGTATAGGGGGAGGGGTCTGTTGGGGAGAGAATGATTTGGGAAAGGGGAAGGGAAGGTACAGAGGGAGAGACGGTCTGTCGTAGTCTTTTGTCTCTTTTTGTCTTGAACACTTTAACATGTATGTATCCACGTCAAGCAATAAAGCTGGAGCGGCTAAGTAGTTTTTTTAATTAAAGAAATGAGATATTAGAGTTTTCATTAATTTAAAAGTAAAACAATTTAGGAGTAAAAATGTACTACATAATGAAAACAAGAAAATTATTATTTATGTGAGATAGACAGAAATGGATATTTATAGTTATTTCCAGTCCCAGGTCAATTTCAACCACATATATATATATTGATCAAGATAAAATGAAACAGTAGTACTGTACCTAACCTAATATATCATATAATTAATTAATGTGAGCCGTCTAGTCCCGATCGACCATATCTCTTGAATATTCAATATTAAATTAATCAATATGGATTTTCGTTGTTCAAATATATTACTCCATAACTCTCTCCATGCTTAAGCCAGTACGTACGGTCGTAAAGTGTTAATTTGTGCATGCTTTGCAACTCGACTACTATTCAATAAATAAAATAATAAGAAATTTCAGTAATTATGAACGAAGAGAAGTGTTTACGTAAAGAAATCTGATAAAAGTAAATTAATAAATTATTATATTTTTATATCAGATATTATATTTATTTTATAATAAAAATATATTTATATGCGATGCAATATACGATATAAAACTATATTAATTTATGAAATTGCTGATGGCTAAACCATATTCATGATTGAAAAGCTAGCGAGAAATAAAATAATAATAAGACGGATGGAGAATATTATATATATATATATATATATAAACACATAGAGAGATAATCAACTTGACTAAATTTTAGCACCAGTAGTTGCGATTAAATTTGGAGACTATAAATTAAGATTATATATTTCAACGTTGGTGATTGTACAAAAGATCGAATTAGTTATATGAACAATCGAAGAATCAAAGAATAAGCACTGTGCACGAAATCGATCTTGAACTAAAAAAGCTTGCTAGCGAATTCATCTATGGCAGTTCCGTCTAGACGATAAGAAGCTGACTTTCTAGCAACTTCTCTGAGCTGCGACAAGCTTCTCCCCAGTTGCAGTGCCACCTTCATTTCAAACATCTCCCCGTTCTCTCTTTTCTCCAAGTCTCCTTCCTCGAGTGTGGCTTCGATTGTTTCCTGCAATAGCCGGAAAAATCCACCGCTGTTTCGGTACATCTCGAACACCATTCCAACTTGCCCACCATGCTGGAAGGCATTTGCACTGGTAGCCAAAGCCCCTGCCGCCACGGCTACGATTGCAGCCCATGACACATTACCAACACATGCAGAGCCGATAGCTGCAATCCCTGTGAGTAATGGACCAGAGATGGCTAAAAGCTTGTTAATCTTCAACAACAGGTTGCCCAGCCTTTCGTAGTCCTTACTGTCCTTTCTCTTCACCACTTCAACGATGTCCCGCATTTCTACTTCAAGTTCATCACTCCACCCATTGTTTTCTCGTTGTTTTGTTTCATGTGATTTAGTTTTCTTTTGGAGTAATTGGTGTGAAGGCCACCAAGTAGCAGGCTCAAACTTCGAGGGGAATTTATCAAGCATTGCTCCTAGCAAGGGAAGGGGGAAAGCTCGGTCAAGGGCCAAAACCCTTTCCATCACGTCCTTCACATCTTCTTCCGTTGTTACCCCAACAGCGAGCATAGTTTCTATTTGGCTCCGGAGTTGCTGGAACAATCTGGTAGCATTGCGTTGTTCTTCTGCAAGTTGTGAAGGCTGAATTTTGTTCATCACAAGCTGCATCCCTGTGGCTCCAGAATACAAGAGAGTGGACGACAACTTGAGAGCCAGAAGGGGCATTCCGGCGCTACCAATCGCAGCAACACCAGCCATGGTTGCGGCGGTGAGAGTGATCATGTTGATGGAGTTCAGAAGAAGGGTATTCCAATTGTCACGTTGCTTTCCAATGTTGGCGTGCATCTCGACTCTGTCAGCCACGGCCTCTAAGAGGGCATAGAGTTGGGTGGTGGCAAAAGCAGTTGAGTTCTGTGCTTTAGTATCATCGACGAATGGTGTGGTGGTAAAATTGATGTTTTGTAGAACTGGGATTGTGTTTGTGAACCCGTCGACCCTTATATTGTTCAATTCGTCAATCAGCTTTCTGCTCGTTGGGATTTTGGGAACGGAGAAAGGGGCTTTTGGAAACTTTGGGACATGAATAGCAGCATTAATTTTCCTGGAACAACAGCATGAAAAAGAAGAAGAAGGTAATAGGAGAGCTGAAGCTTGTAAGTAAGCCATAATTGACAGAGGTTGTATCGCAGGGTTTGTTAATGTTGGAGGAGCAGGAGGGAAGGTTGAGAATGCAATTATGCAGGGTAGGGAGGCGGGTTGAGTCCTATTTATACCAAGGAAGTAGAGCTGAGAAGAAGGGGTCAGGTTTTATACGGAAATTAATATTGACTGGCTGACAGGTTGACTGGGCATATTGGCTGACCCGGCCATTCTCTTTCTCATAAATTTCAAGTTCAACGTTTCGTTCCTCGCCCGTGTTGTTGGGTCTCTGATGCGACGTAGTAAAAACTAGTAACCTAATGCAAATAACATTTTCGTTACCACTAGCCTTGCTTTGTTTCATTCTTCTATTACGTTTCTATTGTTCAGCAGGTCAATATCTTCGACTCGAAAGTTTAGGCTAATTTTTCACACTATATTTACAAGTTGATGTAAAGAAAATATAAATCTTTCTACGTCACATACATAATAGAATTTGGTTTAATTTAAATCCCTCTTATAAATCATCTGCTAGCTTATGTTTTATATATATATATATATATATATATATATATATATCCATAAAAGACGATGTGTATTTTAATTTATAAGTAGCAAAGTTTCTCGAGGCCGTTTTCATTAATGTTTTAAAATCCATTTCGGTGGTTATTGTAGTTTAACTATTGAAATAAAATATTTTGGTATTGATACGTTCCAATGTACAGCTTTGGGAGTAGTTGTATATATATATATATATATATTAACTGAGAATAAAAGTAGAAATCTATGTATATATAAGTGTGTATCAAATATATATAATATCTATGTGTGTATATATATATGTCTATATGGAAGGATAGAAGATTTCTGAATATGCGTTGAAAACATTAAAAAAAGTAGAGATATCGTTGTCAAAAAATAATATTAAAAATATCACAAACTTTAGTACACAAAGAAAAAGAAATAAACAACCGAGAAATTATTAAAAGTAATGAGATTGAGAGAGAGAGAGAGAGAGAGAGAGAGAGGATTCATTTAAAGTTATAAAAAAATTATATTATATAAATCCCTTCTAGATTTTAAGATTAAATAAATGTTATTTAGATTTAAAATTTATAAAAATGTCATGACACGAAAAATAATTTTCATTAAAACAATAAAAAAGGAATGTAGTCTAGAATTTGCCGTATCGGGCCGTAACATGAAAAAATTTAAAATGAAACGAAATGATGATGTATAATGTACTATGTACTATATTGGAACGGAAAATCCCAGACGTTCTACTCTGAAAGGAATGAAATTGAAAACTATGGAGTGTTTTGTGTAGAGTTATTATATTCTTAAGCTATTTTATAAAACATACTATCTACATTACTTAAATGATAAGATTTGATTTATAAGATTTATATTGTACAATACAACACATTTTACAACACATTTCATAACACATGTTATAAAATAAGGGTATTTTTGTAAAGTAATGTTAGTTTTATAAGGTGTTTTACAAAAACACCCGTCCTTTTAAAACATTGTTATAGAAAGTGTTGTAAAAAGTGACGTGTGTTTATCATTTTTCATATTCTAAACATTATATAAATCCCTTTAGGATTTTGCCTTGTTGGGAGATGTCGTTTTGTTTCGTACATGCTTTGGCACTAATACAATATTTAATGTCATGTTTGGAAAGTGTGATGAGTTAAAAATATTTTATTTTATATCAAAACTTCTTATAATTTCATTCTTAAATATCAATTAAATATAAAATATTTTTCAATTTTAAGTTTTAAATTTTTTCATCTAATCATTATAATTTTTACAAACTGTTAAACAAAATACAATATAATTTTTTGAAATTTTAGAATAAAATTATTATTAAAAAATTATATTTAATCGATTTTTTTAACTTTATAATATTTTATTCAATTTATTTTCTCTTATTTCTAAGAACCTAATAAAATATCTTAGATCAAACAATTTTATTACTATTCACAAAAATCTAATCTTATCTCCTTACCCAAACATTTCCTTACGCAACCCATCTTTTGCTTTCATGCTTCTTCTTCTTCTTGACATGGGCGTAGATTAACATTTATGTTTTTATTATAGGCACCATGCATTGAAAATTTATTGCACTTCCTTTCTATTATTTTTTCTATATTCAAATATGATACTCCATTGTTAATTTACATCCGTTAGAGTTTATATTTAAACTTTAGATCATACTATATATGGAAGAGAAATATACATATAAATTAAGACCCACAATATTTATTAAACATTTAGGGCTTGTTAGGAAATATCTCATTCCAAAATTCTCATCTTATTTTCTTCTCCAACATAATTATACAAAATATTCAAACTAATCATTACAACTTTATTAAACTTTTAAACAAAAAATAATAAAAAAAACAATTCAACTTTTTCATATTTCTAACAAAAATTAATATTATAAAACTATATTCTGATAGTATTTTAACTTTATAATATTTTTTATTTAACTTTTCTCTATCTCTTTTCTTAAAATTCAAAAAATACTTAATTCAAATTATCTCACTACTACTTACAAACTATCTTACTATTATTTATAAAAGTTTCATCTCATCTCACTCCCCAATAGAGCCCTTAGTGTTGTTTGAAAAATTCACTCAGACAAATATAAATATTGTGAGATTCACTTTATATAATTATTTATTTCACACTCTAAATCCTATAGTTTGAATAGAAATTCTCTCTATTTTTCCAAAACCCAATAAAAATATTTTAACTTAAACAATTTCTAACTCATCTCATCTCAGCTTATTATCCAAACTAGACTATATTTGAATACACTTTGATTTTATATTATGAAAACAATACTAAAAAGCTATTGTGTGTACACATGAAATTATATTTTTATATATATATTATTATTTTCCATCGCTAGCTTTCCTAATTATTGATGCATATATATTACCCAACAAATTTTCGAAAGATTCCAATTGTTTTGGTAGTGTACTAGTGTAATCTAAAGACAATAATATTCCAACTTTAATTTGCTTGTTTCTTCATAAAATTTTAATTTCTTCTCATTGGTTTATCTTCCCAAGCTCACATATCTAATGAAAGAAAGAGTAAAGTCATGTACATTTTTAATTATTTTCAAGAGAAATAGTATTTTGGAGTATGTAAATAAAGCGTAATTATTTTAAAAAAATTAAAAAATAAGAGACTCATATAAAAAAAATTAATTTTTTAATAATAAACTTTATTCTTTTTTAAAATAACTATACAATATTTACAGATTTCACGATTTTATATATATAATGTTACTCTATTTTCGATACATCCGGCCAGGGCGATTTCCAACCACATGTTTTCAAAATGAAAACAAACAGTACCTAACCCAACATATCATATAACTAATCTGAGCCGTGGATCGAGTCCCGACCGCATGATCTCTTGAATATTCAGTATTCAACTAATCAACATAGGGATGCTTGATCAATTGGAGTATCTCAATAGTATTAATTGAAATAATTTAAGTGGAGATATTTTATTGAGTACAATAATTCCTTAAATATATTTTTTAATATATATATATATATTTTTACTTTGAAGTTTGTAAAAGTTTTATTAATTTTTGTGTTAAAATAATGATTAGATGATAATTAAATAAAAAAATTAAAAATTAAAAAGTATTTTATATGTTAATGATATTTGAAAATAAAATTACATAAAGTTTTGAGAATTGGCCAGTACCGTCATAAAGTTATTTGTGCATGCTTTGCAACTCGACTACAATTCAATAAATTCAGTAATAAAAAATTCAAGTAATTATATGAATGAAAGGCCCAGCCGGCTGGGAAAAACATAGTAATTATATATAGAATCAACTTGCCTTAATTTCAGCACTGGTAGCGCTGAGATGAAATTTGGAGATAATTTAATTAGCATTTTTTTACGTTAGAGATCAATGTTCAAAGAAAATGGTTATATGAACATTAATCAAAGAATAACTGTGCACGAAGTCTAGCTTGAACTAAAAAAGCTTGCTAGCGAATTCGTCTATGGCAATTCCATCGATACGACGTACAAGAATCAGACTTTCTGGCAAGTTCTCTGAGCTGCGACAAGCTTCTCCCAAGTTGCAATGCCACCTTCACTTCAAGCATCTCCCCGTTCTCTCTTTTCTCCCAATCTCCTTCCTCGAGTGTGGCTTCGATTGTTTCCTGCAATAGCTGGAAAAATCCACCGCTGTTTCGGTACATCTCGAACACCATTCCAACTTGCCCACCGTGCTGGAAGGTATTTGCACTGGTAGCCAAAGCCCCCGCCGCCACAGCTACGATTGCAGCCCATGACCCATTACCAACACTTGCAGAACCGATAGCTGCAATCCCTGTGAGTAATGGACCAGAGATGGCTAAAATCTTGTTAATCTTCAACACCAGGTTGCCCAGCTTTTCGTAGTCCTTACTGTCCTTTCTCTTCACCACTTCAACTATGTCCCGCATTTCCACTTCAAGTTCCTCACTCCACCCATTGTTCTCTCGTTGTTTTGTTTCATGTGATTTAGTTTTCTTTTGGAGTAATTGGTGTGAAGGCCACCTAGTAGCAGGCTCAAACTTTGCGGGGGATTTGTCAAGCATTGCTCCTAGCAAGGGAAGGGGGTAGGCTCGGTCAAGGGCCAAAACCCTTTCCATCACTTCCTTCACATCTTCTTCCGTTGTTGCCCCAAGAGCGAGCATAGTTTCTATTTGGCTCTGGAGTTGCTTGAACAATCTGGTAGCATTGCGTTGTTCTTCTGCAAGTTGGGAAGGCTGAATAACATAGTAACATGTAATAAATACTACATTTACGTTGCTACTAACCTTGGTCTCGTCCTTCTAATTCGTGTCATGAAACTTGAATAACATATAAAAGGCACGCACGCACACATATATGATATATTCATTTATATATTCTAACAAGTCAATATCTTCACCTCGACAGGTTATATTCCAGCTTGAATTTGTTGTTTCTTCATAAACCATTGATTTATTCTTTATTATTTTATCTTCCATAGCTCACATATATTCTGAAAGAAGGAGAAGAAAGAGTAAAATCTATACTTTTTGTGATTTAATATTAATCTTTCAATCCGAACGAGCTATATATGAACATAGACTTGGCATGAGACTTGAGAGCAAAGTGTAGGTTTGACTGATGGGCCCAACCGATTCAAATATAGTGTTAGTACCGAACCTGATTAATTTAGCTTACGGAATATATGGTTATACACACACACAGAGGATATGCTATCGCACATACCATTCGTGAAATGCTGTCTTACTGGAGTTCGCTCAATTCAACGAATGTGGAAAGGTCTTTTTTTTTTTACCGACCATCAAAACCGAATTGGACCAAATGATTACAATTGATTTTTCTCATATTTTGGTTCAATCTTCGATTGTAGATGATGGTAAAAATGTTGTTTGCCCACTCATATTGGTGTTTTTAGTGTTCAAGGCCCCAATTAAATGTAATTTCAATTGAAAAAAAAAAAAAAAAAAAGCCGGACGTAAATTTCAATACCGGGGAATCAAACTCCGATATTTATGTACCACCACCACTTGCTTTACTTTTTAATATAGCAAAGAGGCGGTCCTCCTCAACATCCTAGGAAATTGGAAGCAAAAGCCAAGCATGGGCTCGAAATCGAACAAGGGGTTGCTCCACCAGTACCTGTCGCAGCTTCAGCGTCACCCCCTGAGAACAAAGGTCTCAATATCACCACGATATTATCTCTCTCTCTTTTGCTTTCCTTTTCTCATTTTAGCTAATTTTGACTCTGCTCATTTTTTCTTTCACTACTTTTTTGGTTGCTTGGAAATCGGAAGAAAGTAGATGAATAATCGAAAGTCCGAATCTTTTTTTTTCCCCTCTTTTCTTTTCTAGGTATCAATTTATGCAACGTGCATCCATGTCTCTGATTATTCACTGTGTTGTAACATGTTATTAAATCAGGCACTTACAGCGGGGGTGTTGTCAGGGATCAGTGATTTAGTTTCTCAGAAGCTCACCGGGATACAGAAGATTCAACTGAGACGGCTTCTTCTCAAAGTGGTAATGTTCTTTGGTCTTTTCCTTCGATTGCCAATTCTGTTGAAGGTATATATAATTTGTGGCCGCAAACGTGCGCGTGCGTTTTCCTGTGGTTTTTGTTACTAAATTATGAGGAATCCTTGCCTAAAGTGATGGTGAAATCTGGAAGTAACTCTGTTGGTGCTCTGTGTTTGGACACCAGAGCATCGAGTCTGTTTACAATTTGAAGATAAGCAAGCAAACTAATGAAGTGAAGTCCGAGGGTGAAAAGACAGACTATTGGCTTTAGTATGTCCGATTTCTGTTAAACTTTATTGGTTTGCCCTCTAATAAGATATTCTCGGTAACGCGAGTTATGTATCTCATTTTAGAATCATTAGAACTTTGAAAACCCCCCTCGTAATGATTAAATTGCTTCAAAAATTGGTTGGAGATGCTATGGAAACTAGCTCGGCAATAATGCAAACAAGAAAAGTGAAGTGATCTTTGTCGGCCATCATGTAATTGTAATACATACCATATAAGTTATATCAGCATTTTGGTTGAGAATATAACTTATCAAAAAAATTCTTGGTCGAGAATATAAAGATTTATCATTGAACAATTACCATAATATATATTGCAAGGTATAATAGACCCACAACTGGAGTTACTTTTGGTCTAAAAAATGATTACACCTAGGAGAGGAAGTTCGGGAAGTGTGTTTGTTCTTTCTTTCTTTCTTTCTTTTTCTTTTTATTTTATTTTTAAATTGGGCGATTATTAGTTCTACCTTTTGAATTTCCTGGTCTCGCTTCTTCAAAGCTGCTCTACCTTTTATCAGCTCTACCATATGGTTTGGTACTGAAATTCAAGTCCGCAGGTGAGGTGTATTTTATTTGTGATGTTTTATTTCTTGTTCCACAACTTGGTATGAGTGTGCTGAAATGTAAAGTTCATGACTTCATGCTGTATAGCTTTCTCTGTCCCTTATTGGACGAATATGTAGTGAATTGCGCTGTGTTCTGTGCAGACAATATTAACATACTAAAGAGAAAATATACTAATGTCGCAGAGTTATATAAATGTCAACTAGTAATCTGTTGATTTTTATGCGTATCTTCTGTTTCATATAAGTTTCAAGTCATCTATCCTAACATAGCTAACTGCAGCTTTTTGGAGTTGCTTATCTTGGACCTTTTGGGCATTTCCTGTATATAACACTGGACAAAATTTTCAAGGGCAAGAGGGATTCAAAAACAGTAGCCAAGAAGGTATGCTATGCAACCTCATACTCTAGTTAATTGCTAGTGGGCAGCAGTAAAGAATAATTACCCAAAATTCTATGATAATCATTCCAAGCCCAAATACTGCGAAACATAGGCATACCACCATGCCTTGATTTTCGTTTAGAAAACAAGTTTACTTTCATATCTGTTTCAAGAATATGAGGATTAATAGAGTACAGGTAATCTTCAAATTGATTTTACTGAAACCTGAACAAGTAGCCTCTGGTCATTTCTAGCATAGCAGAAGGAAAGAGGCATTCTAAACTTCTGCATCAAATTATTTTCAGGTGTTGCTGGAACAGTTGACATCTTCTCCTTGGAACAACTTGCTATTCATGATCTACTATGGATTTATTATTGAGGGTAAGTCTGTATCACATACGATAATTGTATTTAGACACCAGATATGTGAGAAGTACAAGTAGAGGAAAGGGCTAATGTAACAGATACAGTGAATTTTTTCGGCATAACCAAGTATAATCACTTTCCTGGCTCCTTGATATCTGATTGCTGTGTGTAAAATGTAGAGTAAAGGTGCGTGGGTGGGTTGGGTGGTTGTGAGAGTGTATGGAAACACCCGCCAGTCACATTCAAGATTTTTAATTTTGTCAACTCTTAAATATATTTTAGAGTTGAATAGCTCCCAATGTCAAGAAGAGTTAGCCTGAAGGAAACATGTAAGCATATAGGCTAGGTTTGAACTTTGAACTACCTTGCTATAAAGTTGTGCAGTTGCTGCTTGTTATCTTAAAGACGAAAGAATGTGAAATGCAGGAAGACCCTGGATGCATGTAAAAACTAAAATTAAGAAGGATTATCCATCAGTGCAGCTTACAGCATGGACGGTACTGCCCTGTTCCCATTATGAATTATTGTAATACATTGTGAGAACAAAAGTAAAGTAATATCCCCATGTTTCTTCGATTATTTCAAACTGCAGTTCTGGCCTGTTGTTGGGTGGGTAAATCACCAGTACGTGCCATTGCAGTTCCGTGTCATTTTCCATAGCCTTGTTGCATTTTGCTGGTACGCGCACACCTAATCTCTCCAGTTCCACTACCTAATTTCTCTCCACATCTTAATTGCACTTATTTTTCATTAATCTCTAATTGGAAAGTGGCGTTTCTTTGTTTTCTTTTTTATTTTTCTCCGCAGGGGTATATTTTTAAATCTACGAGCAAGATCTTTGGTGTTGACAAAGACCAAGTGAACTTAAAAAGAAAAAATGCCGCTGCCTGTTCAGACGATTGATGCTCTCAGTTTGTGATATATCTATGCAATGTATGGTATTGTTTAAACAATCGTGTATCGAAATATATAAATTGCGACTCCCTGTCTTGTATCTGTTATTCATAATGAATGATCTGGAGATTCCTTTGGCCTTACTCGTTGGTAATTTCTAAGTATCTTCATTATTCATGCATTTGTGTTATTCCATTTCCAGAAATGAATTGTTGAATCGAACTGCAACAAGACATCATGAATTGATGCAATCAAGGAGATCCCAAACATTGCCAACTCACCTGTATTTTCTTGCTTGCCAGTCAGACTACACATGCATGTGTGAATGGCATCCCAAGAAATGAGAACGTGTGTGAATTTTAATCATTCTTTTCTCGTGTACTTGAATTTGAACTACCCCGACAACACCTATATATATGCGTCCCAAAGGTAGCATAAAACACAGGAGTTTGTTATAAGTTTTTGACAAACTGACCCGTTTTATTCGACCTAATCTGCTAATCAGAGTTTATTATATATGTATATATATACTATACTCGTATTGTCGCCGTAGTGCCGCATTGTGTATTCGACTTTCATCTGAAATAAAATCTTTTACAGGAGTTATCAAACATGCATGTAAACGTTATATGTTTGTGATTGATTCCGTTTTTGTTTATTTTTTCTGCTATCATTAGTAACAAAAACTAATCTAATTTGAGCATGGCAGTGGCTCTCCATTCTAAATTGACTAGTTGGAATTGGAAAGGCGGATTTAGATATTGGTCTTTAAACTCCAAATCCTCTTCCTCTACGTTCAGATGCAGCCTAACTGTCAGGACGTTGGATCTAGCCATGTATTCCATATGATCTAATAGAATGAATTGAAGATATTAGAGTCTGATCAGTAATTTGGAACTGCATGGGAACTGGACCCAACCTGTAAAGCAATAATATATCCGATATGGGGCCGGGGATGCCCAAAACTTGACCCGATAAAAAGTAGATTGTTAAACAAATGATGCGCGATTACCATGCTTTATCCTTTTATGATATAGACATATATTTTTATAGCCCGCGCGGATTCATAATTAAATGCACGTGTGTCCTTCTCATTGACATTTCAATAAGTATTATTATTATTATTATTATTTTGATCTAGAAAACCTCGGAAACAGTTTTTTGTCTCAAGTCCTTGTCTGGTTCAATTAGCTACTTCTCGTTGTGACTTTTCAAAGTCAGCGAAGTCATTACATTTACACTCGGCCTCTATATAGCTAAGACAACCAATTTCAAATACAACCACCACCAAATCCAAGAGGCGAACTCATCAGGGAGACCAGTATTATTGCCTAGAGATCATCTAGCATGGCCATCCTTCAAGCTCCAAGATCCACGTGGTACTCTTTGGGTTCATCTTCGACCAGGAGTTGTACAAGAATTAATATTACAGCCACAATCAATTTGCCAATAAACCAGGTAAGTCCTCATGATCTATCGATCCCAAAGATCATCGCGAGTAGAGGTTTGGTTGAGGAATTTGAAATGAGGACTGGTCACACGAGTCTACCCACCACTGGTTCTGAGAAGAATTACGATCATGATTCCATTATCAATCTAGATAACTCCAAAAGGCGCAGCCCAAATAATCCTCCTGATGCCATGGTGATTGCCAAGCTCTATGCAATCATGGAGTCTGTTGCTGATAGAGTGGAGATGCATAAGAATATTGGAGCACAGCGCGACAACTGGAACCACCTTCTTCTAACATCCATTAATGGAATCACTCTAACTGCTGCAACCTTAGCTGGACTCGCAGCCACCATTAATGCAAGTGGTCCTCCCCTTCTGGCGCTGAAGATATCTTCTACCATATTGTATTTAGCTGCGACTGGCATGTTGGCGGTGATGAACAAGATCCAGCCATCCCAACTAGCTGAAGAACAGCGCAACTCTGCGAGGTTATTTAAGCAGCTTCATCAAGAGATTCAAACGACTTTAGCTGTCCGCGATCCTACTGCCACAGACGTGAGCGACGCAATGGAGAAAGTCTTGGCTTTGGATAAGGCGTACCCACTTCCTTTACTAGGGGCAATGCTTGAGAAATTTCCAAAAGCTGTCGAACCTACAGTGTGTTGGCCGCCAAAAAGGCAAAGACAAGTAGGGAAGCTTGGTGAAGAAACAGATCGAAATGGATGGGATGGAAAGTTGGAAGGGGAAATGAGAGAGATAGCAGGGATTTTGAAGAGGAAGGATGTTGCTGAGTACTTGAAATTGAGTAAAAAAGCCCTAAAACTAAGCGGCATCTTAGCAATATCCGGGCCCTTACTGACAGCAGTTGGAGCTTTGGGGTCTGCATTTGTGGGCACTATTCATGGGATACCGGCGGTGATGTTTGCAGTGATTGGAGGAGCCTTGGCAAGCGTGGTAAACACAATGGAGCATGGTGGGCAAGTAGGGATGGTGTTTGAGATGTACAGGAGCACTGCTGGTTTGTTTAGGCTAATGCAAGAGACAATCGAGTCGAATATTAACGAGAGAGATGTTGAGGGAAGAGAGAATGGGGAAGTTCTCAAGCTGAAGGTGGCTTTACAGCTGGGCAGGAGTCTTACAGAACTCGAGAATCTAGCAGCTGCATCATCAAGAAATTATAAGCAAGCCGTTGATCAAGATCTTGCGAGCAAGCTCTTCTGACAGATCACTAATTACAAGAGAAGGTTTTTGGTCTGTTAAGTCCGAGGGATGTTCAGATTTTGTAAATGAGAATATCTGCCCACAGGTTCTTCCGTCTTCCTACAAATAATAGCCTCTAATAGTAGTTTGTCATAGTATTATTAGTTGTCTCAATAAATTTTAGTTAAAATTTAGCTAGAAAATTCACTTTTACAAATTTTAACTAGCCACTTTTTACAGCACTAAATAATAGGCTTAACAAATCTTTCACTATTCTATTAAAATATTGACTTTGAACATTGGCTAATCTTTTTTACTCAATAAATTTGGCCAGCCATATAGCCCAAAGTTAAATTTACTTAACATTTGTTGAGCCTGTTGTAGTACTTTATTTTGCACTTTGGTTATTTTTAACTAAAATTTAACTTTGTTGAGCTCCCTACTAATGCTCTCACGTAGACACCGCATTCCCTAAATACGCACCACACTACATTCCGTTTTCCTCACTCCTGATCCCCTCTCTCTCCGTGAGTCCCTTGACCGAAAACCGTCTCTCTCTCATTTTGCAATTCTGTTTTGGGTCGGAAAAAGCTATTGTGCCGGCCCACTTGTACCACTAGGTGTATTGCTAGGCTTTTTTTTTTTAACTTAATGATTAAAAAAATATGAAAAAAAGAACAACTAGGCAGCACGCCAACGGTATGATCCAAGCGGCATAGTAGCTGCATCCAATTTTGGTTTGGCATTTGAAATCTTGGTCTTCTTTGGCCTATATTAGTTCCTAGAAAGTGGAGGTATGTGAAGGGGGACGAAGGTTTAGATTAGATTTTTAATGTTGCGGTGTTGTTTTTGTTGAGATTTTAAAAAATGAAAGATTTGGGTTTCAAATTTAAAACTTCTCATTTTTTGCTTGGATTTTAAAAAATGAGAGATCTAAATGACGCTATTTTGGATTTGGGGTGATTTTTGCAGTCGAAATTTTTTGGATTTGTTGCAATTTATATGATAAAAATGGCAATAGAACAAGTTTTGTTACCTTTGATGGTTGAAGATGTTTTTTAACAACATGGTACCAGATTGAGTGACGAGTTTCGCTTCAAAGAATTTTTTCTTGTATGATCAATCATTCTCTTTTAGGTAATTTTGCTTTCTTTTGTAAAAAACAAATTTGTGACATTTCATTATATAAACAAATTTGTGAGAGAGGGGTTTGGGAGTTGTCAAATTGAAATTGGAACCGGATTGAGAAACAGAAGTGTGTTAGGTTTTGGGAGAGAGAGTTACATTATGGAAGAGACACTCTAATCCTGTATTTTGCAATTCATTCTTAGACAAATGTGAGGGAGGGTCTAGAGCTCCTCCGCCGATCCTGGAGGTCATACGACGTGTGGCGGCAGAGTGGTGCCTTTAACAGTTTTGGGCTCATAAGAAAAAATATTCTCACTGGTGTGAAATGGATTTTGATTTTGCCTTTGTAATGGTGTGATGTGGTTTATGAGTTTTCTATGTGCTTAGATGATGTACCAACTTATTATTGGCTTCGTTAAAATCGCAACATCGGATGTTCCGTTTCAAAGAGGAGTTGTTTGTAAATACGTCGTCATTAAGCTAATTAAGGATCCACTCATCAGGCCCAAACCCACTGAGATCAATTCCTCTTCTATGGGCCCAAGAAAAGTCCTAACCTACATTGTCCATTTGCCCGGCCTACTTGCATATGCCTAGCCTTGCCCTTTAAAAGCTGTCTGCCGCCATAGACAACAAAATAGCACAAGGTAGTTGGGTGGGTGGGTTGGTGTTTGTTCTATGATGACCACCTCATCGCCCCCCACCTTCCCTATTTATTATGCCCAACAACAACAACTTAGGAGATAACTTTGCAGGTCTATCACCATGCTTTTCCTTTATTTATTTTCTGTATGCGATCCACATGCACTGTTGATTCAAGTAACATGCCACCCAAAAAGCAGATATGCTTTCTCAGCTCGGCAACAGCAGTTGAGACATGGGTCTTCTGAATCACCTACTTATATAAACCACCAAATTATTATGCATAAAGGGGTAGAAAAGCAGTGTCGACCAAAACAGAGTCGCCTAGATGATTAGACTGACTTGAACCAACCGGTGAACTGACAATTAACAACCATTTTATTATAATGATTGCCTTAGCTGAGGATACCTATCTCCATTGATGTTGAGGTCCACATACACGATGGCTTTAAACCGTGTCCGTCGTGCCTATGGTACTGGACTATGGTCTGAGCACAATGATAGATTACAAATGACTTTTAATGCAGTGTATCAAATTGGTATAAACTTTCAAGGTTTTGTGGATATGAATTCAATGTTGATAAATGATCTTTACAGTAGTTTTAGAATCTACCAGCCTAACGCACTTCTTTTAAAAAAATGAAAAATTAATCTAAAATTGGTCTGAAAAAATTATTTTTTAATAACATATTCAACTTTTTTCAAATAGAATTAGCAACACTTGCATTCTAAAACTGTTTTTAACATTATTTCCTTAATGTTTAGATAACTAGGGTGACAATTCAAATCAAGGTCTTTTATAGTTTTTTAATACAACATTAAAAGTTGTCCATATACAATAAGAACCACAATCCATTAGAGTGGTCTTGTATAAACAATGGATTGAGAGAGGTACGACCTATAATTGGTGAGGTTCTTGGAGGTTATCATGCACTCCAAATTATGATCTGTTAACAAGGTTCATAGGGTCAACCATATTTGTGGTGTACAACCTCATGACTAAATGGGCCATAATTCCTAGATATAGCTGCACCCTTATCCTATCTCATTTCAGCCATCTGTTTAGGAGGATCTTCGTCTGACTTTTCTCATTTTTTGGTTACAATCTCATCCATTTCTCGTAAGTCCAGTAATGAACCTATATTTTGCAACCCATATTTTTGTTTGCTTTTGCAATGGCTCTGATCTTTTGTTCTTTGCGTCACCATCAAAATAGATAGTAGTTTTCTTGGTAAAAACAAAATACAGTACTTTCAATTATAAAAAATTTTATGTACACGTATAGTAATATTTATACATTTTATTAATATGGTTGTTTAAGTTATTTTTTTAATATAAAATAATTATTTTAATCAATTACATCAATAAAATATATATAAAAATAATTATACGTAACAAAACCCTTCAATCGTATACCTACGCCACATGGTAAACGGTAAGGTAAATTTACAATGATCTTACAGATGAGTTTTGTTACATACAAACAAAGTCGCATACTAATTTACATATCAATACTGATTCATTCATACTTAAAATTTAAATTAACATTATTTTCAATAAAATTTAATTTTTGATCAATCATATTAAATTAATACACAAATTAATACATAATTATATTTACAATTAAATTTTTCCATTACATATAGGCACAATCAGGAGAAAATGTAGCAGGATTTGTTTTTTCTTACATAATCATAATATTAGAAAATAGAGGCCCTTTCTTTTAAATAAGAATACTCTAGGGACTTCATAGGAAAATTTCAAAAATAAAGTAGCACATTCCTTCTTCATTCATATCTTAAATTATCTTTCAATTCGGCTCTGAGAGTGAGAAATAGAGGGACTGAGAGAGAAGAACGGAGCCATTGGTTGATCCCATACGCCCCATCTTATGATAAAGACCTGCCCTCTCCTTTTGGGCCCTATAATTTTCTGCAGTCGCCACCCATAAAGATCTCACCCTATCGATCTCCGGCAATCCCTCACCGCTCGGTTCTCTGAGATCGAATCTAAAGGAAAAGGAAAATGCAGCAGCTTTTGTTCGCGGTGATATTCTCAGAGATGGGTCTGATAATGGTGATGCTTTTCAAGACGCCGTTGAGGAAGCTGGTGATCGTGGGCTTGGACCGCCTCAAGCGCGGCCGTGGACCCGTCATGGTCAAGACCGTGGCGGCCACGGTCTTTGTGGTGCTCATGTCCAGCGTCTACAGCATGACCAAGATCCAGAAGCGTTGGATCGAAGAGGGTGCGCTCAATCCCACAGATCAGGTCCTCATGGCCAAGCACCTCCTGGAAGCCACTCTTATGGGTAACTAACCAACTCTTCCCTCGCTATTGCTATTCATTAAAAAAAAAAAAAACCAAATTTCTCGTGTTTCAATGATATTTTGGCTAAATTTTTGTTCGATCGAGATAATCTATAGTTAGCAGGAACTCTAATTAAAACATTCCAGCATTTATCGCATTTCGTATATCTTGATTTGAGTTTTTTTTTTTTCATCTCAATGTTTATGACCTTTGGAGACTTTATTTCTCATTTGTCAATTCATGATATCTCATTAAGATATTTAACGTATGCTTATCATAAAATGTGAAATTTTTAATCGCAAATAATTATTATATTTTTAGAGAATCCATTCTGGAATAACCTTAAAAAATTTAGAGAATCTTGATCGGGGTTTTGATAGATGTAATTTTGTGCCTTATTGGGGACATAATTTATGTTCCATTGATAGAAACAACTTTTGACGAGTACATTCTTTTTTCCTGTTTGATGTCAATGCAGGGAATGAGACCTTCGATTGAAAAAATTAATCCCATTCTTCCTCTGACTCTGAAAGCCTTTGTTTTTGGAATCCTAAAGAAAAAAAATTTGCTATTAGGTATCCTACATGTTCTTAACAAATCCATTTTGTTAATTGAAATTGCTCAAATTACCGTTCAATTCTGGGATCGTGCATCGTCTGTCCCGATTACTGAGGAATCACGTAATCAGCAACAAACAAATTGCTTCTCCTGTATTTTATCTTAAATTTTTGTTATCTATATAACTTTCTTTTTGGAACCAGTTTTAGTCTTAATTAGATGGATCGAGATCCTCTATGTTTCCCTGGTTACGTAGTGGATGGTTTAAAAAATTTCTAATCAAGTGTTTAAGTTACGTAGTTTAAACTTGTTATCTGGGAATACAACTTGGCAAGAGATGATGAGGCAGGGAATATTAAGGATCTTGAACTAATGTACTGAACATTCTATCACACTTTTAGTATTGCACGATGTTCTTTTATGTTGTAAGGTTATAATGTTTTAGGGCCTTTTGTTTTAGGTTCAGGCTTGTTGTTTTAGTTTGAACTCCATGTTTTAGGGCCTTATGAAAATCTATCGTTGCGATAATTACTTGCAGGGTCCTCCCTATTCCTTGCGCTGATGATAGACAGACTACACCATTATATCAGAGAACTCCGGATACGAAGGAAGAGCATGGAGGCTGTTAAGAAACAGACCCGAGGACCTGAAGATGGGAAAGCTGGAGGGTCAGAGGAAATCAAAGCCTTGCAGGAAGAGACAGCCACATTGCAAGCAAAACTCAAGCAGCTGGAATCAGAGCTTGAAACAAGGACAAAAGAAGTACATGCTGCAGATGCCAATGCAGTTGCACTAAGAAAGCAATCTGAAGGGTTCCTTCTTGAGTATGATCGCTTACTTGAGGAAAACCAGAATCTCAGGAATCAATTGCAATCACTGGACAGGAGATTGTCACATTCTGGTAGCAAGAAGAATACTTAAGCGAACACATTCTGGTAGCTATTCTTTTAAAGTTCTCTTTTCATTTTTCGTGGTGGTTGTTCAGTTCCATGATGGATTGGTTAATTACAAAAGGAGAAAAACAAATAGGGTTTTCAGTTGTGTGTTTGACTTATGTAGAGCTGAAGTGCTGAAGTAGAATGGATCGATTTTGTCTTGACAAATTGTCTTAAGTTATTAGGGTAATAACAGTTGAGATATTTACTACTGATTTTGATTTTTTTTATATGAATACATATAGCTTTCCTTGTTAGATGTGAGAAGCTATGGACATCAATGCCAAGAAATAGTGTTTGTTGATTGATAACCGTGGGCGAGATGTGTTCACTTTTAAGTCCTGGTTATTTTTCTTAGTTTTTGTGTTTAATATTTCAATGTAGTCAAAACATCCTGATAGTACTCTGTTTTTCTTTCTCGTTTCCTTACAAAGTATGTTACTTCTGCTACGATCGAACGATTCTCCTCTGCCAACAGGATTTTTAGGAAGAGCACAAGCTCTATAATTTTTCTATTTTACAATTGAGTCAAAGATTCATTGTAGGTAACAGTCATCAGTCTGCAATCCTGGCTTATTTGGTTTAAGTCCTTGTGTTGCCTCCTGCAACGTGTGGTCTAGCTGCAGTCCTCCTCAGTTCATTAGCAAAACTCATAATGGGGTCATTTTTACTGAAAAGCATATGGCTCTTGAGAGCAGTGAGCAGCATCAAGCTGAGGAAGACGAGGACGGAAAGAGTTAACAACACAAGCATCGCCCCGAGTGCAATGTGACCTTTAACCTCCCGTGCGTACTCAGCAGAGGCAAGAGCAAGAAAGGTTAGCGGGAATGAGTATGCCCACCATGCAATATTGAATCTCCTCATGGATTTCTTGAAAAGGGCTGGCCTGCAAGCCTGTTCATAAAACCAATAAGAGGATTAGTTGCATGCATGCCTTGGATGATAGGAATCCCTTGAACCAAAAAATCAAAGCCAGAGGCCGTAAAGTCTGGTTTGCGGGCAGCATTAATATTTGTCTAAATTGCAGTAAATATATTGAAATAGCTTGAGAATAATAATGAAAAAATAGTGAATGATGGTTAAATAATTTAAAAATATTTTGAGAACATTTATGTTTTCAAATAGACCTTACTCTGTACTACGTTTGTTTAATTAAAAATAGTGGACAATCTAAATATTAACAGTAGAAAAGTTCTAACTTTGCGAAAGAGGATTGGAAAGAAAGTTTATAAATTGATGTCACGTCTAGAAGTGGAGGTAGGGGGCGAGGGAGGGTTCGTCCCTTGCCTCACTTAAAAATTTGAATTAAAAAGATATTTTCCCCCTCAAAAACCTCCTCCTTTGTATATGAAATGACATAAAAATTAAAAATTAAATAAAATATTATTATAATATAAAATTTTAATATTATTTTTATTTTAAAATTTTAAAAATCAAATTATTCATTATATTTTATATAAGAATTTAAAAAAATTTATAATAATTATATAAGATGAGATAATTTAGTGTGTAACAAACCATGCAATAAACTTAAACTTTGACAACTCAAAATCTTACAAAACTTCCTCCTCTATCCTTAAAAAATTAAAAATTAAAATATTTAGTTTACAAAAATCTATAAATAACCCAACTCTCGTAAATTTAAAAGAATAATTCTATTTGAAAGTTTTTATACCACATATTATTCACGTGATATTATTTAATTTGAAAAATAAATATTAAAATTTGAATATTATAAATTAAAGAAAAATGCTTATCCCACTAAGAAAAGCTACTGACGGATTTTTTTTTTTTTTTNTATATTGAAATAGCTTGAGAATAATAATGAAAAAATAGTGAATGATGGTTAAATAATTTAAAAATATTTTGAGAACATTTTTTGTTTTCAAATAGACCTTACTCTGTACTACGTTTGTTTAATTAAAAATAGTGGACAATCTAAATATTAACAGTAGAAAAGTTCTAACTTTGCGAAAGAGGATTGGAAAGAAAGTTTATAAATTGATGTCACGTCTAGAAGTGGAGGTAGGGGGCGAGGGAGGGTTCGTCCCTTGCCTCACTTAAAAATTTGAATTAAAAAGATATTTTCCCCCTCAAAAACCTCCTCCTTTGTATATGAAATGACATAAAAATTAAAAATTAAATAAAATATTATTATAATATAAAATTTTAATATTATTTTTATTTTAAAATTTTAAAAATCAAATTATTCATTCTATTTTATATAAGAATTTAAAAAAATTATAATGATTATATAAGATGAGATAATTTAGTGTGTAACAAACCATGCAATAAACTTAGACTTTGACAACTCAAAATCTTACAAAACTTCCTCCTCTATCCTTAAAAAATTAAAAATTAAAATATTTATTTTACAAAAATCTATAAATAATCCAACTCTCGTAAATTTAAAAGAATAATTCTATTTAAAAGTTTTTATACCACATATTATTCACGTGATATTATTTAATTTGAAAAACAAATTTTAAAATTTGAATATTACAAATTAAAGAGAAATGCTTATCCCACTAAGAAAAGCTACTGATGGATTTTTATTTTTATTTTTTAACTTAATTGTTAAGAAATTTTTTTTAAATGAGTTTGTGAATTTTTTTCTTTTTTTAAAAAAATGTTTAAAGTGATTTAAAAATATTTGAAAAAAAAAATTCGCACTTCTCGATCGGTAGAAACTGTGGGGACCAACTCTCGGTGAAGCAGTCCCTAAAATCAAATTATTCCAATGTATTTTCGATAGCATCTCTTATTTCCTACAAACTCTTTCTTGCTTTTCACCGTGAACGCGCGCTGTCTTGATTGGAAATATTGAGTTATCTCTTGAGGAGATAATTATAATGTGTAGTTCGTGGTCTGCTATAATCATGATGTGCCTTGAGTATCTTTAGGGCCAGGCTGATGAACACGTTGCCGAAAACAAAAAAAAAGCTGATGAGCACGTTGATATTTCTTTTTACATCTTCAGGTACGTTTTATGTGTTATTTTTTGTATTATCATATATAAAAGATACACATTAAATGCAAAAAAAAAAAAAACTATAATATATAGGTTAATTAACCACTCCAAAGAAAATTTTCTTGATCTACTGCTGTGTACGTACACATTAAATCTACACTGCAATTATAGAAAAAGCTGCTGCAATCTTAATAGTCATTTTCTTCAAATTGTCGTAAAGTTATGAAGTGTATAAGTGTCGTGCAGTCATTTAAAAAAAATAAGATTTATTATAATGTAAATCTTGTATTTATTTATTTTTTTCAAAATAAAAATGCGACACTTGCATAATTAAAACTGCAAATATCATTCCTTCTTTTTTAGTTAAAATAGTTTTGCTTAAATTTTGTTATAAACCAAAAATTTCTATTAAAGGGGAACAAATATTAGTCGACCTAAATGTTCTAAGATTGTAGTGGCCGGAGAAGGAATGGACTAATTAAATGGCAATTTACGAAAACAGCAAAAATATTACCAGAGACATGAAGAGGAATAGAGAGAGGAAGAAGAGCAACTTTGAAAGGGTATCAAAAGCTCCTGAAATGGAGCTCCAAGCTAAACTTGCCATGCTTGGTGCAGCAAAGAACAAGAAGAAACCCGGCCGCAGCATAACCGGAAAGCAATTGCCACCAGATAGGCGTTGGTAGAGCGTAATGAAGAGCACCAAATAATGTACAATGCCTAATGAAAACATGAAAACCGCACTCTCTTTCCATCCCATCTGTGCTGCTACTCGGGCCCCCACCAAATTCCCCAACACTGATATCTGGCTCGTTGGATTCGCCACCATCGACAGAAACCGCTTCTCGGTTGTAAACCATTGACCATATATTTTAACGTCGAGCACCATGACTGGTACTGTGAAAACGAACCAAAGAACTTGATATGCAGCATTCTTTGGACTGATCAATGGCGTTGATTGAAGCAAGAGAAGCCATGAAATCCAAGGAGCGTACAAGAAGTTCACTCCTATGTGGTGCAGGAACTCTGCCGTCACCATGGGGAAGTGAAAGAAACATCTCAGAATGTAGAGGGAAGTGAGTGTCAGGAGCGCTAAAAGCGAGAGACACCATAGTAAAAGAAAAGCTTTCGAAGGCAGCATGTGGAATACATGCTGGGGAGCTTTTGAATCAGTTGCAGGCTCACTTAAGATCTTCCATAGCAAAGCTTGGGCACCAAGAGAGAGGCTTATTCTGAAGTAGCCTGCATGGAGCCTGGTTAAGATGGATGGTTGTGATGATGGGGGCTTGGAAACGTTGTCGACAATGGCATGGCCATGAGATTCTAGGCTGGTGACATTAATGGAATTAGCATCGATTACCACCTCAATTTGTGATCTTCTCAATTGATCGGCGTCTCCCATTAGCGTATATAGAAGATGACATGCATTTTTCACCATACCAACTACAAAGGGTGTTTATATACATAGATGATGATTTTTTAATAAAATCTGGATACCATAACCTGATTGGTTGGGTAGTCATCTATCCCATTCTCGGTACGTAATAGCGATAAGGATGATCGGTAGTGAACCTTTTTTTTTTTATTAGAAAGTATTATCATGTCCATTCCCATAGAATTAAGCTTTTGGATTGATCATGTTCCAGTATAATTCGTGACGAATTAATGGGGTCATGTTCTTATATTTTGAAGCAAACCCTCCAAAGAATTAGACTCTCCAAAGTGTCAAAAAATAAAAAAAGGATAGAGGAGATAAAACAAGCATTAATATATATACACTCGTAGAAGTAAGTTAAAGAGGTGGGCTATTTTTGAGAAGGATACAACTGATCTTTTGCTACTTTTTTTATAATTTCTTTTTAAACTAGTGATATTTATTTGCTATTATAAGAAAATTGCTTATTTGCAATCAGTTATTTAAAGTGAAATGAAGATTTTTAACTAAAATGAGTTGTAAATAATTTTTTAATTGTAAAAAAATGGTCCCAAATATCTATTTTTCTTGTAGTTTAATAATGATACTATTCCTACAACCCTGTTGTACAAAATGCAATTCATTTTAATTAAACAGAGCTGTAAAATAGTTATACATGCACGAGATTGTACGTGTCTTTATCTTTATTCTAAGTGAAAGTTTACTGAATTAATGTAATGCATGATGAAAGGTTAGAATTCGTGTGATCATAACTTAGAACCAGATGGTCGTGAAAACCTATGCCCACGGCGACTGTTTTCTTCATCGCGCGAGTCGACATAAGAGCATTGGCATTGGCTTCATCAAAAGCCAAGTCAAATGTAAAAATAGATGAATATGTGAAAAAAGGGCTGCATTGGATTAGTCAAACCCATAAATGGGTAACTTTGAGCTACAGTGTTTGTCCCATTTCTTTCAAATATGAAGGGCTACTGTACACTAATCAAATGAATATTTTACTGCATTTTAATTCATTAACTATATATATATTCATATAAGTTAATAAAAATAAATATATATTCATATAAGTTAATAAAAAGTAAAAATATATATATCCATATAATTACAAAATATGAAAAAAAAATTATATTATTATTAAAATAATAATATTATTATTATTATGATGAATCAAATGGCTAATCTAATGTGAAATTATAGATAAGAAGGTTTGAATTTATGAAAAATTTATACTTTTTTATCAAAATTTAAAAATGGTTTTAATGAAACTAATGTCAATGCACTAAGTCGCCCTATAGCTTTCCTTCACCATCACATTATAGACATATCAGTCGACATAAACTGTACGTGTACAGATGGACCCACTAATTAGGCCTCGGACGTACGCGCAGTACTGGTGGTGAATTTCTCCTGGGTGTCCACTACTCAGTTAACCAATTACGTACAAGTTCCACTCATAATGAAAGAAACAATTTATTGATTTACCTGGTCATGTAGAAAGATTACTTGAAGTTCCATAGAATCCATCTTGGATCATGAGTGGAACTTTCGAGGATGAATGTGAAATGGATCATAAGATGGATCTTTTATTAATATCAAGGCTAATTTGTACAGCAAGTAAGGTTATACACCGTATTATTATTTTACTTTCATTCTACTTTATAATATATAGCGCATTTATCACCATTAGATAATAAAAAATTATTTAATAAATGATTATCTAATAGTGATAAATGTGCCACATCTTTTATAACGAGATGATAATACGGTGGTGTATAGAATTTTCCTTACACAAAAGAACATAATTGATCGTCAAAGATCTTATCTATACACTACACTCTCATTTTATTTTTTTTCATACTAAATAATTAAAATGTGACACATTCATCACCATTGGATAATAAAGAAGCATACAATAAATGATTATTCAATAATGATAAATGTATTACATCTGACTTAATGGGATGATAGTATGGTATATAAAATTTTTCAAAACTAGCCTAAACAAATTGGCCTTTATGAAAATACGGTATGTATATATATAATATACTAGGATAGGATCAACGTGCAAAACACGTTTTCTTAATCGGGTAAAATTATTATTTTTAAGAAAATAATATATCTTCATTTTCAATTAGCAACATAGTAAATAATTATATCAAATTCCATTAAAATATACAGTAAAATCTCGTTCAACAAAAGAGACTAATCCATTCAAACAATTTTTAATTTCTTATCATCATTATTATTGAATTTAGTTGTAGTAGAATAATAGTTAATAATATAACTTAAATAAAACTATTATTTATGCAAATACAAATATTGAGGCTTAGGACAAGGCCTACATGGAATAAAACTAACTTAAAACAAATTCAATAAAAATAAAGCTAACATGAGTCTGATTCCAACATAAAATAACTTATTAATTTTGTAAAAACTTAAGCTTATCAAAGAAATCAAAATCAAGCTCACGAAAACCATTAGTACAAAAACAATTAAGCCATGTCTTAAACACTAGGGGATATATATGTAATAATAGCAAAGTAATCATTTATTAAATTTTATAAGAGAGCTACACATTAAATGATCAAAGGTTTTAAAGGCTTTTTAGTAAAATGGGATTTAACAGAGTTAATGGAAAAAAAAAAAGTTAATGAAAAAATAAAAAAAGTTATTACTTACAGTTAGATAATTACTTATTATAATAGAATAGATATTGATTAAAAAGATAAATTAATTAATGGCTAGAGGCAATTAATTATCTCGACGTAATGGCCAGCAGCATGACGCCATGACAGATGACTAAAAGCAATGTAAAATTAAAAAACCGGGTGGATGTTCTTTCCGCTTTTCCTAACTCTATCCCCATTAAGTTTCTTATCTTGTGGAGGAGTAGTGGCCATCATGCTTGCTCTTGATCAAGGCAAAAAAACACAAGAAAATTAAAAGGCATGATTTGTGCATGAGTACTTTGAACTATATATAGCCCTTCATTGAGGGGTGATGTTTGATATATAGGATGTTCAATATTGATCGATTGGCGATACAAAAGTTTTATGTTTTCTTAGTTCAAGTGAGGGATCATCGTTACAAACCAATTGAACCAAGAATCAAAAACCATCAATAAGCTGATGAAGCTTTTATTTTATTTTATTTGGCACGGGTTGGTAACAATGATCCGACTAATTCTAAAGATAATATAAGACTTTTTGATAAGAAATTTTCTCTAAGTGCACTCCTGGTGCATGAAGTTTTTGAATCAATCAAAAGTAAGCTAAGTAGAGAGAGAGAGAGAGAGAGAGAGAGAGAGAGAGAGAGTGATTTTTTCATGGTAGGCTATAGTGACTAGTGAGCATTCATATTTGTATTTGCTTAATTGAAAGATAATTAAGGTGGGACGTAACGAGTGACGGAGGTTTTGGGGTAGGACTGGCTCAATCCATGGAAAGGCCATTATATGGCCATTGTCTTAGAGCATAGTTCATTATCAAGTCTAAAATTTTATTAAAATTAGAGCTTTTAATTAAAATCAAAACCAATAGAGATATTAATCCACATTAGACTAGTAATCTAAAAATTAAAATAATATAATAATATTATATATTTTAATAATAATTTTTTTTATTTTTTATTTTTTTAATATTTTGCAAATACATTCCATATATTAATTAATAAATTAATTTTTACTTAAAATTATTATTTTCTAACTATTTTTTTTTCTCCATCTAATTATCTAACGTACAAACACATTTGAGAATATTTTACTCATAAAATAATGTTTGGAAGATGAATAGTGGCCGACTAAATTTTAATAAATATATGAAAATATAATAGCTCAAAGCTCAGCTATTCCAATGCAGATCAATTTTGGCATCATTAGCTATAATTTGATTAGTCACTGGCATTTAGTTAGGCCAATGTCAGTGCTCTAAGGTGCCACTCTATTCAAGACCCCCAAAATAAAGTGAAATATTTTTTTCTGAAAATAAAAATAAAAACTATTTCATTAAATAAGATTTTAAATAATTTTTCTATTTTTCAACGTGTGCAAGGCCTCATAATATTAAATTTAATATTTAATACAATAAATAATTTATATTTTTAAATAACTTTTTCAAGATCTTGCTAAATTGAAATATAAAATTTAATTTATATTGTAACCTCATTTTAAGTTGTTGTAAAATAATTTTATTTAAATATTTTAAATAAAATCTCATTTTATTGAAAATCTTGATAATATTCTATATAATAATTTATATTTTATTATATTATAATTATAAATGACTTACGTAAATTTCATCATTTCAATTTGTAGTGAGCCGTCCTAGATGGTTGAAGTTTGGCTTTGTGCATTAGCAAAGAACACGTGCGTACATATTTTTAGGTACAAGTTGAGGTCACAAAACAGTCTTTAATTAGGTATTAGCCTTCCAATGTGGCCGCAAAACCATGCTATATTCTTAGGAAAATGTGTCCCATAAATTTACTCTCTCATTTTTATTGTTCATATATTTTAATTTTTTTATTATTATTTTTATTTAATAGTTAAGAAAGTCAATATTCTACATTGATGTATTTTTTTAATATTTAAACATATTTTTAAAATATGGAGAAAAAAAATAAAAAGTGACATTACCCATATTCTTATGCTTGTGCTCAGCAATTAATATAAAGAAAATGCTTTGGCCACTACTCGTTGGGGCCACCGTTGGCCTTTTTTGTTTTTTTTAATGATTAAGAAAAAATTGTTTAATATTATTATAAATTTGTTATATTTTTTTAAAATATTTAAAAGTATTAAAAAATGATTTAAAAAAATAAAATAAAATTTTACGTAGCGTTAACTCTAGCACCATCCTTAATATAAATTGCGCCCATTTTCATACAAGAAATGTTGCTCTTACAAACAAGAATCCCGATAATTTTTTTATTTTTTATCACTTAATGATTAAGAAAGTATTTTTTTAATAATGTTGTGATTTTTCTTTTTCTTTTTTGTAAAAGAAATTATTTAAAGGTATTAAAAAATATATGAAAAAAATACAAAAAGCATTAACAATATCTCTCGTTGGAATCCCCCATGTGCGGCATATTGGTTGATTATTAAAAGGGTAATACTTATCTCAAAGACAAAAGCCATTGAAGTTGCCACTGATTTTATTTTATTTTTTACTTAATAATTAAGAATGTTTTTAAATGATGTTGTGAATTTTTTTTAAATATTTAAAAAAAATGTTTAACTTATTAGGTGGATTTTATTAGATTGAATTTCATGACTGCAGAGTTTTTGGTACTTTATCTGGTCCAAGTTAGGTCGTAATCAGATATTTTTATCTGGGGGGAAAAATTATAATTTCGGGGGGCTAAATTGTTTTTGTTTATTTATTTATAAAAATATAGATTATAAAAAGCCTTTTTGAGCAGTTGAGCTTATAATTTCTGACCTGCAGCTAAGCCTGTGTTCTCAACTAATTGGGTTTTCTCTTCAAGAGCCCTATAAACTAATTAATCACATAAACAAAGCCAATTTGCTTCCTTGGCTCAATTAAGAAAGAAAGAAAGAATAAAGTATTCTTTTCAGAAAAAATGTCCATATTATTCTTTCCCCATGATACTATCCATTTCACATTCATAGGCCATATAAGAGACCTTCTTCTTCTTACTCTTCTCCACATTCCTATAACATTGCTGCTATTGCTACTATAATTACTGTTAGTATTACTAATATTACATGACTCTTTCCCACCAGTCCTCGTGGGCACGTTGAAATGTACCAACTCCTTGTCCTGACCGACCCAAGACAGGCATATCCCACTAGCTGTTGTGCTGGGCTCATTGGCGTAAAACAAATCATATTCCTGGCTGCTGTAAAACATCTCTGGCTGTTTGCTACCATTGCTTCTTACTGTAATCCAATGTTCATCCCACACCCAATTAGGCATACTTTGAGACGATGCCGTGCTGATTTCACTCAATTGCCGGATTCTTTCCCTGGGAGAACTTAAAGGAATTTTATGGGTCGGGTTGGTTGGGTTGGTTGCATCTACCTCCCCAATTGAGTCCCAAAAGCCTTGATCCAGTACACTTGTTGGAGTATCCGAATTAAAAGCACTAACTTCTTTTGAAAGAGAAATGGTCTCTTCAAGGAAAGCGTGACTTAGAAGTTCACTGGCTGACCACCTCTCAACTGGGTCTCTCTTCAAGCACTTGTCCAAGAAATCCTTTGCTTGCTTTGACATCAAGCTAGGAACCTCCGGGACATCGCCCGAGTACCCAATTCGGTAAAGGGCAGATACCGGGTCTGAAATCTCCGGCCACGGTGACCGCCCGGTAGCCATCTCGATCATAGTGCATCCTAGAGCCCACACATCTGCAGGGAACCCCTGTTTCTCTCCACGAGCCACCTCAGGTGCCATGAAGACGGGTGTGCCGGCAATTACCAAATCGTCGTCTGACACGTCATCAAGCTTCCTAGCACAGCCCAAATCAGCAATCTTCACCCCCTCATGCGTGACCAAAATATTGTGACACTTGACGTCACAATGCACTATACCATTCGAGTGAAGGCATTGAAGCCCCAACACAATGCTGCGAGTGAAAGCTTTGATCGAGGCCTCGTCTAGGCAGCCACCTTGGTTGCGAATTGAATCGGCAAGGGTGCCGTGGGGTGCATATTCCATGAGAACATTGTACAGAAGCCTACCATTTTCGAGTGTAATGTCGCATCCCTTGTATGATACAATTTGAGGGCAGTTTAATGTAGAAAGAGTTTTTTGCTCCCTTTGGAGGAATTCTGATTGAGTGAGCTCCGTCGACTTGACGGCAAGAACCTGACCCGACCCATGAACGGTGGCAATCGAGACCGTGGCAAAAGAGCCCCGGCCGATGGTTTGGCCCCTGGTCCAGGCCATATGGAGAGCTGAGCAACCTGAGCTAGGAGGGTATAAGAGGTTCTGAAGGCTTTGGCGAACAGGCAGTTTGGTATATATGTCTGTTTGTTTGGTTGGGGGGATTCAAAATGTGTATAATATATATATACATACAAAGTCTTGCTACTTTGGTTTGGTATGGTTGGCTTAATGCAAGAAGCCACTTCGTGGGTTCCACGTGGCAAAAGGAGAAAGGATGAAAACTTTGGCCGGCGGTTAGATAGCTTAGCTATGAATTATGCGGTGCACATGTCGTCACGTGCTCACGCGAAGAGTGCTGTGATATACAAAGATAGGTCTTATGGATGAGCATGAGCATGGATACAATGGATGGGGATCATTGTATAATTGGATATTCCAAAGTTTGGTTAATTTTTAAAGTGATTTGACTTCATGAAAGTTGATGCTCCAAAAATACAACTAAAATAAAGCCAACCCTTTTGCAATAATCAAGCATAAAGACAAAGTTGCACCTAAAGTAAATATAATGTGTGGTTTTCTGTACCAAACTAGCCTGGGTTATCCTTGGACGAGAAGATGTTTGCCATCTCAACTAGTTTATGTCAGTTCGATATTTTTGCTCCTTTACAAGATGGCGGCCACATCTTTTTTTTTTTTTTTGATAACTTATGGCGGCCACATCTGATTCTTATGCATGCATGTAGATTCATTATCTGGACATTTCGACTCAAAATCACTATGTTGCAAGAAACTGGCTAGATGGAATGTATTTGGTATTACTATATATGTCAAGATTCATGCTGTGTTAAGAACTCCAGCTGAATCGTCTACTAAAAAGCTGAAATTTAGATGCCAAGTTACAAAGACTGACTCAATCATTTCGCTGACATATATACTGGGGAAATAATTATATGATTTTGTGTACTTCTTTGGATTTAGACGAACAAACCAATGGGAAAAAGGGGGGGTAACTCTTTGTTTTACTTATGTTGGACAGTTAATCTTGATTAGACATTTCAGAAGCATATTTAAAAGGGACGTGTGTGTTAGAAAATTGTTAAGGATTAAGGGATAAGACGTATACTTGGTTACTAAGATTACTTTGGACTTGTGGGTGAAGTTTCCAATAAGAAACAGAGGAAAGGCCAAATTACAAAAGGACAAAAGCGTAGGCTTTGTGTAAACGACTCTAAAAAGTAAAAGGGATTCCAATGGAATTTAGTTGAAAAGGGAAAAGCCAAAACTGCCCAACCCAAAAAACTCACATTCTCACACCAACCCGTCCATCCATCCATCCAAACACACACTATGCATCTATCTGTTTTTTTAGATGATGAAGTAGTACTTTTCTCAGCACAGCTCAGTCTTGGATGGGTTTTTTAAGCTTTTGTCAAAAAAAGATAGGTTTGAAGCTTTGGTGGCAGCAATAGCATCTGTGGTATCTACGACGTATTCCCCTCCCAAGCAACCCAATCGCTGAAATCTCTTTTCTTCAGATAACATCTCTGATGTATAAGCTTTCGGCAAAAGCTTTTTGGGACCCACGTCTCGCTTTTCATACAAAGCACTGAATTTCGGCGCTGACGACTGATCACTCACTGCTGCAGTAGACGTAGATTACCAGGCGTGCTGTATATTGCCAAGGGATGTGAGCTTGAGATCATCAAAATAAATTTATAAATTAATTAAATTTTATAGAATATATTAAATTTATATTATAATAAAAATAATTTATTTTTTATAAAATCTCTTTAATATTAAAGTATTTTCTTTTTTTTGTTTTAATATCAAAGAGAGCTTTCAAACGCTTTTTTCCTAAAATACAAAGGGAAGGGGGAAGGCATTCTCACCTAATCACTTGGTTGGCGTTGTAATCGTAGGTTCGAAAAAGACGTCAAAACATGCCTTCTGTGTCTTATAATAATAAAGAAGCATGAGCGCTCGCTGACTAGAAAAATGGCAAGATTGATGCAGTGTCTCAGAAGGTTGACGTGGTCTAAACTATCTCACTGACCCACGTTACAGAAGATCTTAGAATCATAACACTAAACACTCAAATCCTTTTTTTTTTTTTTTTTTTTTTGGGTTTTGCCCGTTTGGTAATCAACTTATGCATATATTGGATTCGTATATGTATATAACGGCACCAAGGCTTTTAATTAAATACAAAAACTAATTAGGAGAACATATGGGCTATGTCCACACATAGATAGAGGAATGTTACACAACCTCCAAACACTCCACACTCTATTTTTTTTAATTTTTTAATATTTTTTTTTAATTTATTCTTTTTAAATTAATTTAATTCTTTTATTCAGTATTTATATATTAAATATTTGATAAAAGATAAAATAATAAAAATTAAAAAAAATGTGGAGTGTGTGTGAATAATAGAAGGTTGTGAAGATTTTTTCTTATATTTACACCCAGCCAACTAAAGTTTTCACAACACGGGCTGCTGCATGCCATCTATGCCCGTACACATTCAAATCGGAGATCACCAAACTTGCTTGCACCCAGTCTTTTTCAAAGCACGTCAATTAAATATAAGGACCAAGTTTAACATCACCTAGCAAGCTTTGTGCCGGACCAATTGTTTTCAAATACAAATATATATATATATATATATATATTGAAAAATGGTGTGAATTAGTGACTCACATAAAATACTTATATGGTATAAGCCAATAAAATCTAAACCTCAACTCCAGGAAACACAACCACAAAATCAGCCAACGTCTAAAAAAACAGAACAAGAGGGAAGAAGAGAGGACTGGGCGAGATGTTCGGTTTTGTAAGAGAGATATACGGAGGGAGAGCTCCCATGAGTGAGGAAGAGGAATTTCTGATGTTCATCTTGTCTTGGAATGGAGCCATTTGAAAGCATTTAGAAAAGTCCGGATCAACAAAACAATATTATGAAATTCCATGACAAACATATTAAACCATTCAAATACACAAGCGAATATATGTACAAGCACCTTAACATTCCATCAATTCAGTTTGTCAAGCTTATGGAAGGCAGACATTAAACAGAGAATTAAAAGATGATAGCAAGGAGTAGCTTCTTCATGCTGCTTCTGCAAATCCAACTCTCAGTTTGCCATAATCAAAGACGGTATGGTAGCGACCCATGAAGACATCCCCCAGGATCCTGCAATTGCAAAGGTGCTATTTTCAGTGAGAATCATCAAACCAGAAGCATCCCAATGGGCAAATCCTTTATCATGGTAACTTAAACAAAGATAAAAGGATAAGAAAGAGATTGGAAATACCAGAGAGGTCCACGAGGAGGAGGAACATCCAAAGCCGTAAAGCCGCTGATGCACTGAGCAGCAGAACCCTCACCCACCTCAAGTATGTACTGATGATACCATCCACAAAGTCGAAATCAGTACAATGACATTCTAGTTATATATCAATGAAGTTTTCTTTTCTGCTGACACACAGAAGGATTTGATGTTAAACAACGCATGCTCTTGTTTTTTGCCTCTTAATCGTTCTATTTATGTGTAAAACAGATAAAGGCTACAGAACCAGAAACAGGACAAGTAGAAGGCAAACAAAGCCACATAAGAAGCAATTAGTGATTATTAACTCTTAGAATCTATGGAGTTCGACATACTCTGAATTTCTATCTGTTAGCTTAACAAAACCACTCAAAAGCGAAGACTCAGATACAACCAAAATGATCTTACATTTGGGAATGACTTAGGGGCAATCCCTTAGCTGTGGCCGAAACCTAGTTACCCAAATCCAGCAGTCTTTAGGCCAAACAAATTATTTTGGCTATGAAGTGACAAACCAATAGAAATAAAAGGTTCATAAATCAAAGAATCAAAGGTGGTCTATTCGTGCTAGAAACATAATATCCAGGTCAAAGGTGCAAACAAACAAGAACAACAGTAGCAACCATGCTATCAAGTCAAATGCACCATATTATTATTAATATTGAAATTCATCTTTCAAACTGATGAATAATATGAAACATATGAGGGTAAAACACTACCAGATCTACACTACTTGATTAGACGGCAATTCAAAATCCAACAAAATTGCAACTTTTAAAAAAGCAAAAGAAGTTCGGGATAGTTTGGGATCACATCTTACCTCTTTAGGGGAAAGCTTAAAAATCTTTCTACCAATTGTGAAGGAAACACTCGGCATGGAAGAAACACTCCCACAGTCCACAGCAGACTCTCCCATAGGGCTTGGCATCCGGTTACAAAGCTGTGAAAGTATCAGAGGGTCAAGCAAGCATAAGCAGCAATGTTTTTAAGATATAGCAACTGTGGTACCATAGGTGTTTCACCTCATTGACATAGTCCAAGATGTGATCTTGCGTCTGATTCTGCTTTAGCTGGTTTTGCATCCATACAACAGCCATCTCACAAGCAGGACACATGGCATCATGAATTCCATGAGACACTTTTCCACTGCTCTGATCCACGACACTCTCAATGCCCATACTGTATCAATACATTCATAGACCAACAAGTTAATCTAACCACTACGTTCAGGTAACTATTCATGTAGACATCATCAAGTGTCATGGGTTGCCCCCAAAAAAAGGGTGACAACACTAGTAATAATTAATTATAAGCATGAAAAGATAATGAAAAAACACAATAAAAATGCCAATCCAATCTTGTGACTTGACCTAACAACATGGGTACCATCTAAGGTGCACAATACAGCATGACAGCAGATAATAGAATGAAGAGGATGGGGCGGCACAAGATACAATATGAGAATTTTTAATCGAACGTTACTTGGAAAATGGTTGTGGAGATACAATGAGGAATCAAAAGCCCTACGGAAGTTGGTGATTGAGAGCAAATATGGAGGCTTATGGGGGGATGATGTACTAAAGAAGTGAGAGGGGCATATGGAGTGGGGTTGTGGAAACACATAAGAAGAGGATGGGGGGTCTTTACTCAACACAAGATTTTGTGTGGGAGAGGGCTCCTAGATTAGATTCTAGAGTGATAGTTGGTGTGGTAATAGTGCTCTTAATGGATTGATTTTCTTCACTTTTCCGAGTTACAAGTGTCAAAGATGTTTCAGTGGCTGAAGTCATGGTGATATTGGGGGAACAAATCTAGTGGAATATCAATTTTAGTTGGGTGGCACAAGATTGGGAAATGAGTAGCTTTGAAGCCTCTTTCAGCCTTTTGTACTCCATAAAATCGAGCAACCTGCAAGAAGATATGTTGTGGTGGGTACCTACAGGTAAATGTCAGTTCGCTCTTTTAACAAGTCTATCACACAAGATCCCAATATTCAGTTTCCAGGGAGAAGGCTTTGGCGACATAAGGCATCTCCCAAAGCAACATTCTTTGTGTGGACAGCTTCCTTAGATAAGATCCTCACAACCGACAATTTGAGAAAACGTAGGGTGATCATTACAAGTTGGTGTTGCATGTGTAGGAACGGGAGTGAATCTGTGAACCATCTCCTACTACACCGTGAGACAGATAGAGGGTTATGGAATGAGGTGTTCAGTAGACTAGACTTGGCTTGGGTTATGCCTAAGACAGTGGTGGCAGTTCTAGCCAGCTAGACAAATCTAAAAGGCATTCAATAGATTAAAGTTGTGTGGAAGATGGTCCCTATATGCATCATGTGGTGTTTGTGGCAGGAATGCAATGATCGGACATTTGAAGACAAGGAGAGATCAGTGGAGGAACTAAAGCTTTCTTTATTAGAACTCTATGTACTTGGGACATTGCTGTTGACTTTAATGGTCTGGATCTACATGATTTTCTTGTCTCTATTGCGCCTACATAATTAGGGCATACTTTTGTATTGAACCTGACTATGCCTATTTTTTTATCAATAAAATTTGTTTACTTATAAAAAAAAAAACAAATCAAGTAATTATATGGAACTAAAGAGAATGATAAGAGGCCACAGGAGTATAAGAATATTTGAGTTTGACCTAACACCATGGGAACCATCGAAGGTGCACAATCCAATCTGAGAGCAAATCTTCATTGGGTTTACCTGTTATGTACAAATAAAAAAGCTTGAAATCAGTCCAATAATGACATCAACATGAACAGTCTCCAAAGGGGTAAGTACTTTGATATGCTGAGAACTATAAGGTGTAGTTTGAATAGTGAGATGAGATGAGATGATTTTAGATGAAAGTTGAAAATTGAATAAAATATTGTTAGAATATTATTTTTAATATTGTTATTGTTTTGGAATTTGAAAAAGTTGAATTATTTATTATATTTTGTGTGTGAATTTAAAAAAATTGTAACGATGAGATAAGATGAGATAAATCATTTCTGAATCCAAATTAAGCCTAAATCTTTCCCACCCAGTATGAAGAAGGATAAAAAGATCATAAGCATATAATCAGACAGGAAAAACATGAATTAAAATTTAATAAAAAGCAAGTATTTACCTCAGCTACAAGCAAATCAATAATTGATTGTCCATACTGCTCAACAACTGTCTTGCATTGCTGACTAACAACTCCAGAAGCTCCAATTGCTTGATTTATCATAGTAATCACAGTCTGCAAGAAAAACCACCATATTTCTAGAATAAGCATGCATTAAGAGTGTGACAGACAAGCCACCAAAGCATTGCAAGAGTAATGATACTTTTAATGGTCAAAGCTTAGCACAAAATAATGCATGGACGGCAATAGCTTTATAAAATGTCTCTTCTCATTTTGCTTCCATTATTTGTCATCTTGAATTTCATAAATATTATCATCCTACATCAAAACTGAGTAAACAAAATCCATTTCAACTCAAAGCAAACGACGACTTTGGAGAACAGCGTACAACATATCAAGAAGAAATTGATAAAATTCATACCGTTGGACCTGCCAGTAGGGAAGTGCCAGAATCTGCAATAGCTGAACAACCACCAGCACAATATCCTGCATAGCAATATGGAAAAGTTAGACCCACGAAATTAAAAGACCCAAATGATGTGATATTTACATCTTCCTTAGATTTCCAAATTTTATCTTCTCTCCCTCATAAGAACATGTACTTGGAATTGTGAAAGAACATACCGGTAGGTTTATCACCGATAAGAACATCACCCATGTCAAACTATCAAAATAAAATATCAGTGATCAAATAGAGAAGATAATTAGAAAAAGAAAATATTGAACAGTCGCTAACCACGGTAAAAGATTAAGTTTTTAGATAACCTACCTGCCAATAACCTTTGTGTGTCACAGGAACATAAGTGTGCTCGCCCTTGTAATGATTTGGATCTACACCACCAAAGACAATTTCACCCCCTTCTTCCTCCTCTGCTTTACGGTTGAGCCAGAATGAAAAGACTTGCTCTTGAACAAGACCCTGTTCAACCATGTTGTACCTGTACGACCAGCAAGTGCCTCGTCACACATGCAACTTAAGAAACTTTTTTCAGTAAAAGACCAATCAAAACTAAATATGACCACACATACCACAGAGGAACAGAATTCCCAACTGAAATCTCTTGAAATCCAAGTCCTAATATACCATCAAACTTTGCCATTAAAAAAGTAATACTAGGCTCTCTAGTTGCCTCAATAAATTCCTGAAGAGAACAAACAGTATTTAGTATAGTCTGATCAAACTACTATCAGAAGAAGCATGTTGAGGGTAAAATGCTCAAGGTACCTGATCCTTCACAACTCGGTCACCAACTTTGACTTCGTCATAGCTAAAGAAACCAGAAATTGCTCCACTACCATATTGGATTGCAGCAGATGTCCCTGCACGATAAATGTTACCAGATGTTTCAAGACATATATATAATTGCAATGTTCGCATGCCAATGTCCCAAATACACATGCCTTGGAAATGTACATCATGAAGTGGGCATTGTAACTGAAAATCGCAGAAGTACTGATATGCATGTTTTATGACGAACTTAATGCTCATTGGTGACTGGGTTCTCCATCCCAGCAAGGAAAAAAAAAACACCACTTGTTTCGCTAAAATATCTCAGAGAAAATCATCTTGGAACAAAATGAAGTAGAGACCATTCCTGCAATCTTCCTACCTCACACAGCCACTCCGGATTTGGCGAAGGATTGGTTGGGTGGGTAGAAAATAAGTCACAATTCAACATGCCACGTCCCCCAAAACAAAACAACAGGAAAAATTAAAGAAATTCCACTAGATTCCAAAAGACCTTAATGTGTATGAACCTTCATAACACTCTCCCATATAAGTCAACATAAACATAGAAATAAAATTAACGAATTTATACCACTCAAAATTAATTTTTGAATCAATAACCTGAAATAAACTTAGCCTAGGTGACACAACAACTAACCATTTTTCTTGTAGGTGCTCGAATAGCTTGATTTGTACTTAGCATGGAAAAAACATGGCACCTGCAACCATATACGCAAAAACATCCTTGAATAAAAATTTCTATACAGCCAATAAATTTCATTTGACAATCATTCAACACAAACTGGAGCATAGAAGCTCACCGAGAGATAGCACTTAGATGATGGCACCCACAGATTAGAGCTGCCAGTGTCAAAAATTACAGTGAAATTCTGAGGGGGAGTACCGATACCAATCTCACCATAGTACTGAGCATCCAAGTAGTTCTTTAAAACAACAATGTCTGTGTCCTCAGAGTCACCGAGATTATTAGGGATATGATACTTCCTTGTAGAAGCTCTTAAAGACTCTGCCTCCTTAGACTCAAGCCGTGAGGCCAACCGGTTGTTTTTGTCCAGTTTCATCTTTTTCAAGCCAATCCTAACAAAGCCATTGTTGGAAGCAGAGGTGACCAGAGAAAACAACAGGGTCGAAATGAACAGAGATAACACGACTGCTTGCAAGTTGGTTCCCATGTTTACCTATTGGTCCACAACGAAAAACTAATGAAGATTAGCAAAAGCCTTGATGGGCCAAAGCAAACAGACATATATATATATATATAAATATATAATATGTGGGTTAACAAAAACCCTTTGGAGAATGCGTGAGTTGTTCCGAAAGAAACAAAACATCTGAAAAGGTGTTTCATTGCTGAATTATTGTCCTAGTTAAAGGTCAGTTACATATTTTAGCTTCAGATACTAACATTTGAGCTTAGTTAACCAGAGTATAAAAGAGAATACAGAGTGATTCTAAACCGCATTTCTATCGCTTCGGCAATATTCTGAGCAACCAACCATAAGGAAATGTTAGCAAATCAAGCATGATTACTGTTTACTTGCTTCAAAAGGGTAGGGGAGTGGAAGTCATCCGACATGAATCACCAAAACAAATTGCAAAATTTGCATGCAAATACTCCAAATACTACATGAACGCGTCAATGAACAATAACCACAAACTGAAACCGTCGATTGTCATACAGAAAAGTAATCCACAAAACAAGTAAATAATCGCCCAACCCAACATTTCTATCAAAACCAAGAAAAAAAGTTTCAGAAACAATTTTCCATCGCTTCCTTCTTCGCATGGATGAAACAGCATAGTTTTTGAGCAATTAAAACTATAACAGGAATGGAATGATAATCTGAGACATTATAAAAGCAAAAGAGAGAGAAGAATTACTCCGGTATTAGCAAAGGCAGAGGAGAGGAAAGTTGACGAAAAGAGGAAGGGAAACGAAGATGGGATTTAAACTTGGCGAGAGAAAGAGACGGAAAAACTGCCCGTCACTGGGTTAGACCCACCAGGTCCAGCCATGCTTTTACTCTCTTTATATAGAGGGAGGTGCAATTCCAATTTCCAGGCTTTTTCTGTATCGCAAAGAACGAGTGCCTCTCCGTGAAGTTTCAGACACAGATGGGATTATAACCGTTGGATTTCGGTCCACGATGGAACCGTTTCTCCGACTGGCCCCAAAAAAAGCATGATGATTTTTAATCAGATACTTCCGCGTTTAGAGTACCGAATCTGAGATCTGGAGTTAGAACCGTTGATTGTGGACAAGACGGAAAGGTTCGGGGTGTGCCAGATGACGATTGGTGGTAAAGTCTGATGCGGTAGGATAGAATAGAGTTGATTGGGGAGGGGGGGTTGTAACGGAAGGCTTACGTGGCAACGAAGCACGCAGTTTGGCAAACACTCGGCACGCGACACCTCGCACATTTGCCTCGTTGGCGAAGTTTGAGGATACGTGTTACTTTGTATTTTCCTTTAATTGTTGGTAGTGAGGATTAGTGTGACTTGGGAACGTGCAAGTTGCGACTGTATATGAAATTTTTGTATATATAAATAAATAAATTTATATTTTATCTCAAGGTGATACCTATATTTATAATTTTATTAATATAATTATAGGATTGTGCTACTGTATTGCCTGAATTTGCCTCCGGAATTAATCCCTTCTACATTTTAATTTTTTAAAATGTTAAAAAAAGCATACAAATTCATTAGTAATTTCTGTTAAAAAAAAAAAACCCAAGGCACAAACTAGCATTTTTCATAACTATATGTGTTGACGTGTCAGCTATTGTAATGAATATTGTTTAAATTTGTAATTCGAATTAAAAATTAAAAAATGATAAAATAGAACAATCACTCAATATATGTAATATTGTACATAAAATTATATGTACATGTAACACTATTCTTTATAAAATTATAAACTATATATAATATTCTACATGTGAAATAATATAAATAAAACAAACGAGGATATCAAATATACCGTGTATGTATAAACTTTGTTCCTTTTTTCTTAATCCGCATTTGGAAAAAGAGTTCACTGACATACAGGTGACTTATTATTGTCATCAACCTTAATTTACGGTTTTCAGACATGTATTATATATATAAGAACACTTCCGATGGTATGTCATTTGCTTGATTAAAGGATTAATTAATGCATGCCGTCCACATTCTGCAAATTAAGGAATACTGAATATTGTGGATCACCCATTAGTTTACTAGGCATGAATTATTCCATCTATAGCCATACCTTGAAGGCAAAGAAACCAACGTCTATTCATGGTAGGTTTGGATTGGTCATGGGCTTAAAGAAGCAAAAAGAAGCAAAGCCTAGCTAGCTAAATAACTTAGGAATGATCTCAACCGATGATGGTGCGCAAGGTACTCATACTACTCACTAGTGAAAGGTACCCCATCCTTGAGTGCAAGAAAGGGATTGGCATTACATGACTCTTGGACTGCAAAAGTTGAGCAAAAAGCTAGCATGCATCTTCATACATTATCATGACCACATAATGATGAATGTGGCAATCGTCTCGCGTTCAAAAGTTTCTACCTCCTTTTTCTTGTTTTGACATTTAAAAGTAGTCTTGATCAGGACCAAATGCCCATACATCCGATCAGATCTAGGCCTCTTTTCTTGTCCAGGCCTGGAAATTGGGTATCTATTAAAGGTATCATAGTAGTTGCAAGATGAAAATGATACTTGTAATTTGCTCCCTCAATTTAATTTTTTTTGTTTAATGGTTTAAGGCAATTAAAAAATAAAATAAAATTTTCAACAGAAGAATGCTAAGACGGTTGGCTCTTTGGTTGTTGATGACAAATCTGTGACGGTACATGGTGGTGGTCGGTGTTGTACATTGCGTGTACAGGATTATAGCTGCACTTTTACTCCACGGAACTAGTGTACATATAGGATTGGGGCCTGGTCTTTTTCGTGGGCCTTTTCAAGTCCAATGAACAACAGTCATATTTCTATACCAAATTTGGGCCTTGAGATGCAGACTGCATGTGTGAAACATATATATAAGCTGGGGCCTGGGCCCGGGCCTATGATGCGAGTGTTGGAACATGACATGACATGCCATGTCCGTGTATTTTAGAATATTTTTATAAAATAATTGATCTAGAAGTATCATTATTTTATAAATTTTTTTAGTAATAACCCTTATCATAACTCGGGTTGATCATTGATGTATTTTTCAAGAAGAATATTAGAGTCGTGAGTCGTCATCACCTATGTTCAACCCGATAATGATAATTAATGGGCCGGAAGAGTCTTGTACATTTGGCAAGTATTTTAGTTACTCTGGGAATTAGGGTTCGGACTTTTGAAGGGATCGAGTAAGGACCAATGACCATGGTCGTGTCTTTAATAACTTCCTAAACCAAATTTTTGATGATCTGCGAGTCAATTGATAACATGCTCTCACCCACTTCTATCTCTCGTTCTTTATACTAATTAGCCAACCAAGGGGCCAGAAAAATAAATAAATAAATAAATTCTCACAAAATCGGAGGGATCATCCTATCTATCAATATTGTTTTATTTTTTTATTTAATAAAGGGAGTGGGGTTTTCGAATTCAATTTATTTTTATTATTATTATTACTAACGTTGCCAGAAATAATTGCCATTGAATTAATTTGCTAATTATAAGATTTTCCTTGTCATTTCGAAGTCCGAATAATTAAGGTGTCATTTACTACCAGAGAGACGGGTTTTTGTTATCAAAATTTTGCGACTTCTTGCGACCAAAATAACTATTTCCAGCATAAAACCATCAGAAATAATCCTTTTGATTACAAAATTTTGATAGAAAAAATTCGTTTATCTTGTAATGATATATATTCATGTGTCCAATTTACTTTCTTTCTTCCTTTTTTTTTATTTGTTTTTTTTAAAGGATCATATTATAAATTACTTTCTATATCTTCCAAAGCAATGTGAACATGGAAATTACTTAATCAAGCTAGCACACGGCCTGTGAAATTTCACATTCAATGACACGATGGAGTACTGGAAATTCATGTGGCAGGCATTGTCATATTTTCTTTCTGGAATATCTTCGAGCACAAGATTTCAAACAAGGAAAGTATATATCCATTGGCCGTATTATATCTCACTGAACATCACGTGCACTGACTCCGAAATTACTTTGATACGTACAAATGAGCTAGCATGGACCGGAACTTTCTACACGAAAGGGAAATTGGAAGAAGAAAATTATGAGATTAGTATTTCTATTCACATGCAAACACGCGTTATCACAAAGAAAAAGACTTGTTTTTTTGCGTTTTATTCTTTGTACGTCCGTGATCTACATTTTCTCGCCCCTTGGATGGGGGTGTTCGGAAAGGGTGAAAGACCTTTGTACGGTGGATGAGGTACGTACGGTGAGCGACTCTCTAAGTTCCACGCTCGATTTTTTAATATCTCCTGTTCACATGATTGGATTTTGGATATATGATAGCTAGGCAGAACGTGATGTCAATCAAGGTACACGGAAAGTCAAAAAACGTATCCCAGTTGTCCAATTGAAAAATGGCAGCTCGCATTCACAATGATCCACGAAACTCCCAACAACTTGAATTAAAAAGCTTTTCTTTTCTTTTATCCCATTTCTTTAACTAGTTGCATGAAGTTTGACGTCAACAACATTCATTTTCATCACACGCAGACGTAGTTGCCTGGAAGTCTCTCTTTGGTCTACGATTTCAGGTCGATTATCGTTACGTGTCAAACAGTCATGGCCGTATTTCTTGACTAGAAAATTAACGAATATACCACGGAAGCTAGCGTGGTACTATTCTTTCTTTCCTTCTTCATCGATGAGTTTCATTTGTCGTTCTCGATTGATATCGTTTCTGGGATTGGTTGGGACGAAAGAAATTGAATAAAGATAAAAAGTAATTATAGATCTAGAAAGCCATGTAATGTGATAATTTAAGGAACAAACTTTTTTTCTTCTTCCGTATATTTACCGATCGAGAAAGTTGAATAAAATTATTCAGAATGAAACAATTTGCTAGAAACAATGAGAACTCATGTTCTAACCCCTCCCCCATGAAACAATTTGCTAGAAACAATGAGAACTCGTGTTCTAACCCCTCCCCCAACATGGACAAAAAAAAAATATGAACATGTAATCACATTCTCATCCCGCCCAAAAAAACGAAGAAAAACTTGACAAGGAGAAAATAATTAACAATTAAGGACGAAGAAAATTATCAGATCAACAACTTCTAATTCCCACGAAAGCTGCTGACTTTGTTGCTGTTCACGTTTGTTGTCATCTTGGCACTGTTGCTATTGTTGTTGGTGGCGGCGTTATTGTTCGGATGAGCTCCGCCTATGATAGATGAGATGGCCGCAGCAAGAGCTGCGGTGAAGTTTGGGTCAGCGGTGATAGCGGCGGTGGCAGCACTCACCGTGTCAGCCAAAGAAGGCGGTTGAGTTTGGTGCAACGTCGGTAGTTGGGGTACTGCTGCTTGGTTTTGGGCGTGGGATAATTGGGAAGCTCCCATTTCTTGGGAAAGCTGAAGGCCGGCGAATTTCGATTGGTTGTAGAGTGCTTGACCAAGAACCTGAGTCAGTGGTGGGGTTGGCACTGACCCAAAGGTCTGGTGTTGGCCTTGGAAATGGACCGGAAACTGGGAAGGGGATCTTTGAAACTGCAACGGGTTGGCGGAGTGCGTAAGGTCCAGCGTCACAGTAGGAAATGGCGCTGAAGCTGAGATCGTCGCCATGCTCGATGAGCAAGGGAGAATAGTTCTTGCCAACAAATTTGGATTCATCAACCCATCTGCGCTCGACATGGATCCCGATAGCAACATGGTAGCAGCGGCCGTTGTGGTTGATGCCATGGCCATTGCTGCTGGTGGAAGCGGATGATTATGGTTTCCTTCATAAGTGGTTATTAAAATCGTTCGGTCCTCAGCACAGCGTTGAACCTGAAAATTTAATTCCCAGTTGAATTCGTTAGTCTTAACTGGAACTTCAATTAAAGCGTGTCAATGAATAGCTAATTAAGTTCTGCAAGGGAACTCAATCCACAAAAAAGAATAAAACGTACTTGTTTGCGGACAGGACAGCCAACCGCCATAGTACAGCGATAATACGCCCGGGGACATGGGTTTCCTTTCGCCATCTTTTGTCCGTATTTTCGCCATTGGCAGCCATCGGTGATCTGTGTTTGTTCAAATCATATATGTTAATGACTTAATATTCATGACAGAAACGGAGACCCTTAATGACGTTGTTCAAACTTAATTTGAAACAAGATTTATAACTTAACGTACCATAGGAGCTTCTGATCGTGCACGAACTGAGACACGGGCTTTCCTCATCGTAGCTTCTGTGGATTGGTGGTCAATAGCCTTGGACGCATTCAATTTGGGAACCTTATTTGGAACCCAACCTTGTGTCTCGGACTCCGGGCTCTCTTCCCTACCAACCCTTTTGCCATCCCGATCTTTATCAAATGACACAATCTCACTCTTACCGGTGTTAATGTTCCTAGGCGATCCAGAAATGGTTCGGTCTTCCGATGAAGACTGAGATACCTCGGTTATCTCAGCTATGGCTCCAGGGCCTGGATCCATAAACTGTCTAGGCACAACTACACCTCCAACATCCTGTTTTGTCTCTTCAGATTTACCTTCAACAACCTGATGATCACCAAATACCAATATAGTAAATCAACTTAATTAGTCATTTGAAAATATCTTACAATATAATAAATGTTAGAAAATTAAAGAAAGCTATTCAGGCAATTAGTTAAAAATTATTGATTTGTTCAAAAAAAAAAAAAGTTAAAAATTATTGATTAATTACCTCCTGCCCTTGTCTGCTGTCGGCTTGATGCTTCTGTTGCTGTTGCATTATTGCCACAAGATGCATCTGTAGGGTACTGTAATTGTTGCTTACTTGACCAAGCATGTCTCTCAACCTTTGGTTTTCCGAATTCATACGTTGGAGCTCTATTTGCAACTGTGCCAGCTGCAGCAACATGCGAAATCCTTTATCATCTCAAAGTCATAAAGCATAAAAAAAAAACCATAGAAAAGAGTCTTTTCTAAATCATCCCGAATAATTATTGCGTAAGATTGAACATTCTCTTACCTCAGTCTTTGCTCTCTTGTCTTCAGTGTCTGATGAAATCCCATCATCCACCGTTGATTGATCACTTCCAGTATTAGCGGTCAGAAGGTGCAACCCAGTCTATATTTAGCCAAAAAAGCAAAATCAAAACAAGAAAAGGAAACACTATTTAACATCACTAGCAAATATCTAACATGAGTTGAATATATATATCGAATATACAATACACGATTTTAAAAAATATATATATATAGAAAGTGAAAATCAACAGAATTCGATCGGAGCACGTACGTTGACATCCAAATCAGGTCGCCTGGGAGCAGCTTCACCATGAAAATTCTCCTTCTTGACAATGGCTTTGGAATCATCAACATCGTCTTTATGAAAACCTGACCTACTCTTATCCGCAAAGAAGTCAACCTCGTCGACGAAAAACCGGTTCTCATCGGACGGCGGTGGAGTTGTCTGCTCCTCCCTACGGTCAAGAGGCACCGGAAACTGAATACCGGGGAACATCCTATCGTGGGATAGCTTGTTCTTGTTGAGGAGGAAGCTGCCGAGGGAGTCGGAGTCAAGGGTGAGACCCCATCCTTTGTCCATAAAATCAGGAAAAGTTGCAGACGCAGGGAGCGAGAGGGAGAGAATTGGGCAGGTAGAGAGACAGAAGGAGGGAGTCTGAAAGAGAGAGAGAGAGAGAGAGAGAGAGAGAGAGAGATGAGAAAAGCTGGGTGAGGGAGGATGTGGGGTGAAGTCTGAAGTCTTTTACCGGTGCAATGGGCTCGGCTATAAAAAGGGTTTGGATTTTGTGCTCTTCTGTGTGTCTGTGAGAGAGAGAGAGACACAATTTGATGGGAACTTGACAATATACGTCAGGCAGTGCGTCAGGTTGCCAGATGGCAGTGGGGCCCTCTCCCGACACCCGACTTTCGGGCATTTCAATTCATGGTCTTGCCCTGTTTCTTCCTATTGTAATAAACTTGCCCCGAGTTTGAACTTTTTACACCGAATAAAGTCAAAATAAACTCTCAATGGGTCGACTTTCAAACATATATCCCACTTAGATTATTAAACTCTCTATTCTAATTTTGTAAAGAAAACTCGATGGGATCCGGATACGGGTCAGGTGAGCAAAACTATTAGCAGTTGATAACCCGACCCAGATAGGAAGAAAGCAAGGGGGAGCCAAGAGGAGGTGGGGACTGGGAGGGGAGTTTCGCGTACATTTCGTGTGAGGAAAGAGTTTTGACTAGTTCATATAATCAAAAGCACAAAAAATGAAATGAATCCACCGCCCCGAATGAAGCGGCGCGTTCCACGTGAGGAAAAGAAAGATAGGCCAGCCAAGTCAACGAATTTGACGGCCCGTTTCTCTCTCTCTCGCTCTGTATGAGAGACCGAGGACCGGCTGGAGCAGTGGCTCAGTCTTTGGGCGGCCCCCACGTAGCATGACATGAGACACCACGTTTCAGATCTGCCCCAGAGGAAACCCCCCTTCTTGACTCTTTACACCGGTGGGACCCTTGCAGCTTAGACTTGACTTTTTTGCCACCACCCCCATCCTTTCCCCCTTGTGTTCTGACTGGTTTAACTGGCACCTGCATTCAGGATAGACGCGCGTTACTCGTTTAACATTATTGGGTAATGTTAATAAACAAACAGCTTGGAAATCTGATCAGAACATACGAGGCCATTAAAGTCTAAGCTAGCTTTTATTGTGCTATATATGCAGAATTGACAGTGGTACCAATGTCCTGAATGCAGGCTTAGGCGCGCAATTCACCCCGTGACTCTTTATATAATTTAGTTTTGAAAATCAATTAACCAGATAAAGGATGCCGTTGGAAATCAACAAGATCGATCGTGGGTTGGCATGATCGTGATTACGGCACTAGTCACTGTCATTGTCCAAGAAAAAACATGAAGGAAGGTGGTCCTCTTACTTTAAATATCTGTTTTATAAGTGCTAAACGCAGCCTGTGTTAGATATTAATTTTGGGTAATGTCATAATCGGAAAATCAAGTTTCTCATACAGATTACTCTGTCATTTTGAAATTTCATTCATGGACGATGTTACGCATTTGACTTTTAGGCTCTCTCATTAATCATATCTTGCATCAAAATTAAATTGGGATCCCAACAAAAAATGAGAAAAAAATATTAATATAAAGTAATATGGGTTTCAAATCTCAAATAAGCATTTTATATACAGGTTAATTAATTACATATTTAAACTAATTGTCATGAAATACCCTTATTTTATAAGCTGGTTGGACACCTAATTAGTTCCTTAATTCCTGAAGGGAAAAGTCAGTGCGTAGTCATCAGATGATTCAAACCTTGATGATCAACATGCTGCATGCAATTTGTGTCTGTCTCTGTGTGTGTGTGTATATATATATATAGCACGACAATTACCAATTGGTAATATAATATAATATTACTGTTAGATATATTGTCTATATATACCTAATTGTTTTCGAACCTTAATTTCTCCGTTGCAATGCACCAGGGCAAGTTTCCAACTTGTTGTGACGTTCTACTTTCGCTTTACTTTCTTTAATCCTAGTTAACGTTACTTTTGAAAATTTGACGACGAAAGCGAAAAAGTAATGGGTTTTGCAGTATATATTCTTTCCCATCTTAGAAAAACGAATTGCCCTGGCCAGCTTCCTTTCTTTTACCAGCTTGACTGACCAACCGATGTTTTTATTATAAATCTGATCTAAAGAAACTTCAACATCCAGACTTTGAAAATCTCCAATTAATTGGTCTGGAAAATACAAAAATGTCGGCCAAAACTTGACCGACTGATAAAAGATTTATTCGGAAGACATCATGACGACGCGCACAGTAGTACTACTTCTCAACACCATGCATGATTAATATATAAGTTATCGATCCTAGTCATTAGCCAACTCATATATACATACGTACGTCGATGTTAGTGGCCGGCTTAGAATCTATCAATCAACTAGTGGAGAATTTCTCCATGCATGCACAGATGGCATTGGCTTATTAGGAAATTTTGGACAGGATTTGAAAGGTTTCTGTTCAAACATACGGCGCCAAAAGTAAGAGGAAAAAGTATGGAACATGCATGCAACTAGTCATTGAGATAGAAATATATTATAGATAGATCGTCCACTTAATTCAAAAGGGTATGGGAAAGTTGTGTTTTGTTCATTTGCTTCAAACAACAGGTTTAGAACATGGTGAATATATAAAGTATATATATATATATAGCCCATGGGTTCAAATTTAGCGACTTTTTTTGGGTGGTTTATTCTAGTACGTACGTGCCCCAGTTTATTTCCTGTCTGGATATATTTTGTAATTTTGTCAAAACTAGCAAGCGAGCTGCTATCTAACCCTTAATTTGGTCTATTCACTTTTCTCCCCAACACTTTATGGTAGATGGGTCTGAATCGAAGAAATGGCATCTAAATTATGCATGCTCGAAGAAATTAAAGTACTCCACACGGACCACACATTCACCTACCCAACGTGCTTGATGAAAATGCTTGAATAATCAGAAGAGTCAAACTACTGTCTCTCTCTCTCTCTCTCTCTCTCTCTCTCTCTCTCTCTCTCTCACATTAGAAAGAAAAAAGAAATCATCAATTAATACTCATAGCGACCAAGTTAGGTATATAAACATTTTAACCCGGCCCTAAGCTGGCAGTAATACAAGATCATCATGATAATTACCCTCAAGGAACATGCATGCATGCTGCTCGGTACAATGATTCGTGTCATGTCTTTCCAACCTGGATTGACTTACTGATTTCCTGACCTACAGCCATCTTTCCCAGGTTCGATTTGTTTCAAACCAACCTATTTGTTATACGGTTTTGTGCTCATAGATTCAGACCCAGTACTCAAACTCGGTTGATCTACCCTAGCTATATCTGTGTTCCAGATCAATTATCCAACTCATGAGCTAACCGACCTCTCCATATTACGAATCTAGTTCTAAATTGGATGCAATTCCCCAAAACAAAAAATCATATTTCCTCTCATATATATATAGTCCATTGCATATATGCATGTATCAAATCTGGATCGATCACCCTTTTATATGATCAATTTCTTTCTACTCACGTCGGAAATATTGATTTTAGCTATAGCTTGGGAACTAATTTCTCAATTTGACATGTTAACGCATGGCCAATAAATATATCAAGCTCCTAATCTGATTTAGATCTTTTGAAACTTCAATTTGGAACGTTTCGAACCGGGTACGTACTGACCATGCATCCTGAACAATTTGTCTCAGTTATACGTAACACTAGGTTTGCGTTCGATGATCGTTGCATCGTTGCAAAAAGCTATTATTTACAATAAAATTATGATCGTTGCCAAATTTCTTCTTGTAAAAAGCCCATGAATTTCTTCATGCATGTAGTGATCTTATAATCCAATCCATCATTCTTCCAAACTCACACCTTATTTAGTTTGAGAAGGGATCGCGTGTACGTAATTACCGCGTACATGATATTAATCAGCCATCACAGTTTATATATGCATTATATTAAGACTTGCTAGAACGTCTCGTCTCACTATTTGGGTTAGAAATCTCGCTTGTGTTAATTAAAAAGATTTGACCCTCAGGGCTTTTTAATCAGTACTGTACGTGGACGGACGCCATTAACGTTGGACCATGCACGGCTTTAAAATTATTTAATTCATCTATCTTTTCTTGATCTCTTCTTCCCCATTGTTTTTTCTCCTATTATAATAGCTTTCATTATCTTATTTAACACAGTAACCTAACGTGCATCTCTTTAAAAAACGAAAATTAAAGTCTAATGAAAATAATAGTGGCCGGCCCGCAAGACTACTAGCTAGCTAGTATATATGCGAGAACAAGCAGTACTCTTTCATTTTTTGCAAAAGAATTAAAGGACCATATTAATATATATATATATATATATACCACGTTCATTTGCATGGAAATTCTTGAAAGATAGTACTACTACTACTAGTCTAGATCAAAGAAAATATTTGAATGCATGCATGTATATATATATATATATGTAATATTTTTATTATATGTTCCTTAATTTTTCTTTGGTGGGGTATAATTACTGGCCTGGGGGCCGGGGTCTGGGGGAGCACCATCATTCAGTGCATATATATTGGGATATAAGAGCTCTCGATTATATACATATATATAGCCCCATTAATTTCATTTCATATTTTAATCATGCTTATATATTTAGATAAATATATATATATATATATATATAGCATGCATCCGAAAGCAACTCCAAATGTCAATAACCTATATATATAGCTATGTATATTAATATTAACATATACTGCCTAAGAGTAGTTTTCAAACCAAACCGAAAACAAAATCGGCATTGAAGAAAAGGACAGATCGATCGATCAATATCGAGTTGACTGAGATCAGCAATATATAATATCATTGAGTAGTAGTATACGGCCACCCATGCAAGTGGCTTACTTTAGCATGTGGAAATTTGGTGTGTGGTGGTTAGGTTGGACAGCTAGGGTACTTAATATTTATAAAGAAAATATATAGGAATTCGATCGGCCCATCAAGAACCATGCATGCATATACGTATGCGCGCGCGCATGCGGTGAACGGCAATGAGATCGTTTGCGTACATCGAGAAGTACTTAATTTATTTAGAGATGCTTTTCACACTAGAGTTATTAATGCATGTAATATTCATCATTCATGCTTGGGTAACAGCCTTGATTTCTTCTTTTATTTGGACAAGTCATCTTAATTTGATTATCTTTTCAACCACTTTGGATTGTAACGACGACTGATTATACATAAAATTGGTTCCTTTTCCTTTATTTACGCTACCTGTTCAAACACATTTCTCTGAAGTTTCAACACCCATTTCAGACCGACAAATCAAAGCTGACGACTATATATAATTTAATATTTTATATATATATGTAGTATTTTAATTTTTAATTTTTTTTTATTTTTGGTAAGCTAAAGTTATAACTTTAGTACTCCTCTTATTTATAAAAAACATCAAGTTCTTTTTTTTTTAAAAAAAAAAAGAAATTTTTATAAATATCTAGTAATATTTGTATATTATATTATGAATTAGCTCTTGATCAAATCCAATTCAATTACAGCGAAGACGACGTACGTATAGTTTGAATCGTTTGGTTTGTGCATGACCGAGCTGCGAAAAGATCATTAACATGTTGAAACTTTCCAAATAAAGAATTAATATAGGTAGCTAGCTTGGACAGGCTTAATTAATTATCTTTGATCGGACACAATTTAGGCTATAAGTCAGCTATTATTAATGCATACTTAAATTTAAGTGTACTTAAAATTCAATTTTCAACCTACTTCGGCTGATTAGCCGAAAAGCTGAAACTTGGACCATTGAAATTAGGCGTGTCATCTACTTATGTGGCTTGTTTTGGACCGTCAAAATTAAATAACAGCCTCCAGATCACCTTTCATGGACAATTAGCTAGGCCAATGACGGACGTTGGACTTTAATGAGAAAACGTTCCCCCGCCCCCCTTAACACCAAGAGAAAAATAGGCTTAGCTGGCCAATTGCAAAGATACCTTTCACACCATTCCACGGAATTGGTCAGAAATTCCACGACTTTTTTTTTTGTTTGACGAATTAATATATGTAACAAAAATTTGATTTGAAATCATTTTACGTATTCTTTGTAAATTTTATTAATGTGATTAATTGTATTATTTTTTTTAATACTAAATAACTATTTTAATTAATCACATTAATAAAATATATAAAAAATACATATGGCATATATATATATATATATATCTTTTCAGACCAAGTCATATATATTAATCAATGGTACAGTACCGATCGAGGCTATTAAATATATATACATATATATAGATATAGTATATGCTCTGATGATGATCAGATCCTAACCTTTAATCCGTCAACTTAATTACCTAATTAACCGCATGCTTGATCGTTTCCTGGCCATCTATATATATATATTCGTCAAATATGTACTAATTATTTAAATTAAGAGCATAACATGACTTAATTGGGTCGACCTTTTTAAAAAGATGATCATTATAACCGTGTGAGATAAATATATATTGAAGCAGCTAGCCTAATTATATATTGTTATCATTGCATTATGCATGGCAAAAACCTAGCAATCGATCAACACTACAAGAAAATTGCTTATTTGCGATCAGTTAATTCTAGCGAAATGACTATTTTCAACTAAAATTGATTATAAATAATCTTTTGATTACAATAAATTGATCACAAAAATCTATTTTTCTTGTAATAATGAGGGATTGATCGAGCTAATTCCTTTTGTTTTGCATATATAAGATTATAATTAGATTATTGCGCCAATAATTCAGGCTAGCTAGCTCTCACGTAAAAAATTTTATATGAAACTTGTTTTTTTTGTTTGGTTCACACGATAAGAAAATTGAAGTGATTTCTTGGTGCAATTCATGGAAGGCGACAATATATATAAAATAATAATTACAAATCGATTTTCTTGACCATATAATATATAATATTTGACAATATTGATGGTGTAATATTATTATATTATTGGAAGTTAATTTATATTATGATCGATCTTTTGTACGTATTCATGACGTTTAATTTTCATACTAGAAGCTAGTACTGTAATACTCTTGAATATAGGTAGGTTGGTTCTCTGGCCTGTTGCTCTCATGACTCATGGAGTAGCCGATCATTGGAGGTTTCGCCCCAATTGTTGGGACAGAGATTAATAAGGCGTGCTTCACATGATGGAAGTTGGGGAGAGAAGAAAAATGAGTCATAAACGTGTACGTGATGTAAATGGAAGAAAAGAATTCAATTAATTAATTTGTTCGATACTTAGCTATTATTGGGTATATGTGTACATACTGCCAAAAGATTAATTAATAATATTCTAATCACAAGGAGATTAGTCCAAAAAACGACCAAAACAGTGCACACAATCATCATGTGAAACTATATAATTATCTGTAAATTTTATTGGCCGGGAAGCTGATTATCACAAGAACCCGGCCTGGCCATTTGTACATAACGTCGGTACTGTATTTAAATTTTATATGTCACGCGTGCTCCAATATATATATATAATACTTCGAGAAGTTTTAAATTTAGGTTTGGCTAATTACATCCAATCGTAAAAATTACTAGATAAATCCCAAATCAATCAGGGTGAATGAACGAGAAAATCTTATCTATTCATTCATTAAAAGATCAATTCAATAATTTAAGTTTTAACCGTATAATATTATAGTTTGACTCAATTAATATGGGAGGTGTTAATGCCGTTCAACTGGTTAGAACATGAGAAATAGTCATTCTTGGCTTATTGAGATAGTCCAAAACTTGATGATTATGTCTGAAGTCTACCATGGCGGCTCAGAATGGTGGTATGATGCTCGTATATATATTCATAGCAGTGAATATGAAATAAATATAAAAAATATAAATAGAGATAGAGACACAGATTTATGTAGTTAAGCACATGGCTTACTGCATCTATGAGTTGTTTGAAGGATAAATCCAATATAATATGAGTATTTTATAATCTTTTATGATCTCTCGTTTATCTCTATACAATGGAGATTGGAGGCCTATTTTGTTAGAGAAGATAATATCTCTGGAACCCTTGTCATGAGGTTGAAGATGATGCTCTGTGGTCTCATACTCCTTACTCCAAAGTCCCAATTTTCTTTCAGATCCCATTTCCTTTTTATTGTGGCTCTGTCAGTGGTATATAAGGAAATTAACTTTATGTCACTCTTACCTTGAGTATCTGACTTACTTTTCCTTCTGACTTACTTTGCCTTTTATTTCTTCTTTTTCTTTCTTTCCCATCACCTCCCTCTTTTCCATCTAACACTTGGTTTTCCTTATCCCCTTCTTGTCTTCTATTTACACCTTGATGATGACCCTTTGGGCTGGCCTAAAATGCCATATGTGCTAGGGAGATTTTAACCCCAGAAGGTTTTTATATTAGTTGAGAACCGAAAAGCATAGTAAGTTCTATAACACAATTAATTAGCAATCATCACTACAAGTAAATATTTTTTATCAAAGAATTCCATTGAAGGGGGTGATATGAAATTTTAGCGAGATGGATGCGTTGCCATTTGCCGAACTCTGGCATTGAGCTAGCCTACTTTAGTGGGCTTCAGCTTTTACTGGGCCTTGGCTGTGAAGTGGATCCATTTTAGAATGTGGTGCTAATTAATATTACAGTCCAGTGCAAGTTCTCTTTAATTTGGGCCTTGCCTGCTATGGGCTAGAGTTATTGCATTCGTTTCTAACTTCGTAATATTGATCTTTAAAATCTTAAATTCAGTACTGATGATGAACCTTATTTTTTTTCATCCAGAATTTTAGCCTAAACACACACCAGAAGTAGGCAGGAGACGTGTTGATGACAAAAACTTGTTCATCCTCTTTGCCCAAATTGGGTTGAAGGTTAGTTTTTCTTTGGTCGGTACCTTCAGTTATTGAATAGCAAGTGCATACTGTACATCAATACAAGATGAGTACTGCTAACTATATCTGAAATAAGGATTAATTAATAAATACAGATAATGACAGTGATATTTGTGTTAACTCAACCTGTTGGATTGACCTGATTACATTGCTTTTAGCCATGGGCTTGTCTCTGAGGCTAAACTAATATATTTCATCTTCCGTGAGCTTTTGTTAAATATTGGTTTTGCTTTCAAAAAGGAAAAACATAAGATCTAAGTAAAAGGGATGAAGAATTAAATCCCTCTGCTCTTAAAGATTCAAATGATAGCTCATGATCATCACTATCGTATCTAGTCTCCCCTTCAAAAACCAGAGAGAAAAAGGCCCAAATAAAGATGATTATTTGAGAAGTTAAAAAAAACAGCAACATCTGCATAAAAAGAAAACAAAAGAAAAAGGAAAGAAAGCGAAAGATTAAAGAGCAGCCTAGAGATTCTCTGTGTGTGTCAGAACATCCCTTTACTCATCCGACTTCTGTCCTTAAACCGCATAAATCTTAGAAGGGAAACCCTCTAGACCTCTAGCTATCATCTCTCATGGGTTCTCTGTTCACCCACAGATCCCTACCAGAAACTAGGCCTGCAACTTGTTCAATCTTTTTCTTAATCATTCAGCTTATCCTCCCCTTTCTCAGCCTCGCAACAGCTCAAGCCAGCCTTTGCAGAACCTCTTGTGGCAACATTCCTATCAACTACCCTTTCGGGATTGATGATGGTTGTGGAAGCCCTTATTACCGACACATGCTTGTCTGCTCCGACGCCGGAATACTTGAGCTCCGAACACCTTCTGGGAGATACCCAGTTCGTAATGTGAGCTATTCCCATACTCACATTTTAGTCACTGATCCTTTCATGTGGAATTGCCTGGATGGAGATAACTTCCGTCCAACTAGGCCTTTTAGCCTTGACACAAGCACACATTTCTCACTCTCCCCTCAGAATGAATACCTCTTTTTCAACTGCAGCCAAGAGGATGTGATCATTCAGCCAAAGCCTAGGTTTTGTGATCACTTTCCCGATCGGTGTGACTCCTCTTGTGACAGTGCTAGTCATCTCTGCAGGCTCCTACCAGATTGCCCCTCTGCATTGAGTGGCAGTTCTTGCTGTTCTTACTATCCCAGAGCCACTGAATCCCTAAGGCTGATGCTTACTTATTGTGCTAGTTATACTAGCGTGTACTGGAAAAATATTGGTGAACCTCAACCTTATGATCAAGTCGCTGAATATGGGATTAGGGTTGATTTTGATATTCCGGTGACCACTCGTTGCCTTCAGTGCCAGGATACTCTGAAGGGAGGCGGGACGTGTGGATTTGATACTCAGAAGCAGAATTTCTTGTGCCTATGCGAGGAAGGAAATGTCACTACTTATTGTAAAGGTACGTTCAAGGCTTTTGACAACGAACTGATTATTTGATCAGAAATGCAATTGTATATATGAAATTATATATACTTCTTTGGTTCTTAATTTCCGTGGGTGGCACGATTTATGTGAACTAAGATTGGGTGCCATTGTGCAGATCAAGAAGCCATTTCTGGGCATAATAGGAGGGTTGGAGTTATTGCAGGTGCTAATTTGAGATTGGATATGAAATTCTTAAAGTTTAGATTTTGAGAAGTGAGTTGCATCAGCTGTATTATGTTTTATTATTTTGCAGGCACGGTAACTGCAGTTTCAGCTGCTGGGGCAATAGGAATTGGAGCTGGTATATTTTACTGGAGGAAAGTGAGAGCTAAGGCGCCAGTAACATGTGGGGTTCAAAGCAATGAGAATAGGCGTTTCTGAAGATATTCGACAACAACACACCTTTTCTTTTCTTTTCCTTTTTTTTTTCTTTTTTAATTTCTTTTACACTTTATCGTTGTCTCTTTGATAGCTTCAGTTTTGTTTGTCCATACTGCAATGTTAAGAGAGCCCATGAAATTGCTAGCTATCTTTACGGATCATTCATAATTAACTTCTTTGACTAAAAAATGAACATAATTAGGGTGCAAACTCACCTCCTGGATGATGTTCTAATACAATCGATTGGTTGAGATTATTACTTACAATCATTTTTTAAGATTGATTACAAGCCTTCGGGGAAAAATTAAAGTCCCTTCAGATACTCTCGAGTGGTAAACGAGATACATCAAAATATTTATGCTTCCAAGAAGCAAGTTGTACATCACTTCAGTGAGGAAAAGAAGGAAAAAGGTTAGAAGAAAATGCTTTAACTAAAATTTGCAAGCTTTACCAACAACACATTGCAGCGGACCAGCACAGGAAGTCAGAGCAGGGACCATCAATTCATGAGCAACTGAAAACGATTGAGTTCGAGAGTAATATGGAGAGCAACTTCCCCTCCCGGATTGAACAAAATAAGCACCATTGAAAATACATCCTTAGAAGACCTCCATTTCCAATCCTTCCAGGCACCTCTTGCCTCTCTTTTGGTGACCTGTCATCGATCAAGAGCCCCGAACATTATACCATAAGAAAATGTAAAGCCATATTTAGTAAAAAAAAATTGTTTTAGTAATGATCACTCGATCGCTGTCAAATCGTTTAAGTGAACATCTTGCTCAGCCTGGTATGTATAAATAAATAAATATATATATATATATATATATATATACACTCCTGTTTGGCAAAGGGAATGTTGGAAGCTTTGACGTAGTTTCCTTCGCTGAAGATGGTTGGATTAGCACTGCCGCCGACTGCATACATAAGCCATTCTTCATATTTATTATTGGCGACATGGGCGTATCCAAACCTGACCCTGCATTAGTACTAATTGGTATGAGAAGAAAGTAGTGCTGGAACTTAATATTTCAGAAAATATAGAAATTGAGAGGCTGGGAGCAGTGCTTGATCACCTGGGCATCCTTTCAATACACCCGGCACCAAAACGGTTGAAGACTATCGTGACTTTCATGACTTTATCTGCAGTAAATTTATCATTGTGTCGCAGCAGCAGCATCACCTGTATATAGCATGGTCATATAAACAATAATGACGAACACTCCGGCAAGATGCTCTCTGTCTTTTACCTTTTATGATTTCAATTTAATAAATGGTACACAAATATTCAGTTTTTGGTACAGCTTTTGCCTTTGTCCATAAATAACGTAAAGAATTATATTCAGATAGAAAAATTAAAAATGCAAAAAAAATAGAAAAATCTGATATGCCAGTACGAAAAAAGTTTAACCACATGTGACATGAATTTATACTTTAAAATGACTAATCAAGATCATAACAAGAGCTCTTTAATGATTATAAAACTTAGTTTCATATGGTAATTAGGGAATCTAATATGGGGTTTCACAGTTAATGCATCTTTATCATACTCATTTAGCCTTATAAACTAATTCTCATACAATATTACATTGTGGCATTTAGTGGGGCATTACATCAATGATATGATGTACCACTCATGTCTTGACATACTCGTTAATTACGTACCTTAATTTGTATATTCAATCCAGAATATTACAAGTATATATCAAAACTATATCTAGTAAGATGTGTTCGATTTAGAAACCAACTAGGTTTTGAGAGTCATGAAACAAAGCATATGCATGTGTGTCGTACTTGTATTTAAAATAAAAAATGACTGCGTGGTGCAGTATGGTGGGCTCGGGGTGAATGTTTATAAAAAGCAACGTTGAAAAGTTTCTTACCAAACGATGAGTTCTGCATTAGCTACAGTACAAGTTAAATAAAAAACAGATGAGGACGTACTACTTTATCCTGCTGTAAGAAGTAGTTGTTAGAGATGGTGATCGCATCGATGCATGGACTACATCAATGAGGCCGTCGCGCGGTGCAACGTGCGAGAAAGCAATGATCGATCCAAGCATTCGAAGACGCAAAGATGGCAATGGCATCTCCGTCGGAGCCTCGACGACGTCCAACACACTACAACATAAATCACTTTTCCCAGCGATTATAAATCGAAAAGTCCAAAAATTGCCACCAAATGCCACTGCCGGCGATTTTAAAATCACTGCATGTTCGCCGGTACTATTTAACTACTTCAGATATACCACGACGAAAGTAAAAAATTGCCGCTAAAAGTAAAGGATTTACCAGCAATTTTTTCGTCGCCGCTTTTGAGTTAAAAAATCGCAAAATATATTTTCCAGCGATTTGTTAATCGTTGGGAAATATTTTACCAGCGATTTGTTAATCACCGCCATTAAGTTTTATGGTTAGTAAACTCAGTAGCAGCGCTAATTTAATTGTTGGGAAAACCTTTTCTAGCGATTTCCTAATCGCTGGGAAATGTATTTTCGGTTTTTTAACTCAATAGCGGCGATGAAAAAATCGCTGGTAAATTATTTGCCAGCGATTTAATAATCGCTGCTATTTAGTTTTTTGGTTTGTTAACTCAGTCGCGGCGGTTGTGAAATCGCCGGTAAATCCTTTGCCAGCGATTTTTTAATTCAATTAGTTTTCCCCAATTTATTTCCCTAAATCTAGCCCTAAGACTAACTGTCAATTGAACAGATTCTATGAATGGGACAAAGACAGCACTGTCATATATCGATGATTGAAACAAAAATATACTTTGAGGTTCAACATTTGACAATACCAATCTACCAAGATTCAAAATCAACCAATTTTAGCGATGATATGCACAGCATCGGCAGATCACAAGATAAAAATAAAATAAAATAACAAAAAAAGGACAAAAACCCCTAACTGAGAAAGCAGCATGTCATCCAACAATCCAAATAACCACTGAAATGGCCCTATGTTCGTGCATGTTACTAATCAATAATGATTTCCAGCCATGGATTGAGAAAATACCTCGCACAATCTGAAAAAAGGTACCGAATAGTGGATTTTCCCCAACATGGCCCAACACGAACTAGTTTGCCTCGTTTTAGCTGTTTTGTTTGGGACTTCCGACCCCTTTGTTTCTGACTAACACTTCAACAAGAGGTTAGCCCCTTCCCAATCACAACAGAGGGCTTCGTTTGGCAAGGGTACTGTGTGTGTACATCGTTGTTCTGACAGAATGGGGATTATATTTTTGGTAGCCGAAGTATTGGGTTCAGAATGTAGAATATTTGAAGGGGGTACTGTGTGGGCAAGCTAATGGGTAAGCCATTCGATGGAGGCAAAGAGGTTGGTTTTGGAAGGAAACAACGACAAAGCTTCCACCACACAGGAAAACGTAGTGGAGGAATCGAGATGGAGCTTTGTGGGTATTCGGAAATGGGGATTATCGCAGCGAATTAGTATGGAGTGAATGAAAGGGATTTCAGTTGCAGTTTCTCTCAAGCTCGATGAAAACCAAACGGAGAAGAGGGGGTAGCTAGACTGACTAACTCGCGGGCGGGAGGGGAAATAAACTGGCAATTTTGGCGCCCGTATATTTATTAATATATGGCAGCGAATTTTTTTGCCACTAAATGCATAGTAAGTCGCTGGTATAACTAAAGTAACACACCTCGCCACTAATTAGGGTTAAATTTTGCAACGATTATAAAATCTCCGCGATAACTCATATATTGCAGCGATTTTTTTTTTTGCAGCATTTAAAAAATCGCTGGGAAAAGCCCAGATTCTTGTAGTGACATGTGTCGGACTGTCCCTAACAAGGCCATCTTTCCCCAGCTTACAATCATGAATGCTAATCCCATGTATAATAACGTGGCTAACACCTTGTGCCGTGATGCATGGGCCGTATGCAATCTCCACTTTAGCACCTCTGCCGTCTATGGTCTTGAAACTATTCATAATAAGCTCGTTCTTGAGCTTAATCACCATGTCCTTGGCAAAAATGATCCAAAGTGGCTTTTCTTGGATGACACCATATCGAAGTTGTTGAGGATACTTTGCCTCAATCTAAGGCATAATTCTTGTAACTATTTTAACCCATGATTCTAGCCTAATTCTAGGATATTCTTTCCATTATTTCCTTTGTCAATGATATGTAAATATCCTAGATTGATTCTAGATTGATTTGTAATATTCTACGGCATGAATATAAATAAACATACGCACCACGTCAAGTGTGTGGTGAATTCTCTTCAAACTCTCTCATGGTATCACGAGCAGTCTTGGCTTAACATCCCTCGATCCTTCAACCTCACCATGGCTTCCGAACCCAACTCCACCCTCATCCCTTTCAACACCATGATCCACATGGTTACAATCAAACTTTCATCCTCAAATTATCTCCTATGGAAAAGCCAACTCCTCCCCCTTCTTGAGAGTCAAGAATTACTCGGGTATCATGTCGATGGCACCCTTGAGCCTCCTTCTCGGTTTCACCCACCCAATTCTCAGACCCCCAATCCCAAACACCTGGCGTGGAAATCCACTGATCAAAGGCTTCTCAGCCTTCTTCTCTCCTCTCTCACCGAGGAGGCGATGGCCGAAATTGTCGGCCTCTCCACCTCCCGCGAAGTCTGGCTTGCACTAGAAAACACTTTCAGTCATCGCTCCAAGGCTCGCGAGATTCATCTCAAAGATGATCTCCAACTGATGAAGCGTGGAACACGCTCTGTATCCGAGTATTCCTGTGCCTTCAAGGCACTTTGTGACCAGCTTCATGCTATTGGAAGACCAGTTGATGGCACGAACAAGCTTCATTGGTTTCTCAGAGGTCTCGGCGTCGAGTTTTCGCAGTTCTCCACTGCACAGATGGCGGTTTCCCCCCTCCCCTGTTTCGGCAACCTGGTATCCAAAGCTTTCGAAATGTTCCAGAAATCTCTTGAATCTTCAAACCCACCCACTGCAGCATTCACGGCCACAAATCGGGCCTCTGATCGTGCGAATTCGAAGACCCATTCTTCACGCACCCATCGTGGACGCAACAGCAACACCAGCTCCTCCAATCGTGGCCATGGCCGAAATTTCTCTGGCCAAGGACGTCGCCCTCCACGGTGCCAAATTTGCCGGACTGAAGGCCACTATACCGATCGCTGTCATCAGAGGTACACTCGGCAAGACAACTCTGCTCATCTTGCCGAAGCCTTCAACGCCTCTTGCTCCTTGACTGCAAATGAGGCCACCGATTGGTATTTATATACAGGGGCTTCAGCCCACATGACCACCAGCCCATCCACTCTGGATCACTCAAATAATTACACTGGTAAGGATTGTGTAATTGTAGGAAATGGTGCTTCCCTACCTATTACTCACACTGGTACCCTCTCTCCTAACCCAAATATTCATTTACTCGATGTTTTGGTTGTTCCTCGCTTAACCAAAAACCTTTTGTCCATTAGTAAATTAACGTCTGATTTCCCTTTATCTGTCACATTTACTAATGTCTCTTTCACTGTTCAGAATCGCCAAATGGGAAGGGTGGTGGCAACCGGTAAACGAGATGGAGGCTTATATGTGCTAGAGCGTGGACATCCCACCTTTATTTCTGTTCTTAAAAATAAGTCACTTAATGCTTCATATGTTTTATGGCATGCTCGTCTTGGCCATGCAAATCATTCTATTATTTCTCTTTTAAATAAAAATGGTCATCTCCATCTTACATCTTTATTGCCTTCTCCAAATCTTTGCAGTACATGTCAAATTGCAAAAAATCATCGTTTGCCTTATTCACGTTCTGAACATCGCTCATCTAATGTGTTGGACTTAATTCATTGCGATATATGGGGTCCTTCCCCCATTAAATCCAACTCCGGGTTTATCTACTATGTTCTTTTTATTGATGATTTTTCTCGCTTCATCACTTGGTTGTATCCGTTGCGTTTAAAATCTGAATTTTATGATATTTTCCTTCAATTTCAAAAATTTGTGAAAAATCAATATTCTGCTCGTATAAAAATCTTTCAAAGTGATGGCGGTGCAGAATTCACTAGCAATCGTTTTCAAGCGCATCTCCGCAATGCTGGCATTCATCATCAACTTTCTTGCCCATACACACCCGCTCAAAATGGTCGCGCTGAAAGAATACATCGTCATGTGACTGAGACTGGCCTTGCTCTTCTTTTTCACTCCCATCTTTCTCCTCACTTCTGGGTTGACGCCTTCAGCACTACAGCCTACATCATCAACCGCTTGCCCACACCACTTCTTGGAGGTAAGTCCCCATTTGAGCTTCTTTATGGTTCCTCTCCAAATTATGAAAATTTTCGTCCCTTTGGTTGTCGTGTTTATCCTTGCTTGCGTGATTATATGTCTAACAAATTTTCTCCTCGCAGCATTCCTTGTATCTTTCTGGGGTATAGTCCCTCCTACAAAGGGTTTCGTTGCCTTGATCCCACCACTTCTAGACTATACATCACCCGACATGCTCAGTTTAATGAACATCACTTCCCCTCTCTCGCAACCTCTCAAGCTCAGCCTCCCTCTTTTCTCCAATTTTCCAATCTTTTGGAACCTTCCTCATCCCCTCCTGACACATCTTCCCCCTACCCCGAGCACCCTTCTCCTACCATTACTTCATCCGGATCTACTCCATATATTATTTGTACTGATCAAATGGATGAGTCTGTGCAGGTTGTTGACTCTTTTGCAGGTTCTCTCCCAATGGCCTCAGCCTCTAGACCATCTACTGTTGAGTCTGACACCGCTTCCTCGGTTCATGATCCAACTCCAGCTCCAGCTTTTCCATTGGGTTCTCACCCTATGCTCACACGAGCCAAAGCTGGCATTTTCAAAACTCGCCACCCGGCGCACCTTGGTGTCTTGAGCTCATCAGGTCTTCTTTGTGCTCTTCTTGCCTCTACTGAGCCTAAAGGCTTCAAAACCGCTGCCAAGAATCCTACCTGGCTTGCTGCCATGGATGAAGAAATGCAAGCTTTGCAAAACAACCGCACCTGGATTTTGGTCCCTCGGCCTGCTAACACCAACATTGTGGGTTCCAAATGGGTGTTCAGGACCAAATATCTCTCTGATGGCTCTATTGAGCAATTTAAAGCTCGTCTCGTTGCCAAGGGCTAACACAGGTACTTGGTTTCGACTACACTGATACTTTTAGTCCTGTTATCAAGGCTACCACTGTTCGTGTTGTTCTATCCCTTGCTGTCACTAACAAATGGCCCCTTCGCCAACTTGATGTTAAGAATGCTTTTCTTAATGGCAGTCTCACTGAGCATGTGTACATGGAGCAGCCCCCTGGATACATTGATCCTCGCTTCCCTAATCATGTATGTCAGTTAAAGAAAGCTCTTTATGGCCTCAAGCAAGCGCCTCGTGCCTGGTTCCAACGCTTCAGCTCCTTCCTCATTCAGCTTGGTTTCTCTTGCAGTCGAGCTGATACTTCACTATTTGTCTTCAGTCAACACTCTGACATCATTTATTTGCTCCTCTATGTTGATGACATTATTATTACTGGCAACAACTCTTCTCTCATTCACAGATTCACTTGCAAGCTCAACTCTGAGTTTGCCACCAAGGATCTCGGTCCCCTCAGCTACTTTCTTGCCTTAAGCTTCGCCAACTCCAGATGGCCTTTTCATCAGTCAACTGAAATATGACGGACATTCTTACTCGAGCTCAGTTACTTGACAGCAAACCAGTCCACACCCCTATGGTTGTCTCTCAGCACTTGTCTACAGAGGGTCCTCTGTTCTCGGATCCCACTCTTTACAGATCTCTAGTTGGCGCCCTCCAATACTTGACCATCACGCGCCCCGATATTGCTCACGCTGTCAACTCTGTTAGTCAATATCTGCACGCTCCGACAACCAATCATTTTCTTGCAGTTAAGCGAATTCTTCGCTACATCAAGGGCACTCTTCATTTTGGCCTCAATTTCCGCTCCTCTACTACTCCCAATGCTCTCCTTGCTTACTCCGATGCTGATTGGGCAGGATGCCCTGACACTCGTCGGTCTACCTCTGGCTACTCCATCTATCTTGGCGGCAATTTAATTTCTTGGAGTGCTAAGAAACAACCCACTGTCTCTCACTCCAGCTGTGAGTCTGAGTATCGGGCCCTTGCTCATGCTGTAGCTGAGCTTCTCTGGATTACACATCTTCTTCAAGACTTGCATGTGTCCCTCCCACAGCGGCCTCTACTGCTATGTGACAATAAAAGTGTCATATTTCTGAGCTCCAATCCCGTCTCCCACAAGTGGGTCAAGCATGTTGAATTAGATTATTACTTCCTTCGGGAACTTGTTGTTTCTGGCAAACTTCATACTCAGTTTATCCCTTCTCATCTACAGGTTGCTGACATCTTCACCAAAAGTATTCCTCGACCACTTTTTGAATTTTTCCGATCCAAGCTCTGCGTCTGTTCCAACCCGACTCTTAGCTTGCGGGGGGGTGTTGAGGATACTTTGCCTCAATCTAAGGCATAATTCTTGTAACTATTTTAACCCATGATTCTAGCCTAATTCTAGGATATTCTTTCCGTTATTTCCTTTGTCAATGATATGTAATTATCCTAGATTGATTCTAGATTGATTTGTAATATTCTACGGCATGAATATAAATAAACATACGCACCACCTCACGTGTGTGGTGAATTCTCTTCAAACTCTCTCAGAAGTGTGCCTGGTTTAAGGTTCACGGGGTCATCTTCAGAGGTGGTGACCACGAATATTCTCCCAAACTTTCCTCCTATTGCATCTTTCCCGAACCCTACCCCGCAATCGGCCAGAGAACGCCGGTTGGCAGCCCAATTTCGAATTGGCGCGCCAACATGCGTCTATTAAGTTCAAAATGTTTGCAATACGCTTAGCACTACTGTTGGAGATTGAGCTCAAGGGTTGTGGGGTGTAATCGGCCGCTTCAGAAGTTGAAGCCAAGCGTGCTAGAAAACATGAAAGCAATATGATTATTACTAGGAGATCAGAGGCCATATCTAGCTTAGCTTTTGTGGGTGTGAGAGATGAAAGATCAAAAAGTTTAAATAGGGGTTGAGAATGTGGTGCACACGATTCATTGATAGGGGTTGATTTTGCTTTTCGAGCTGTTATAATTTTGGGCAAGACTTGCAGGAGCTAAACAAAGACGTGGGTGCACGAGCTTTGATCATTAATTAATTAATTAGGTTTCAGGTTGACATTACTTGCCATATACATGATCAGTGACTTCACATGATATTGGAAATTTACATAAGGCCTAGCTAGTTCAACTCTCCAAGAGTACTACTGCTGCCTATTACGATTAATTTATTAATTAATTAATAATATATGAATGTCAACGGCCTCGATCATCATCAGCAGCTTATAATTATTAGTACCTAACTGCAAACATGCGGCCGGAGATGGTTGGGATCGAGCTGATCCGATCAGTTTATATGATCTCAACATGATCATTATATATGTCCACGTGGTACTGGTCATCAACCTTATTTCCCAGTTTTTTTTTTTTTTTTTTCTCGCTAATCTTTTATTTTTTTTTCTTCACTAAGGCGGCACGTACCGGCAGCTTGTTTCTTGTAATTCTTTGAAAAATCAAATGATCATCAGACACTCAGTCGGCCGGCAACGATCGATACGACCACTAATAAATTATATATGCAGCCAACTTGTGTCGAGATTAATTACAAATTAATAATAAATTCGGTCAAGTACGTACCAACGTACAGTCGCAGTACTATTTAAGACATGCAAGGCAACGATCGATATGATAATCTAGCTAGTTCAGGCCGGTGAGGTCAAATAATTTGTTAACCTTCAGACAGCTCGATCAACGCTGAAATGCTAGCTTAATATATAAATATATATATTACACGGTATTATTAATTAAAGTGTTATATATAAGCCCATAATTAGTATTAGCGCGCAAATCAGTTGTACGTAATTTATAATATTTTCAATTAGACGTTATACAAGTTAGTTAATTGGGTGGGTGAAGTTTCGGCTCCAATTACTCTCCTCCCGTCTGTATAGTCCCGACACTGTCCTATAATTTTTTTTTCCGATTTTTCCTTTGTTTTCCAAACATAGCATGGAAAAGCGCCGATCTATTGTTTTCTGGCCACCCATGACCGCCATGTGTTGCACCGCAGGACTCTCCAGCCACCAATCATTCAGATGGTAGAAGCAAATTGTCGAAAAGAGTGAGACTTACGTCTCACATGCAGCCTAAATCGAGTGTGAGATCCACATGCCACCGCGCCAAAGAGAGCTTGCCACCACCATACACGACATTTTTTGGATCAGCAACCTCGAATCTCTTAGATTCGACCAACCTTCACTCTCCTAATGAGACACATGGTCTTCACACACCTTCACAATTCCTGGCGATCACCCACCAACGATTCAACACTTCTTCCGCTTGCTATCTTCTTATATTATCACTCCTCCTAATCATGGATCGTGGAAAAAATCTAGTGAAAGTCTCCCCCAGTCAGTCCAGATCAACAACATGCAGTACATATCTATTCAATACTGGAACTTTAGGTCATAGTATGACAATCTATTTATCGAACTGTATCAAAACCATTTCAGGCGACTTCCTCTCATGGGAAAATGGTGGAGGTCAAGTCATTGGCCCCAGATATTCTTCATCTTCTTTTTCTTGTATTTTTTTAGCTGGTTTGGGATAAATAGTGAGGCCTCCTACCCTGTTATCTCTTGTATCCTATAAGTGTTTTATATATTTATAATATACTTGCTTTTTAAAAAAAAACAAATAGCAGTAAGTTAGAGTAGTTGGTTTGTCAAAACTAGAGCACTACTTATTAAGAGCAAACTCTGTGTGTACGTGTGTGTGTTTTGACTCGTGTACAGATTCATGATCTGATTTAATTATGTAGATCTCCGTTTTTAACACTTCAAATCTAAATCAATTTTTTTCAAAATATTATTACTTTATATATATATACACACACACACACACACAGATTTACTACTTTCGCATTTACGCACATATATGCAATTAATCAAGAATTAAGAGAAAATCTGAAATATATAAAATGAAAAATGTTGAGATCCAGATATTTATAACTAGCTAGCTAGCTACCCAAAACTTAAGAAATTCTATAAGGAAGAGTTCCTTAATTAATAACTTAATTTAGAGGATTTTGGTTCCTAGTAGCTAATTCATGAAGTGATGCATCAATTGATTGTTAAGATTTAAATTAAATAATAAAATCTTCATATTCTTATCGATTTAAATTTTTAGATAAGTAGTGATTTCACATGATATCAAAGCAAAGATATTAAGTTTAAATCCCGACTCTACGTTTTAGCTAGTACCATATATATTTTATTAAATATTTCACAATATCGGAATAAGTAGTGATATCACACAAATATATATATATATATGTATGTATGCATGTATATATGTATGTATGTATGTATACAGATACGGAGTGATCTATAAATAATAATATATCAAATGAATAAAAGTGACTCCTAATTCATGTGACGTCTAGAGGTTGTCATGCACGGTGCTCTACCCACTTCTTGTTACCATCCTATATATATATATATATTTATATTATATATGGTTGTTTCATTATTAGCAACAGTGGAGCGATCGAGAAGGTCCATTGCGTACCGAAGCATTACATCTTCAAGTCTTTATGCCAAAAAGTATATTCGTCATCGAGAAAAACGTATATAAATGCACCACGCGTAAGTTTACATACGTACGTACTTTAATTAAAACGATAGGATGCACCGCGCGTACGTAACGTACCTTAATTAATACGCACGTTTACATGCATATGTTATACGTACGTACCTGCGTTTACATACGTAAATGCACCGCGCGTACGTTTAACATCGAGAAAAATCTTAAGTAGCATACTGCAATGAATATTTAATAATATTACTACTAATTCAAATTACATATTTGAATATCCGATGAAAACTGATCACAAGTTTACAGCAACATGAAATTAACCCACATCATGTCACCGAGTCATCAATAAATAGCTACTTAATATTTAAATTAGCGTAAAAGAAATAAGCATATATATAAATGAGTTATAGAACATTAATCCTTGTTTGAATATATGAATTATTCAGTCAACGACATTGAATACTCAATAAATATTATCGATTTATTTTATCGATCGCGATCACATGGCGCTTATCATGTCTTTACCATTAATTTAATTCCCAATTAAATTGAGTTCTTACGAGAACTTTAGAAATCTTGAGTCCCTGATCCATTTAGATCACAAAGCTAGGTAAAGAAAATAATAATCATTAATCAATAACGGGCAAAGACCATCAAATATCGATGATTGTTCGCCATTAGTGTTATTAATTCACACGCATGCATTAACAAATTCATAATATAAAAATACATATGTAATGAACTACTTTGCAGGTATAGGAAGCCAGCTCCGTATGCAGCCATGCCAACTGATCCTGAATGCTGTGGAGTTTATTTCTGTCATAATTTACGCATAGCTACACATCCCGTACACACATAAATTCCCTTTCTTGCACTTGTTGCCGCAGCTTCCGCAATGCTTTCTGTCGGACCTGGGGTTCACACACTGACCTTTGCAGCAAAGCTCGGAGTACCTGCATTTCTTCCCACATTTCCCACAGTTGAGTCTGTCCGTCATCACATTAACGCATTTCTTCTTGCAGCAATCCGGCCCCGTGCTGCCCTTGGCACGACAAACCCTAGGGTACTTGTCGCATGTCATAGGGACCCGAGGTTTGATCTGAGACAGAAAGCGGAGGGACCCTCGAAGAGAAGTTGGTTCTCGGCCAGTTTCAGCCGGAGAAAGATCAGAAGTTTCATCATTATAAGTAGTTTCATTGTCTTCCTCAAGGGACAATTCATCAGGAGATTGTATTGCTGAAAGAGAAATAGCGGCCAAAGCCATAAGAATGGCCAGCACTAAGCATGTCTTTAGAGACTTCATGTTTCGTGGGTATGTGTACGTGTTTGCTTAGAAAGGAATAGAGAATTTCAATCAGAATGAACTAAATGTGAATGAATGAAATGTGGAGAAAAAAAGATGGAAGAGAATTTGAATATGTTTTGGATGGGAAAGGATGGAGGGAGGGAAAGAGGTATTTATAGAGAAGATTGGAGGCCGAAAAAGGTCGACGTGTCGGGTTGGAAAAAGTGTAAAATATTGTATATTCTAATACCGTTTACTGATAGTGGGGTGGTCTAATTCAATGGCCACATGCATGAGATTCAAGTAAACGAAGGTTAGGCTTCGGAAGAATATTAAACTAAAAATTAGGCGAGAAAGGATAAGAAGCTGCAGAAATGAGATATGAGGTCCAGGCGGTTAGGTACGTAAATTGATCATTATCCTGTCCTTTACGAGCAATTCAACGAGCTGGAGCATTGGATTGATTTTCTTTGGTTTCCACAATGCTAGCAATGGTAATAATCAATAAGCTAGCTAAGCCACACATGATCGACCATCATTAGATAGATCAGCTCGATCCGGGTTTAATATTATTTAAAAAGTCAACTTTTGAGTATCATAACTATTTTAAACAATTGAGATAATTTAAAGAATACGAAACGATATTTACCTGTACCTTTGTATATGTACAGTACCTTTCATATATATATATATATAGTGACTATATATATAGGAAAACATTTTAGTCACAAAAATATTACACAAAAATAATATCATAAATTGATATAGCCTGATATGATTAGTCATATTATAAAATTATTTTTATTATAAAATATATCGATAAGAAATCAAGTCAATTTATAAGATTATTTTATATAATTTTTTTTATTCAAGTAAAAGTATTGTTTTATATATATATATATATAGTAATGCTACATACAGTCGTGTAATGTGCAAACACACGCCGTATAATTATTTTGAAAAAAAGTAGGGTTCACGATTAAAAAATTAATTTTTTTTTCACTTGCGTCCCATATTAATTTATTTTTTTAAAAGACTGCACAGTACTTATATAATCACGACTGTAAATATTATTTCTCGTGTATATATATATATATATATTTATACGTGCGTGAGTGTGAGATAGATTTGTATATTACATATATATGCAGTACTCTATGCATGGGTCTCTCAGATTTGTATATTACAATCCGGCCATCATTACTAGAAATAGTATTTCTGTTACTAGAAAGTAAAACACTCATCCTTAATCTGTCAATTTTCATCATTGCTGTCATTAATTGTACGGATCATGATTAAGTTAAAAAAGTAATTAAGAACCCCCGGAGTACGTGCGACCTGATTGGCAACGCACGCCAGTCTTGCCTGATCAGTTGAATTTTTCATTTTTCCTGTTCAAAGCCAGTGCGAGAGAAAAAGCAAGTTTCATGCCTTTGTTTTCTGCAGACAAAAAACCCGTTTCACATGCAAGCACGTACTTCGCTGTCCAGCTAATTAAGAGTCTTTTTAATTAATATATATTATTAATATATCATAATATATATTATTTTAAAAAAAAATTTGATTGCAAGCAATTTTATATATCAATATGTGCACACGTACATCCAATGTAATTGATTAAAAAATTAAATTTTAATAAAAATAATATTAATTTAAATTTTAAATATAAAAATATCAATATTAATACATAAATTCGTCTGTACGTAACAAAATTCTTATTTTAAATAATGTACACGGTTGAGTACTATTTATTAATATTGTTACAATTGATCATGACAAGATCAAAAGCATATATCAAGCCGGTGGATGTCAAGATCTTGTACGTATTTGATTTCTTCTAAAACTACTCGTGTGTGCATGCCTTATTTAGTAATATCCCACCAGCCCTGCAAGGAAATAGACAGAAGAGAGAAGCAAATCATCATTAGTACGTAATTACTTCCCATGATTGACGGACCACCTTTAATATACTACATATAATAAGAATATACATTTTCACATATACTCAGGTACGGTGTGTGTGAGCTGTATAATACGCTTCCATGAAGCTGGTTGCATTTTGCATGTAGGAATGTAACTGTGGGAGCTAATACTAGTTGCATCATGCATGATGAGATCTATGTTAAGAATATAATATAAATAATTAAATTTTTTTTCTTTCAATAAGTTAGGTTTTTGATCAAATATAAGTAATGATTTTAGATGATATCAGGAAATTATATAGACTTGGCTTGGTCTAATTTTAATATAACTGAAATATGAATAAATGAAAGATAATGGTAATAATACGCCTACAACTTTTTTACAATTCTTTTACAATTTATTTTACAATCAACCAATATAAACATTTCATTTCATTAAAAATGAATTTTAACGGTACAAAATTAACATTTATTTAATATAGACACTACAAGAAAAACGGGCTTTTGCGATCAATTAATAACAATCAAAATTAGTTGCTAATAGTCTTTTCATTGCTATTAATTGATTTTGTCCGTTTTTCTTGTAATGAGAATTCTAAAAGATCAGTTGTAAATTAATCATTCTCCATGAAGGGATATATGTTCTCTTATATCCTTCATAAAAAGGACTCGATCCATCTTCGTTCAAATATGGTTGCACATAAGTTAGCTCGATATGCTAAGCATGTTACTGATCTGGTTGTTTGGTCCCAGATTTCATAGTTAATTCAGTTCTTTGGACTGATACAAATATGTATTAATACTTTTGCTGATGAATTAAGTGGTTTGGATTAATTTCTATCAATATACATATACATATAGTATAAGATTGCAAACAGTACTATATATAAAGGTAAAAATTAAATTAGTTTAAGAACGTCCCGATCGAGGAATATTATAATTCCATGATTTCCATCCTACATATCATGATCAGAAAAACCGGTACAGAAGCACTTCCATGGAGTATATATTTTGACCATAATTTTCTTAGATATTTAAAAAATAATATGATTCTCAGCATTGATTATGAGATAATTTAACCAAATACTTGTCACTTTAATTCCCAACAAATCTTCTTTAAAAAAATATATTTATATATATAAATATTTAAAAATATTGTAGTTGCTACGGCTAAACTTGTCAATAAGTAACGAAGTTGGGCTAGATTAATGGATCGATCATGTTCCTCTATATTGTTTGCATTTATATTTTTCAAAATTTAATTAAAGAGATCAGATATATAGATATAGATTTTAGAACTTTTAATATTTATTATTATTATTATTATTAGTATACAGTTTTAATATTAAATATTATGAGATTTACATATTATGTTAATTTATATTTTAATTATAAGAAAATATTTGAGGTAGATAATTATATAGAATTTTTTAGCCTTAAATTAATATTAACAGAAGCAAATGGAAATTTGTACACAGCTAGACAATACCACGTCGAATCTACGTAATTGTTTAGTCACATGCAGGGCGGTCAATAGACCATAGATTTCAGTAGCAGTTGTGGCGGCTTTATTTTTTAAAATACGACAGTATCGCTTTGACCATAAATTTTGGTGACCCCACCGGCCTATCAGAGCTGTTTCCAGAAGAATTATAAGGACAATGCTGCAAGTACTTTAATAAGGCATACGTTTTTGTGAAGCTTTGCTTGTGATGAGGGTTACCGCGTCGCCTCGAATATGTAAAAGAAAGTACTAAACCTAAAAAGAGACTGTTTTTTAAAGAGTTTTGGCGAACGCTTGTGTTATATTTAAGAGAGAAATGCTGTTGTGTCGCTCCATGTTTACCGTTATAGTGTAGTGTTGCCTTTTTTTTCTTACCTAATAATTAAAAAATCAATTTTAAATGTATTGATATATATATATATATATTTTACTTCATAATTAATAAAGTGATTAAAAAAATATAAATTTCTTTTAAAAAAAACTACTAAGTAGTACGCCCAACAGTATGGTGGAAGCGTCATAGTAGCCGCTCCCTATTTCATATTGAGTAATAATGATAAGTGGTATATCAGATTCCGTATTATTTGAGAATAAATTTTTTTTTTTATAATGATTTCAATAAGACACTAATTATATTATTAACTAGATCTTTTAAAGTTTATGTTCCTATATATGTGGTTTGGACCTCGCGCGATCCCTTGAAGCATCAGCAATGGTGTCAATTTCTCGCTCTTCCCTCGTCATATTGGGTATGCAGCATATGTATTAATCATAACAGCCTAGCTAAAATGAATCTAAGATGTACTAAAATAAAGAAGTAAAAATTAGTAGTCGAGCATTTAACTTATAAAACAGCATATATAGCCAACTGTTTGGATTCCCGGCCTCCCATATTGATACGATCATGACTTCCGATCTCCCCTATCTAGCATCCTATTTGTTTTTTTTTTCCTCTGATCTCCAACTTGCAACGCAACTGAAATTAATTATTTTCTTTAAGAGGGAATTAATTGTAAATGTATCAGATCAGAGTAATTAATAACAATTAAAAAGACCAAATAAATCTTTACTGTTAATTCACACCTGATCGATATTTCCAATCGTTTAAATTAATATAAAACGAAATATCACCCCTCGTTAGTTACTACGTAGTACATGCATATCCTCATGACAAAAGTCATCAACTTATATAGTAATATTAAATCAGCTTTACATTATATATGAAAGCTAGATTTATTTGTCATAGATCAAACATATACTCCATGCTTTATTTTGCATGCTTCCTATATATATATATAATATTAATATATAGTAGTATAATACGATAATCACTTTCTATGCATGCATGCTACTCGATCATGTATAATCTGTTTGCTAGTAATTGGTACAAGTAGATCATCAAAAGTGCCGGTCCGAGCCAGCACCGATCATCTTTAAGCGTAGCTGCATAATCCGTACTGACATGAGTTTCCCTTCCCGCAATTGTTGTTGCACCGGCCGCAGTTTCTCGAATCCCTAGAGGGGTTTACGCACTTCCCTCGGCAGCACATTTCGGAGTAGTTGCACTTCTTCCCGCACTTGCCACAGTTGAGTTTGTCAGCCATCAGATTAACGCATTGTTTGTTGCAGCAGTTTGGTCCCGGGCTGTCCGAGGCACGACAAATTCTAGGGTACTTATCGCAAGTACTCCTCATGGCCTTGACCTGTTGGGCAAGGAAGCGACCGTTTCTTTTGAGAAAGGAAGAGTGCTCATAATCACCTTTATTATCTTTCTTTGTATTGACATGTGATTCGTCAATGGACGTTGGTGTTGCTGATGAAAGAGCAAAGGCTGTGCTTATTATAAAAATCAGCATGGCCATGATCAGCATGATATTTGTCGGGACGTTCATTGCCATAATGTATATAAATGTGAAGCGTATGTATGTGAGAGAGAGAGAGAGAGAGAGAGCGTACGTATGAGCAGATTGGGTTCGAGAAAGGATGTGAAGTTACTTACAATAGGGAAGGAGTATATATATAGAAAAACTCTTGTTGCAGTCGCCTAGAGGTCTCTATCAACAGCTATATGAGATTCAAGTAAATGGAAGTTAGCCTGCAATTTGATCCAAAAATTCCAAATGTAAGAAAGAATTTGGGGAAAAGGAGAAGAAACAGAAGACGGGTACGTACGTACGTACGTATTTCTTGATTGACTAAGATAGATGCATTGTAGCAGGCGTACGTTTAGGAAATTACTTAATACCCTTGATCACGCAAACAGGGGGAAAAAATGCTACCGAGGGCCTCATTTGGATTCGGAAAGGTTTTATCTCATCTCATCATTACAATTTTTTTAAAATTTTACACAAAATATATTAAACAATTCAATTTTTTCAAATCTCAATTCAACTTTTTCAAATCTCAAAACAATAATAATAATATTTTATTTAACTTTTATCTTTAATAAAAAAACCATTTTATCTCTTAATCCAAAATACTTTGCCGAGAATTCCATGGCTATATATATTTGGCCACTAAAATCTCATTCATGTGATCCTCATATACTTAATTTATAAACAAAATATTACTTAAGAGTATATTATTTAAAAAATTTTACTCATGATCATCCCTATACCACACACTTAATTTTCTTTTTATTTTTTTCCATTAACATGTGTGTGACGTAAAAATGATGAATAAAAGAACTTTGTTGCTTATTGATTTATATATATATATATATATATATATATATTTGATCAACACACTACTAAATATACATTAGATAACATAAATAAGAATAATACTAGATATAGTCATGGGTTGTACAAGCGTCATGTATTCTACTATTAAAAAACTAATTTTTTTATATGAGTTAGATATTTTCTTACTTTTTTAAAAAATAGTGTGCGGCGCTTGCATACCATATCACTGTAAATATCATTTCTCAACTTTTATTTCTTAAGCATGACAAACGTCATAAATTCAAAACAAACAATAGAAACTTACACTTCTTAAAATGTATATATAGGACGTATCCAGGTTCCCTTAAGTTTAAACAATATATAGCTTGAGAGTTTCAAATATAAGATGAATAAATACATAAAGTGAACCTTATAAAATTTATTATATATATATATATTCAAGATTGCTCAAAATATTTATTATGCAAATAGCTATTAAGAAATATTATAGAATTGAGAAATTCAATTCTCAAGCCGGTGTCTAAAACACATGACCTACTAAACTAGTGCTTATATATATGTATGACATAATTTAATTTAAAAGATAAATTTTAAAATTTAAATATTATAAATTAAATTTTAACATTTAAATAATATGAATTATGTCATTTACACACCGACTTAATAATATAATAATTTTATAAAATTTATTTCATATATCTATTTCTCGGATAACTTCATCCTTCGTAAATTTAAGGGATATTTTTGTATGGCGGCTACGTTTACATGCATGACGAAGGCAAAGCCTATAGCCCACATGGATAGCTAATAGAAACGCCTTTGAATTGATCGTTGCTAGAATTAGAATCAGTTACAAAAGCACTCAAAAGTTAAGAGTTTTGCAAAGCGACATGTGGATTTGATTTGCATTGCACGTCTCTTTTTGGCGAGAGTTTTGACTTGGAGGCCATGTATCTGCTGTTCTGCCAGCTGGGAGTCCAAGTCATCCGGGGAGGTTCGGCTGTTTTGCAGTGAAAATCGAAGCAACTCGATCTAGTCCACGAATTTTGCTAACGCATAAAATTAAAATAGTGGGCGATCACAATATCTGTTGAGGGACTTGTCGGCTGCTAATTTTGATACCCCCCAAGCCCATCCTCTACTTGTTCGCAAGTTGTTTCGGCTTGGGCTCGCTTATAATATCATGGGCTCGGAAAATCCAAGATGGGCCCATTAACACAAGAAGCTCGAGTTAATGCATAGAGATTTTTTTTAAAATTTTTTATTTCATCCACCATAATAGCGTCTGCAATCAGGCTGAATTTTTTTTCCAATCCGGCTCGAAACTTGAAAATTCAGATGAATCTGGACTGTTATCCACGTGGATTAAACCCGGGCAGGTAACATGAATCTAGATCCGGTATACACCTGGTTAGATAATCGGTTATCCGTAACTAACAACATAAAAATAATTTAATTTTTTTAAATTGTAAATAAAAATAATATACAAAAATTATATTATAATAATATTTTAACTTTATAATATTTTTATTCAATTTTTTATTTTTCCTCTCTCAAAACTCCATAAAAAATATTTTTTAAGATAATGTTTCTTAGGTTTCAATTACCTAAGAAACATATATATATATATATAATGCCAGCATGGGCAAATAGTGACAAAAAGTCACTATTCACTCACTATTCACCCCGCAATTTACGGGACGATTCTATCTTGTACAGGAGCTTCCTTACTCTATAAAAGGACTCCTTATTTTCATTTGTAAGCACGGCCAATTTAGCTCTCAACTCTAAGAACAAATTGACCAATATCCCAGAGAGAATCCCAACTCCCTGATAACCTTGTATCCACCTTACAAACTTAATTTCTTAAGCTTGTAAGTTTATCTTTGTTAAACTTGTATCTATTTGACGCTTACTTTCAGTATATATAAAAAGAAAGTTTTGCTTCATTACTCTGTTTTACATTCGAGCATTCATGCATTGGTAGGCCGAGCCTCCACATATTCTGCTCACGTTTATCTTTCTTTTAAATTCATTCTATCTTTATCATGGAAGGCCATGCCTCCTATTGTCTTTATCTTTCTTGATCTTATGCCGGGTCAGAATATCTATCTTTCCTTGTCTCTGTTTTCTCTTATCTTCACTTGATTCCGCTGTTTCTGGTATCAGAGCCATTTTCGGTTCTGGATATTAACTGCTGAATTCTATCTTCTTATCTTGCTTTTCTTGATCATATCTGGAGACACTCTGTCTCTCCTCTTTTCTAAGTCTTGCTACAGTTCAGTTCGCGGCCGCCACCGCAGCCGAATACACTAGCGTCCAGAAGGGCTCCTAGATTGCCGTGTTAGCCGAGGGACAGGCGTTTTAGGCATGTGGAGTGAGGTTGGGTTAGTGTTGTGGCCCTCCGGTATGTGCGGAGGTTGCTGCTGGGAGTAGTATTGACCTAGGTCTAGGAAGGACCCCGAGTCTTGTTTCAGTTGTGACCAAGATGAACAAGATGTTTAGATCTAGTTCATCAGTTAGTTCCAGGTCGGCTTTGCCTCCTGATATAATTAACGAAGAAGATTGTGATATCTCAGAAAATGAGACTGGGATTGATGATATAGATCAATGGCATATGCCAAAGATCAAGGTTAATTCCTTATATCACCAGTCTTGGTTTAATTTCAAATCTAAAACTCTGTCCCAGGTAAAAACTGTGGAACAGACTTTTTCAATATCCGATACGCAAGAACAATGCGTATTAATTAAAAAAGAATTAATAAAATCTTTTAAAGAAAAAGGTTTTAAATTCATGCATATTGCATCTGTTCAGGTAGCAGTGAAACCTTTGATCAGAAAAGGTATCAATGCTTCCGTTCTTTTATGCTTAAGGGATGGTAGATTTATGGACTTTACTGACAGTGCCTTAGGAGTAGTTCAGACTTCTCTTATGGATGGTCCAGTTCATTTTGATTGCTATCCTGACTTGATGGTTGATTTGTATGACGCAAATGTTCTGTCTGTTTTAACTTTGAATGTTCTAACTTCCGGTTTTAACATGAAACCTGGCAGTAGACCCATATCTTTAGTTTATCGTATATATTATAGAGTTTTGAGTTCTAGCCTTGAGACAAGGGCTAAAATTAAGTCTCCTAAAAATGAGACTTTATTGATGTGTAGTTCTACTGAGAACGCTAACATCCGAACTCCCAAGAAACTCTATTGGAAGGATATCCGACTTCCAACAGAATGGACCCTTAAGGAAGAGCTACCACCAGTGGTAATTCAACCTAAGGAAGATCTTAGTTATATCAAGCAATTCATGGATGGAACTGTAAAGATATCCTTTGATACATCTAGTTCTAATGGAAGAAGAAATTCTTTCGCTGGATCTAGATCCTCTGTCAGTTCGGACCCAGGTATTCGAGATGCGAATATCAACAGATATCTGGAAGAACAACGTTCTTCTCGTCCGGTTTTTATCCAGGAGTTTCAATCTACCGTTACTCCAAATAACCAAGATCCAAGGGATCTAAAGTTGAAAGGGATTTCAACTCAGTCCCAGGTTACATCTGCCATGTACTCTGCAAAAGATAAATCCATACAGGAAGAAGCACAGGAGGAAGAGGACAATTCTTTGTCCCCTACCGCTTCTGATATGGTCGCTCCAGTTCATCATCAATTATGTATGATGAGCAGGACGAATTATCTTGATCATGAAACACTNAAATTTAAAATCTTTAAATAAATTTTTTTTTGAACTTATATTGAATACTACAACTTGAAAGGAGGCTTCAATGTAAATTTTGTACCTCAATTTATTAAGATCTTAAAAAATTATTTAAAATATAATTTATTGTATTAAATATTAAATTTAGTATTATAGAGCCTTGCACACATTGAAAAATATAAAATTTATTTAAAATTTTATTTAATAAAATGGTTTTTATTTTCTTTCATAAAAAGAAATTAAAAAAAATACCTCATTTTTAATGTTGGGAGCCTCACATTGAGTGGGAGCCTTAGGCGATAGCCTAAATGACCTTACCATTGAACCGGCCGTGGTTTTTACGTGTTTTGCATGCACGTATGCTTACCCATCCAACCAAAGTACTTGTGGTACTCCTTTTACTTTAGCTGAGTTTAGCTTATGTTTCCCTCGATCGATCCTTTTTTTAACATCTAATTTGTTCTGAATCGATCATCGCCAACCAGAAAATCATTCTAATTAATTACTTCTTAAGTTTAGTTTCATGATCTGGTCATGAGTTATATATGAACAATATAATGGAATATTATAGCTAGCTAGCTTGTTTATCCGAAGATTAATGTGACATGAATTTATATGTAGGAAAGAAAATAGGTCAACATCGCATATAACTAGTGTGGCTAATACATATAATATTTATATTATTGGAGGTAAACACAACGCCTTAAAATTCCTCAATTGAAGTAATTATATCCAATTAACAGCTTATCGATCGGTCTCCATAACAATTTAATCATCTTCCCGGCCTACATGATGCACTTTCCATGGAAACTATAGTCTGTCACTACAAGAAAACTACCCTTTACCAGCTATCATAAAAATGATGCAAAAGAAATCGACGCAATACGGCATTTATTACATCGATTTAGACCTCGCTGCGGCCCTCTAAATCCCATACCTACCGACTTCATTAAGATGTGTGTTGCGTCGCAATATTGCCATTTTTATGACGACTTTGTGCGTCGCAAGCTAACAAACATATTGCCACGCAATTGATTTCCGTCGGGATCTAGCATATACGCGCAAACAAGAAAACTGACTGTTATTTTCCCCATGTTTGGACGCGCGAGGACCCATCTGCAGGTAAACCCGTTTCACCAACAAACTCCTGCCACTTTCTTCGCCAGTAGCAGCCACCGTTCCTAGTGTTCTCTAACGGCGCCAACTCCTTCATCTTCGCAACCGCCCCATTTTCTGAGTCCCAAACAATCGGCCTTCTCTCGCGGCAACCCTAGTGGTCACACAAATGATTCTCCATACTTGAAATCTCCACAATCGGGACCATCAATTTCCAGCTTCCCTTACAAATTGAAGCTCCGTCCCTCCATTTCGAAAAACTTCTAAGATTTTGGGTATATATAGTATGGCAAATCGAGGCTCTGTTGAGGTATATCTTCTTGCCTAATAATTTTTATCTTCCCCCCTTCATGAGTTCATTGCATTACAAAATATTAGTGCTACCTTTTTTATCGGCTAGTACTTTGTTGATTTCCAGAAATTAAACTGACGCTTGGCAATCTGTTGTGCGGTTTAATGTTGTTGTTCTGTCTCTTGTGTTTGAGCTGCTCAATCAGAGTGTATTACATCAATTTTGCCATTTTTTTTTCTAATCAGAGTGTATTAGAGAATTTTAATATATATATATATGCTGAATTAGAAAAAAAAAATTCAGGTACTTACGGCCACAGTTCTTTATCGGAGTAATTGCGTAAATTTCGTTAATTGACTGAAGAAAGTTCTACCATTTTCTAGCTGAATATTGGAATTTGTAAAGTCCTTGCACAAATGCTTGTAATTCCGAGTTTATGGGGCCCTCCAATATTTGATTTTCGTTACCCACCTTGATGATGTTTTCATGGTTCTGTTATGCTGCTCAAAATAAATCCTCCTAAACACTATGTGTTGAGTTGTGGATTTTCCACAAAGTTCAGTGATGGAAGCCGTATCTAGTATTAATGTCTCTTTGCCCTGTACGAATGTCTACTGGGTGTCCTCATGAATTATTTGGGTAATTTACGGGTCTACTTATATAAGTTACTAATGAAAAGGAAAAAAAAAAATTTGTTATTGAGGCTAGAGTCTAAAGGTCCACAGCTCACCTTTAGACTGATAGAGGGATTGAGTATCACACCTCAATATTAGCCAAACTGGAGCCACTTTTGTGTCCCTCCTGATATGGGATAGAAAGTGTTATAAATAAGACTTTTTTCCATGTAAAATCCCATTTAATTGAACATTTAAACATGTTACAAGACATGTTTCCTCGGAAAGCCCATAAGGCCATAATGAGGACCAAAAATGGTGACCAATTTTCTGTGTACCGTGATAGCTGATAATTGACATTTTTTGCATCTTTTTTGTGAAAATCTGAATCCATCGTGTGTATGCTACAAAATAGCATACAACTATTGTCTACCATTTTCAGGTTAAATATTACGATGGAAAGTAATATTTCCTTGTTAAAGAACTGCAAACAATAAATAGTCACATGAGTTTTTTCTAGCTATAATTATCCAAATAATTGGTTTTTATGTCCCAGGATATTCCCAAAGTGAGATTTTGATACAAAAATCTTGACTGTTCAAACCAAGGCTGTAAATCATTATATGAATGTTAATATTTTGGATTCTTAGTATATATTCCTAGCCACATCCTCATTAGTGCATGCCCATGTGACCAAGCTTCTCAAAACTGGTGCTTATACAGTCTTATTGCTTTCTTAAGTTTATTGTTGCATCTATATATGCATGTGTGGGAATTAAATCAAAGTTCCTCCACATATTCTTACACTGGGTAAAGTATTGGATCTCCTTGCCGAAATCATTTATTGATGGCTATTCATATGAATCTTGTTGTGCTTTTGTTAAGTGTCTAAAGAGCAAAGATTTATTTTGGGCTACCATGTCTCAAATACAAGCTATTAGATGATTTTCATGTCTTCATGATATAAGTACACAGGATTGGCCTAAAAAATATACCAATGTATTGAGTCTTGACCAATAGGCGTGCTATATATTCCAATGTATAATAAGCATTAACATTGGAATATATAAAAAATCCATGAATATTGAAACACTAGCAATATGATACTGTAATATTTGGTTGAGACTCTGTTTCAGTGGACCCAGCATTAACGACAATAGGCAACTTACATCTGTATGTGACATTATACTGGTTCAGAACAAAGTTTTTATTGACAAAATCTTCTGCAATTAATAAGAGACATTGAAACATATGCTGATAAAAATCCTACCTGGGAGAAGTATTTGATCAATGAACATTAATTCTCTCCTCAAAGGACAAAAGGCCATTAGTTGTAAATATTTCCCAAACCATGAGCTTCACAAAATATCAGTTACCCTGGGTTGGAAAACATGGATATATATATGCATCTGGTTTATTCATTAAATCTAAGTCCAAACCCACTTTATTGCAGCTTGTGGGCTTCCATATTACCCCTTATAATTATGCAAAAGTTAATTAGGTTGGGTGCACTTAAATATATTTATAGCATGATCCATACGGCAGGGTAGTGCAAATTTACTTTTATTACATTTTGCTTTAGAAGCAAAATAGCAAAATCCGTATGAAGCCATATCAATTGGAACCCTACTTTGTTCATTCCTTTTTAAGCGTTATTTTTGCTATGACCAATATTATGTTCATTACATGTCTCCAATTGTCTCTTATTTGGAAACCATTGTAAAATTTCAGTATGAGGGCACATATATATATCTTTATGTGCTTAAAGTTAACTGTGTCAAATATAAGTGAATACCTGTTTGCAGAATATCAGTTTTTTTGCATCTATTCATTTGTAATCCTTGCTAAAATTGCTTGTATGGATGTCAAGAATTTGTGCCTTAATTATATTTCATAATACGAAAGTCGTTGATTGGTAATCCAGTTACAGTATTGAAACTTCATCTGTTTTTCTAGTTGAAAATGAAATGGGAGACTCATCATACCTTTAAAATAAATCTTGTGTAACAGAATCTTGTGAAAATATTTCTAATAATTGGAATAAGGTCTGTCTCCTATTGTCGATATTTCGGTTCAACCATTATTATATTCTGCTTTGTTATTTTATTCTTTTCCCATTTCTTCTAGCTAAGATACGTGCATGATCTCGATATGATCGTCACGTATGGCAAGTATGAGCTAATCGTTTCTTTTTACAATTTCAGGATCATCAATCATAGAAATTGTAACCTTATTTTATGAAGTCCATAGCATGATCAAGCTGTCAGTTGGTGGTAAGTCTGCTATGAATTTACATACTTAATGTTTACATCTTACCATTATTTGTTCAGTTATTTTTAAATATGGAATGTTTCCAATAGTACTACTTGTTGTTGCCATATAGTTTAAATTATATAAGCCATATTTTGTTTATTGATAAATGCGTCATAACACAGTTCAGTTAGCATGGATGCTTCTTTATGAGATGATTTGTAACTACCTAGCACACTTGTACAATATATTATTTGCCTTTGATTTTTCAGACATTTGGTACTCACTGTAGATTCATTTTCCTCTCTCTATTTAGTACGTTGAAATCTTTTGATTAACTAATTGGAGATATACCCCTTTTAGATGGATAAGAGTTGGATGAACTTGCCTGATAGACTTCGAGCACCTGCATATGCCGAAGGGGTTAACCACTTCCTCACACTAGCACGAAGCCATGCCATGGGAAGTGACCGAATCCGGTGTCCTTGTCGGCTATGCTGTAATAATTTATTCTTGCCTTTCAGAGAGGTGGAGACTCACCTATTCATTCAAGGGTTCAATCCTACTTACACCCAATGGATATTTCATGGGGAGGAGGAAACTCGCCCTTTGTTTGATGTCGATTCCGATCTCGATCTTAGTGATGAGGATGAATATATCGATGACATGGACCATATGTTAGATGACATATGGGCAGGGACATTCCATAATATCCCTCAAGGTAGCCAAGACAACACTATTCCGATGCCTTCACGCCCCTCCGTAGCAGAGTCAACTTCATGTAAACCTTCTTTTGATCAACTACTAGAGGATGCCCGACGTCCACTTTTTACGGGGTGTACAAAATTTAGCAAACTCTCATTCGTTGTCAAGCTGCTACACATTAAAACTCTTGGCGGTTGGTCAATTAAGTCATTTGACATGTTGCTTAACTTGTTGCGGGCTGCCTTTCCTGATGTTGCATGGCCAGCGTCATATCAAGAGGCACGGTCATTGGAGAGAGGGTTAGGGTTCAAGTACCACAAAATTCATGCATGTCCAAACGACTGTATATTATTTTGGAAGGAAAATGCTGATAAGAATGAATGTCCTGTTTGTAAGGCTTCAAGGTGGATGTCAAATACACATGGTACACGAGTTAGACCTCAAAAGGTGTTGCGTCATTTCCCGTTGGTGCCAAGACTGCAACGATTATATATGTCTACAAAGATATCCACTGATATGCGATGGCATAAAGACCAACGAGACACAACTGATACCATTATGAAGCATCCTGCTGACTCTGAGTCTTGGAAGTCATTTGATAAAGACCATAGTTGGTTTGCTAGTGACGCTCGCAATGTTAGGCTCGGTTTGGCCAGTGATGGTTTCAATCCCTTCAACAATTTAGCCAAACCTTATAGCATTTGGCCAGTTATCCTCGTGCCATATAACTTGCCTCCTTGGTCATGCATGAAAGACCAATTCTTCATGACATCCCTAATTATTCCTGGTCCTAAATCACCAGGTAATGACATTGACGTTTACTTGCAGCCATTGGTTGCTGAATTGGTTGAACTTTGGGAGAATGGGGTGCCTACATATGATGCCTCCACTAAGGAAACGTTTACGTTGCATGCTGCCTTGATGTGGACAATAAATGATTTTCCTGCCTACGGTAATCTCTCTGGCTGGTCAACTAAAGGAAAATTGGCATGTCCTTCTTGTAATGCCAGTACAGAGTCAAATTGGTTGAAGTTTGGGAGGAAACAATGTTATATGGGACACCGTCGATTCTTACCGCCAGACCACATATGGAGATCGAGGAAATGGTTGTTCAATGGTAAAGAAGATCACCGTATTCCACCAAGGGTGTTATCTGGATCAGACATTGTCAGTCAACTACATATGCTTGGGGATGTGCAATTTGGTAAATCCCGTAGGAAGAGAAAACGCACTTCGGAAGAGTTGAATTGGACAAAGGTTAGCATATTCTTCAAGTTACCCTATTGGTCAACCCTTTTGATTCGGCATAATTTGGATGTTATGCATATTGAAAAGAACATTTGTGATAACATCTTCGGTACTTTAATGAACATTCCTGGCAAAACCAAAGATAACATCAATGCACGACGTGACCTAGAGATTTTGGGTATGCGGAAGGAATTGCATTTGAGGCGGGCAGGTGAACGGTTTACGCTGCCACCTGCAATGTACACATTACACGGAGAAGAAAGGAATAAATTTTGTGAATGGTTGGCAGAGGTTAAGTTCCCTGATGGGTTTGCTTCCAATATTGCTCGTTGTGTCTCCGTACGTGATTGCAAAATATCAGGGTTTAAAAGTCATGATTGTCATGTTTTCTTGCAACGCCTACTTCCTATCGCAGTAGGGGGGTTCTTACGATCTGACATTGCCTTGGCATTGACAGAACTCAGCAGTTTCTTCAAAAAGTTGTGTTCACGAACAGTTGATATAACGCACCTATCCCAGCTTCAAAGTGATATTGTCATCATCCTATGTAAATTGGAGATGATATTCCCTCCATCCTTTTTTGATGTCATGGTCCACCTAGCTATTCATTTACCCCGTGAAGCGATACTTGGGGGTCCAGTACAATATAGATGGATGTATCCATTTGAGAGATATCTCGGCAAATTCAAGCGGTATGTCAAAAATAAAGCACGACCAGAAGGTTCAATAGCAGAAGCATATATTCATTACGAATGCTTGACATTTTGCTCGATGTACCTCCAAGATGTTGAGACGAAATTCAATCGAGTTGATCGCAACATTGATGGCGTAGGAGAGGACACCATAGATGGTTTCTCAATTTTCAATCAACATGTTCGTCCCTTGGGTATAGCATCTAATGTGAAATTAGATGATAAACTCATTATCGCAGCTCGATGGTACATTCTTAACAACTGCGTAGAGATTCAACCCTACATAGAGTATGCATCCTTGATACCATTATAAACATTTACTTATGTTTTCCAATCATATAGAAGCTATTATGTGTTATGTCCCCATGCTGAATACATACATGGCCTCCATTTTTGTGTGCAGTGAGCACTACGAGAAGTGTAAGTTGCATACACCAAATTCAATTGATCGCATGCACAAAAATGAGTTCCCAACTTGGTTCAAGAAACGTGTAAGTCCAAAATCTTGTAGTGAATAGATAGTTCTCACACTAATACCCAACTCCTAACACGCTGAGGCGATGCATCGTATATTGGCAGGTTCAAGACCAACGTATAGTCAACCCGCAAGATGTTTCCGCAGATCTATATGCATTAGCTTGTGGTCCTGACCGTTGGGTTGCAACATATTCTGCTTGCATTATAAATGGGAAAAGGTTCCATTCAAAACAACGTGAACCATGGCGACGGACACAAAATTCTGGTGTTGTAGTAACGGGTGAAAATTTGCCTAATAATCTGGACTTCTATGGTGTTATAAATGAAATCCTAGAGTTACACTATATGGGAGGGCGTCACGTTTACTTGTTCAGTTGTGATTGGTTTGACGTCGGTGATCAAAGACGAGGGGTGAGAGTGGACGTCCATATGACCAGTGTCAACATGTCACGCACTTGGTATAAGGATGAGCCATTTGTATTGGCATGCCAAGCTTCCCAATGTTATTATGTAAAAGATTTACGGTTGAAAGGGAATTGGTATGTTGTTCAGAAGTTCACAAATAGGAATGTTTACGACATTCCACCAAGACCGATCCCTTTAGATGATATTGATGTCGAATCAAGTGATGATGATGCCTATCAAGAAGAGGTTCCATCATATGATTATCATCCTATGCATTGTGATGATGATCCAGTCTCAACTCCACTAAGTAGGACTGATATAGAACCTGTAAGTATTGATGCAGCAGAAGTTATGCATCTGGGGCGGCACAATGAGAATACCATAGACAACATCAACGATGAGGTGGTTGCTTACGGTTCAGAAGATGGTTATGGCGATGGGGAATATTCAGACCAAGAATATTTCTCCACAGATGAAGATTCAGTGTAGAAATAGACCTCTTATGTGTTTTGTATAAAAGGTAAACACCATATTATTTTACTGCTGCACTTGAATGGCCATAACCTGAATCTATATTGATTACCAATTAAGATGTCAATGCTCTACTTATTAGTGATAGCTATTCAATAATAAATGCATAATCTTGTACTGTGCGATTTATTGATGGCTGGAGTGTAATGTAAATTTTCTTGTGCAGGGCGTAGTAAGTGGTACTTGGGGTCCCTTGGGTAGTAAGTGAAATCTTTGCCTTGTGTACTTAATGCTTGCTTGTTGTTAGTGGATTCTTTGTGTTGATTCTAGCCAAACATCCTTACGCATGTACTAACCATGGTTATGGATGTGTGTGCTGTTACTGCAGGTGATAAAATGACCTTAAGCTGTAACACGGCAGCGTGTTGTTGTAGCTAAATGTTAGCTGGTCGAAGTTGACAATAATATCTATGCTGTAGTGTCAAAATGTGATGTACTATATTAAACTAACCATGTGCAACTTCAATGAGCTGCGTCTGGTGCTATAACAATACAGCTTACTGAAATTACCATAAAGTTTCAAAAATTTGGGCATGCATGAAGTTATAAGTAGAGAGAAAATGTGGACAGTGTGTAGAGACCATTAGTAATGTACATGAATGCGGTAGGAGAAATGGGCAAAATTAAATCATCGGCCCCCCTTATAACTTAAGCAGAGGTGTATTAATATTCTATCAAATGCAGTCCATATAGACAACATAAAGGGCCTGAATTGAACATATATATGATACTGCACGTGCCAGACACATAACTGAACTGCATGAGTATTTTGCAGTCCATTTGTGAGTTCCAATTGAGTTATCCCAACAAAGCTGGCCTGGGTAATCAACTAGAATTGGAAGAATCTAGTATTGGAAGAATCACCTATCAAAAAAAAAATTGATGCATAGGAAGAATCATTAGATAAATTAACCATAATTTATATCCATTTTTATTGCATGGTATGGCAATTGTGGAACTAGTAGAGAGTTTTAGGTCCTTATAAGGACCAGAATCGACTTGACAGAGCCCAAGGGTGAAGCAATAAATGATGGGGACAAAATGGATGTTATAATTATCCAGTTGATTATTCATTGCACTTTCCAATTGGCAGAGACAGTAGACAATTGACAAAAAGATATAGTAATTAGATATAATTACTATATTCTAGCAAGGGGAGAACAGCATAGTTTTTAAATATTGGATTCATTTATGCCAATATTATGGAGTTTTTAAATAATTACTAAATGTGCTTCCAGCTGATAAAAGGTAGTTTTAAGCAAACATATGTTTCTCAAAGGTAACATGCTGAACATGACCCCCAGATGGACAACATTGCACTTAAGGTTATGTTTAATTGATATTTCCAAATTGCTGACTTGTGGACCCCGTATTAGATTTGCATAATATATCATGGTGTCAGTTCTGGGCTGTATTGTAAAACTGTCATTAATTAATTCTGATGGGACTCATGTATAATTAATGCTACTGCAAATTACATGATGTATTATACCACTATAAAGCAGGATCATATTGCCGTTTTTAGGAGATTGATAGATTAACTTAAAATCTTATTTTAAGTTAACTGGTAATTTAAAAAGTAGTGAAAGTAAAAAAAACCTGAAGTGGCAACGTACAGTTCATTATCAGTGGGGTGGGGGGAAACTTTTGGCGCTGGATTTTAGTGGGCGGGAGTTTAGCTACTGAAAGTTGGAATATAGGGGTAAATTTGGAAGTTACCACATTTTCCCTGTTGCATCTCAGCTGATCAAGTACACGGATTGTGCTCAGTACATATAGACGAAGCTGAAGAACTTGCCACTCTGGTTTTGCACGTCAAATCAGCGCCTACTCTTGCCTTCCCTGTTTCTAAGGAAAGTTTGGACCTTTTTGCAGCAAAACTCCCAACAGCCACTTGGTAAGAGGACACAGATATCTACACTTAAGTTAAAAGGTTCAAGGTAAGTGAGGAAAGTATTTCTTGTTGTGTTTATTCATGAACATAGTGTAAATGACAATGCTAAGGTTGGTTGGTGCTCCTACATCCGTTTCTATCCAATTATGGTCTGAGATACAGTTTTTATTGTTGTTGAGATAGACCACCTTACTGGTTTCCCGTTGGCAATATTATTTTTCTTGTTTTAAGATGCATGCTGAGATTTTCTAATGGGTAGGAAGTAGGAGATTGCAACGTTTGTAGTGATTTGTGTTAGCTGGGATGTATACTGGTGTAGAATATATGATGTGGAAATAATATAGGCTACAGAAATGTGAATAATAAGGAAATAGAGAGTTCTCCATTACATGGAGATTGAAATGCTTGAGTACAAAGTCCAAAAAAAGAAGAAAAAATTAACATAAAAGGTTTGACTTATGTTAAGAAGTTACATTCCAGTTTAGGCTTTGTTTTCAACACTGCAATGCACTCCAAGACACAACACTTTTATTCCTTTTCATACAAATGTGTGCTGACATAAAGGGCCAGCCTTTGAACTCCATACTAGAGACGAGGGTTGTGCAATTTACACTAGTCAAGTATGCTGACCTTTTATTTGAAATCCTGATAAATATGGTATTATAATATCTATGCCTTGAACATTGGTGAATTGATGACTGACTCTATATTGGGTAGGTCAAACCCTTCCCAGTAACTGGCCATTCAGTCATAGAAGACGCATAATATTCTCTATCCCTTGGATTACCAACATTCGTAAGGTGCTCACTTACCAACAGCAACATTAGTGCAGGTAAAAAACTGTAGGAGGTAAACAACTTTCCATATGTTAGGTTGAGATTATTCAACTGCTATGGTAAGTGAGGAAGTGCAGATGTAGGCCCATGTATTGTATGCCTTTTCTCAAACTTTGAATAACATGCTGTAAATTAATATGTTTTGGAAGCTGTTAAGAGAATTAGTTTTTTGATAATAGTCACTTATTCTGCTGCATCGGTTAAGTAAAATTACGGAATACATAGTGTAACATTAAAGGTTGTTGGTGATCAACTTGAGTCTTGAGTTGTCTTAACTAATTATATTAAGATAGGGCAACAATGGTTAGGACTTGTTGGCAATTTTATTCGAAGCTAAAGTTGAATTGATAATTAGGATAACCTATTATACGCATAGGTTGATATTAAGCTGCATGGTGATGGTTTGGCAATGTTTTACTCAATTCCTAAAAATTTCACATGCCATAAAGATGTTTGACATTGCCCAACATATAGGTGGAAGGATATACAAGGGGTGAACTCAAAAAATTTAGTGGTACATGTTCTGTGTTTTGCAACCCTCAATGAAATGAGTAGCAAAGTTAGACAGATATTGCATTATGACGGTTTTGAGTTTTGCTTTTCTTCCCACATAATATAAACATAGACTTGCATGCTGTGTTTTGGTACTCTGTCATATTACAGAAAAGTAAACTTTCTGTACGAGGGAGAAAGTTTCCAGAAGGTGCACAGTTTAACTTTTCAGTAAAAGCTTTCTATTTTGATACATGGTATTACTCAGTCATCACAATAGAAATAATGTAATACAACCCTTTAGATTGTAATTAATTTACTGATTTGGTGGTCACCTAATATGAAGATAAACTTGGATAACTAGATGGAACAAAGTGGGAGAGGGAGGGGTAGAGGATTTCGACAATTTAAAAGACGACGTGGACCTTATTCAAGAGGGCGACCACGGCCTCCACTTATTTCCCGATGGAGTCAGCAAGAGGGTCAAGGTGAGAGCTCTGATGAGTCAACACAGCCACCCGCCATAGAAAGAAGTCATGTCAACGCCAATCCAATACCAACTGAGGACACTTATAGAGACAATATTTCGAGATGGAGTCAGCGAGAGGGACAACACGAGAGATATGATGAGTCAACACAACCGCCCTCCGTAGAAAGAAATGATGTCAATGCTGATCCAAACCCGACGGTGGACACTAATAGGGACAATATTTGGCGATGGAGTCAGCGAGAGGGTCAAGGTGAGAGCTATGATGAGTTAACACAGCCACCCTCCGTATTCAGAAATACTGTCAACGCCAATCCAATACCAACAATGGACACAAATAGAGACCCTATTTGGCGATGGATAATGCGAGAGGTTAATGGGCAAATGCACGATGAGTCAAACCCGCCACCATCCATAGAAAGATATTCTGTCTACGCCCCTCCAATACCAACAGCAGACACTAATAGAGACAATATTTGGCGATGGAGTCAGCGAGAGGGTCAAGGTGAGAGCTTCGATGCATCAACACAGCCACCAGTAGTTGAAATAAATACTCCCAGACCCAATCCGATACAGCAAGCCATTTCTACTAGAGACAATATTGGTAAGCAGGCCATTTGTGTTATTCATTATATTGAATTTTCCTTTGACCTACAGTTTCATTATTTATATGTTTGTATGCCAATTTAGTTTGTTCTCACTAAATAATTGCTGCATACTTTTCACATGTTAATGCAATAGAGGACGAAGCAACAGTTCCCGTAACAAACGTTGGACAGCTGAAACGTGGACGTGGGCCTGCTAAGAGTACCGAGTTTGATAAATTGAGGAGGCACGGGAAAGTACCTTTGAAGATAAATGATGGGGAAACAGCACCTTGCTGTGAGAATGCCTCATTCTTTACAACACGAGTAACGTGGATTTTAAAACATCATGCGGACATGAGCTTTGCAAGATGGACGGAAGTACCCAAGTCCATTAAAGATGAGTTGATTGATAGGGTTAGGGTAATATAATATACACAACTGTAATGCAATTGTAAGGAAGACCACTATGAAGTAGGTTATGTGATATGAATTTTTTTTATTATGTGTAGGGAGATTTTGAATTAGATTGGGAACTTAAGAACCATCGGTTGGCAGTTTGGAAGCAGCTGCGTAAGAGATTTAACGCCTTCCACCATGAGCTTCACAAGAAGTATTTGGCATATGCGAGCCATGAGGAGGCATTGGCTGGTGGGACAAGCTTGGTCGAGCCGTTGGTATGGGTTAAGCTATGTGGCCGATGGGGAAGTGACCACTTCAAGGTATGTTAAAGCTTCCATATTTTGGGCTGAATACATATGGTAGATACAATATAGACAAGTCTTGACAAATGTCCTTATAGTTGGCACTGAAAAGAACCAGTTTTTTTGCATGATGGCAGAAAATCTCAAACATAAATAAGGAGAATCGTAAGAAGCTGAAGATTAATCACACTGCAGGGCGGAAATCGTTTGTCAGGATCCTAGAGGAAAAGGTATTAGGGCTTGGGCAAATTTCCTTCAATTCATTTCACACTGATTATGGTAATCTTAAGCTCTATTTAGCAATGTCTACTGTATTATTTTTAAAGACACAGCCTTCTGTTATTGTCAGTGCTTGGAGGTACTAATTGTATGATTATGCATTAACTCTATACCAGAATATTTAGCTTCAATATTCTGTTTTAAACTATAACTGGAATATGTGGTTTCTGTTTATGGAGTTTTTATCAAGTAGAGAGAGCTAAAAGAAGTGAGATTAGCACATTTGTGCCTTGGGGTTGCATGAAAAAATAGCAGGCCACATTTTCCCTGTCAGGTTAGGGGTTAAGCCACGGAAAGTTGGAATTGGGGGGGGGGGGGGGGGGGGTGTTATGTCTTGAAGACAACCTTCCTTTCCAGATAGGTGTTGGATGTCTATATTAGCGGTGCAACCAAATATGGTAAAATATAATTTTTATCTTAAATGGTTACAGTTGCGTCATAATATAGAAGAAACTGTTAGACTTGCTGTTAGATTATTAAATTGCCAAATATTTTGCATATCTGATGTATCATTAGAGAAAGCACAACTTTGGGTTACTTAAAAAAATCCAAAGGGACAGCATACCTAGGTTCATAGATTCATTAACTGTGGCTGTACACTTTAGACTTCACTGCAGATTTTTTTCTCTCAAATACATCATCAGTACTGTTAGATTAATGGTTGTTGAACCATCTAACAAAATTGTCATTTTAATAATTTGTAGCGATCCGAAGGAGCAAACTTAGTGGACTTCTACAAAGCAGTCCGTTGGTCAAAGAAGAATGATAGATTTGTCACAAATGCAACTGAAGATATTTATGTAAGTTATCAAAAAATCTTTCAGCCCAGATAGACAAAAAGGCATAGTGTTCTAGTAGCAAACAAAATCAGAAACCAGCATTATCTTTTGTGGGAAGATAAAATAACTGATATTACATTATGTGCAGAACGAGATGGCTGGAAAGATGGATGAATTAGCCCCTGAGAATCGCACTGATGAGGCAGCTAGGGCTGTCTTTAGGGAGGTACTTGGGCATAGGCCAGGATATGCACGAGGCCTTGGAGAGATGGTGATACCAGAGTCTACAAGAGAAAAAGACGTGTTACAAGCTAAAGAGTATGCAATGTTAGTGGAAAGACATAAGAAAGATGCGGAGGACTACAAGAGTCAACTAGACCGTGTGAAGGAAGAAATGCGGGTGGTTGTGGAGCGTCAAATTGAAACTGACGCTCTATTGAGGAGTTTCATGGCTTCATTTCAGTCGCGCGAGGCGGACTCTCTTCGGGGGAGGCAGTGACCCCCGAGCTCCATACCATATATTATGGAATTTTTTGTAATATTTTGGGTGCACTTTTTGTGGGTTATTAAAGTGCATGCTTCCTGCATGCTTTTTGGGAAAGGAGGAGAGGGTGGCTGGGGGAAAACATATATACATATACATATATATATATATATATATGTAGCAATCTGCTGTCTATCTATGCCTTGTGTACATGGTACTTCCTGTTCATTTTTTGTGGAAGCCAAAAGGGCTGGTGTGGGATGGTTGGGGGAGGAAGTATTTTCTAGCTGGCCATAAATTACTTGGTTAATGAACATACTAGCTTGTTTTAAGCACGTAAGTTAGCATATTAGGGGATAAGTGGAGAGGGTTGCATATTTGAAGCAGGATTAGATCTCATACAAATGTAAGTATGAGATATAAACCTTGTCTCAGGAATTTACTTGCTCACACGGCTCAATCATTACACTCACATTATACTACATGTTGGTGTGCAGGTACAACCAAGACTGCAGTGATGGAATTGGTTGCCTTTGAGCAATCGCAACTGGACAGCAATATGGGGGAGGATATGTCCAGCAATATCAACAAACGAAATGTGATAGGTTCAAGAAAATGTTTGGGGATGTCTGGTAAGCACACCCATTTCCTTGACAAGGTTAGAAAAATTCCAAAAGTACATGTGTTGTGGCTATTTCTCTGTTGTAGTGATGCTTTAAAAGCCATTAGTTAGTTTGTTGAGTCATGCTTTTGAAATGGTTGCTTCAAAATATTAACCATATTTTCAGTTATGTGCTTAGATGTGCAAAACTGGCCCGTGAATAGAATATTTGTTTATATAGTCAAAACTGGTGCCGACTAATTTATATGCATTGTAGTTTGAAAATAAAGTTGAAAATGCCAAACAGAACTAAGTACACAAATTATTCCCTTTACCATGCTGCTACGTTTTACCAATCAATTGCATGAATATATGCAATTAAGTCAAGAGTGCCAAGGTTGATGCATGTTGGGGTGTACAAATATGGGGCAGCACTTGAAATTAGGAGAAATTTTAACTACTTATGAATATACGGGGTGCACTGCCCAGATTAGAAATAGAGGTTGGAGGTAGTAAAAATAGCTATTTAAAAAGAAGTCAAGGCAAAATGAATAGACTATTGTTACAGGACATGATTGATGTCCGGTAACATGCACCTGACTGGTTGGCATGTATATGATATCCTTAAAATTGGATTATTTTAAGGGTACTAAAGATCATGGCAAACCAAAATGAAATCGCAAGTGTTCAAGTATACGTAATAGCTGGATGAGTATTGTCTATTCAAAAAGGGGTTAAGGTAAGAGGAACACAAGACCCACTTTAGATGCCAGTAGAGGCACATTTGTATCATACCTGGCCTTAGTGAGATATTGGAATGATTGCCAAACGTTGGGGTTTATTTTTGATATAGCAGGATAGGAAGTCGTATTGCTGTATGTATATTCCAGCAAATCACCAGAAGTTTATATAGAAACCAGGAGCAACCAAAGTAACATGTAAACTATACAATTAACTGTGTTGATATGTGTTAAACAGAAATGATGATCACCAAATATTTGATATAGAGGGAACTTACACTCCAATAATTGACATGCTAGTATATGAAATCAGTTGCTTTATTTCAACTGAGGAAGTTATTTAAAGTATAAGTTGTTCGTAATGGGAGACGCATAAGGGCAATAGTTTGCTATTGGATAGTGAGTGACAGAAGCAACTGCAACTAGACTTGAAAATGAATATGTAAGAATTAATGTTAACCACAAAGTGATAGATGATTTTTGCATACCATATAATAATTTACCATTTTTAAAATCCTTGCAATATTCATGTATACCTCAAAGTTCATAATCCAAAGGGTTATTTTGATACAGGTGGTTGGAGTTAATGTGACTTCTGGTTGGGCATTGTTGGGCGGCATGCTAGGAACTACTTTGTTGGAGGGCTATATATGTTAATTAAGAAGTTCCACCCACTCCAGCCAGAAATGTGTAGGGCTATGCTACAAGGCAAGATGACAGTTCAGAGGGCATGGACCAGAAGGTTCATTGCTAAAACCATGCAATTACAATATATCAGTTAGGGGATATATAATGTGGTAGAAAATCAGTCTCTCCTCTCTTTCTATGTGTGAATTATATGAATGCACCAGTGTATATATATGGAATTGTTAAAGTTTAAATACATGTGGCTTGCTGTGGGGATTGGACTAGTAGTAGGGGCTGGGCAGTTGTAAGGAAGCTTGAAAAATGTTCTGGAAACAAAGGCCATTTTTGTTTTTGTACAATGGAACTGGTTTTAGCACACTTGATGATCAATGAAGCTGTGATTTTGTATGGGAAAAATGATGTTTGGGTTGCAAGAGTTATGATATGAGATGGTTGATATGACAATGCAATTGCTCAATCATTATGCAATGTTGCAGATTTCATATTCTTCAACTGCATTCTAGAAATTCCAGTTTTTAGTCTATAAATTGCTATGAGGATGAGACCCACATTGCAAATTTCATTGTTAATGCATTAACAGGGGTTAATAAGTGGTCTATATATGCAATTAGCTAGGAATCTATATATTCATTTGTTTATTAATGAAAAAAACTGATAGGGAAAATTTATATATATTTATAAAATAGGGAAGAATGTTGTCATCTGTTTTTTGTGTAATTTTTCCACAAAAGTTATTGACATATTGGCAATGACTAATAAGTTAAACTGTGAGTTCTATCAATCCTGATGAAGAACACACCTTTCAGATTCCTATCTATTTTTTATGTATATATATGATAATATGCAATACACTTATATAATTAAAGGCCAATTATGTTACCAAAATAATGACCAATATTATCTTGTAATATGAACCATGGCAAATAATATGATCTACTGGTAATATTATGATCTACTTATTAATTAAACTAGCAGCACAAAAAAGCGTAGCCAATTAATGTTCCAGTAATATTGTATAGTTTGTGGGGAGAAATGTAGTACAAAAAATATAGCAAGCAAAGGACCAATAGTGGTGAGATCGATGGCAGAAAATGCCCAATGTCATATATGTCCTTGTAAAATAAATCGATGCAACAAAAAAGAATTTCTGTTGGAAAAGCCTCTAATTTCTTCTAAGGTTTATCGACGCAACATCTGGGACTTGAAAAGGTCTTTAAGTAGGATATATTGCAACTTTGTAATATCTTCGCTGGGACTATCGCTACATGCAGCAGCAATATATGGACGCTAGCTGGGAAAAAGACTAGTACGTGGATAAACGAAAATGGACCTTGATGCGTCAAAAAGTATCTACGTTGAGAAGGAAGGAATGGCAGCGATTTTCCAAAGCTGCAAACCATTGTTCTGCCGGCGGCACACAATAAACCCGTTAGTTTAATTTGTCGTTGAGAATCGACAGCAGCAGCGAATAAAATCGTATTTGTGGTGGATGGGCTGACGACGTAAAGGTAGAAGTTACAGCGAATAATTTATTAGTCGAAGATGCACCAGAAAAATTGCAGCGGCCTATTTGCAGAACTGCAACGATATAAATAGACCCAAAAATTTTGCTGCAGCGATTACAATCGGTTCTCCTTACGGCAGTTGCAGCGCACATCCTCTGTTTTTCGCATCAGTAGAAAACGATGGAAAACATATATTTTCCCAACGATTCACGTCCACAGCCGAGTTCCAGCAGTTGCAACGAAACTAAGGCGTCCAACGTGCGACCAACCAAGAATTGTTGGTACAGTCCAGAGGCTACGTTTTAGTGGGTGAATACCGAAGGATGCTGTTGCTGGAACAGAGGATATTCTTTGTAGTGGCAATTTGATCCAAAAATTCCAAATGTAAGAAAGAATTTAGGGAAAAGGAGAAGAAACAGAAGACGGGTACGTACGTACGTATTTCTTGATTGACTAAGATAGATGCATTGTAGCAGGCGTACGTTTAGGAAATTACTTAATACCCTTGATCACGCAAACAGGGGGGAAAAAATGCTATCGAGGTCCTCATTTGAATTCGGAAAGGTTTCATTTCATCTCATCATTACAATTTTTTCAAAATTTCATACAAAATATATTAAACAATTTAATTTTTTCAAATCTCAATTTAACTTTTTTAAATCTCATAACAATAATAATAATATTTTATTTAACTTTTATCTTTAATAAAAAAACCATTTTATCTCTTAATCTAAACTACTTTGCAGAGAATTCCATGGCTATATATATTTGGCCACTAAAATCTCATTCATGTGATCCTCATATATTTAATTTATAAACAAAATATTACTTACAAGTATATTATTTAAAAAAATTTTACTCATGATCATCCCTATACAACACACTTACTTTTATTTTTATTTTTTTCCATTAACATGTGTGTGGCGTAAAAATGATAAGTAAAAGAACTTTAATTTGTTGCTTATTGATTTATATATATATATATATATATATATATATATATATATATGTATATATTTGATCGACACACTACTAAATATACATTAGATAACATAAATAAGAATAATGCTAGATATATTCATAGGTTGTGCAAGCGCCATGTATTCTATTATTAAAAAACTAATTTTTTCATATGAGTTAGATATTTTCTTACTTTTTTTAAAAAGAGTGTGCGGCACTTGCATACCATATAACTGTAAATATCATTTCTCAACTTTTATTTCTTAAGCGTGACAAACGTCATAAATTCAAAACAAACAACAGAAACTTACACTTCTTAAAATGTATATATAGGACGTATCCAGGTTGCCTTAAGTTTAAACAATATATAGCTTGAGAGTTTCAAATATAAGATGAATAAATACATAAAGTGAACCTTATAAAATTTATTATATATTCAAGATTGCTCAAAATATTTATTATGCAAATAGCTATTAAGAAATATTATAGAATTGAGAAATTCAATTCTCAAGCCGGTGTCTAAAACACATGACCTACTAAACTAGTGCTTATATATATGTATGACATAATTTAATTTAAAAGATAAATTTTAAAATTTAAATATTATAAATTAAATTTTAACATTTAAATAATATGAATTATGTCATTTACACACCGACTTAATAATATAATAATTTTATAAAATTTATTTCATATATCTATTTCTCGGATAACTTCATCCTTCGTAAATTTAAGGGATATTTTTGTATGGCGGCTACGTTTACATGCATGACGAAGGCAAAGCCTATAGCCCACATGGATAGCTAATAGAAACGCCTTTGAATTGATCGTTGCTAGAATTAGAATCAGTTACAAAAGCACTCAAAAGTTAAGAGTTTTGCAAAGCGACATGTGGATTTGATTTGCATTGCACGTCTCTTTTTGGCGAGAGTTTTGACTTGGAGGCCATGTATCTGCTGTTCTGCCAGCTGGGAGTCCAAGTCATCCGGGGAGGTTCGGCTGTTTTGCAGTGAAAATCGAAGCAACTCGATCTAGTCCACGAATTTTGCTAACGCATAAAATTAAAATAGTGGGCGATCACAATATCTGTTGAGGGACTTGTCGGCTGCTAATTTTGATACCCCCCAAGCCCATCCTCTACTTGTTCGCAAGTTGTTTCGGCTTGGGCTCGCTTATAATATCATGGGCTCGGAAAATCCAAGATGGGCCCATTAACACAAGAAGCTCGAGTTAATGCATAGAGATTTTTTTTAAAATTTTTTATTTCATCCACCATAATAGCGTCTGCAATCAGGCTGAATTTTTTTTCCAATCCGGCTCGAAACTTGAAAATTCAGATGAATCTGGACTGTTATCCACGTGGATTAAACCCGGGCAGGTAACATGAATCTAGATCCGGTATACACCTGGTTAGATAATCGGTTATCCGTAACTAACAACATAAAAATAATTTAATTTTTTTAAATTGTAAATAAAAATAATATACAAAAATTATATTATAATAATATTTTAACTTTATAATATTTTTATTCAATTTTTTATTTTTCCTCTCTCAAAACTCCATAAAAAATATTTTTTAAGATAATGTTTCTTAGGTTTCAATTACCTAAGAAACATATATATATATATATCATGTTTCAAGCTATAGTAATGGTAAATAGTGTATCTTACTTTGTTTTTATATCTCGTATTAGTATGTTAAGTCTAAATTTTCAAATATTAATATCTTATGTAGTTCGAGAAAAAGAAAAATATTATATGGAATATAAAATGTTTTTTTTTTGTTTATTATCATTCTTATTATTTTTTTTTATCTTCTAATGTGATAGAATAACTTTATTATCCCAAAATAAAATAAAATAAAATTTTTTATAATAATTAATAAAATATTATTAAAAATGAAAAATGTTTTTTTTTTCTTATGAAAAAAAAAAAAGAAAGAAAGAAAGAAAGAAGAAGCCGAGCATGGGTACACAAAGGTTAACTTTCTCACTCGCTCGCCAATTGCTGAATTTCATTTAATAAGAATTCATTTGATTGCATGTAAAGAAAGTTAACCTTTCTGTATCCACAATGTAAATGTCAAAAAGACGACCAGTTCAACCAGAAATTAATTTTGGCTACTTGGGAATGATTTTTCCTGTTTCCAGCAAAGGAAAGTGCATAGAAGCTTTAGCTCTAGAATATGTATGGGCTAGGTTTGCATAATCTTTGTCAAAACTGGGTCCGGCCGAGCTGGTGGCTCACCTGATTGCCTCTAGCAAGATTTCGTTCTCTACAAGGTCCTAACACTCGCTTTTAAAAGGTCAAAAAAGATTATTCTGAGTACCAGAATAAGGTCAGGTTGTTTTATTGCTATTCAAGCAATTCAGAGTAGGTTACCTATTTCAATAAGAAAAGCACATATTCCTCACAACCAAGTACTACTTAACAAAAGTTTTAGGCCATGAAATCAATGTCCAACAAACTACTCTTTGTTGGATCCTGAATAACTGGGTAGTTTCATACAACATTGCTAATTTCTGTGCAATTAGATTGCAATGGCAATGGTTGAATTCATTTAAGACATTGATTGATGTTACAAATTGTTAGCTGGTGTGTTATATATATATCCAAAATTGATGTTCAGATTTTAGATTTTTATTACTGAAAATTGTTAATCCATCTGAAACACATTCTTCAGAGAGAGCATGAATTCCCATTGCATTATGATTCTCAGTATGGTGTTCCCCCTCCAGTATTCCATCACTGCCCAAGCCTCTTCATGGAATGGGGAGCTCCCTCTCATACAAACAGAAAGAGGAATTGACTCCATTGTTGCAGATGTAATGCTTCAGATGCATGTCCCTTCTCTACAAAGTTCTAATAGTACCGGGGTGACTATAAACCTGAGATCATGGAAGGCGGCTCATCACTTCAGGCATCATCACCACCTCAAAAATGTAAGATCAGTAACTTCTTTCCTAAAATCCCATTTGCCCTAGAGATCAAATTCAATTGCCTTTATCCAATGTGAGACAATAAATACAGTGGATTTATTTTCTTCAGCTAATTTTTGACAGGTTCAGGGCGTTTTAATCATTATAGGATGGGGAACAATGCTCCCCATTGGGGTAATGATTGCAAGGTACTTTAAGAACTTTCCCATGGCATGGAGCGAATGGTACTCGGTTCACATAATATTTCAGGGAATTGGATATACTCTGGGTACAATCGGATGGGGGATTGGGATATGCCTTGAAAGCACTTTCAGGCTACACATCTCTAAAGCACAAAGAGTTCTGAGTATCATTGTATTTATCTGCACAACTATACAAGTGAGTCCAAATCTCTCCTCCTGAACAGTGCCTCAAAACTCAGTAGCTTTTTTTTTTGTCCCCAGAGTTTAACATTTTAGCACTGCCATTCATCAGATGCTTGCCATTTTCTGGCAACCAAAGAAAGAAGCTGAACATCGCAGGTGCTGGGAGATATACCACCATTTTCTTGGGTATGCAGTAATTGTACTAATTATAACAAACATATTTCTGGGGATCAACGATGAAGGTCAAGCTGAAAAATGGAGATGGGCTTACGGGGTAATACTCGGAGTTTTAGCTTTAATAGCTCTAGCTTTGGAAACTTATAGATGGATTAAGTCCAAACAACTTCGGCAGGCGAACAGCAATATGTACACCTTGCCCTGAGTTCTAGGCTCTCTGAACAAACACAACCCGAAATAAGTAATGATTTTTTTTACAGTAAATGTATTTTTCCTAGATCTTTTGCATTGCTCTTTTTGCATTTGTGTATTGTATTTTTTTATTTATTTATTTTTTTTTAAAGTTAACAGGGTAAAAAGAGTTAAAGAGGTGGTACTCTTCTGCAAATAGGATTATTTAAATTGAAGGATTGAGAAGTGCTATAAAAAAAAAATTTATAAAATGACAATTTCATATATTATATTAGATCTATTTTACAATCTAACGTATCATATTAAATCATCTCAATTTGTAAGTTTACTTTTGTATAATCTGATTGATAATAAAGTATTTCTCATTTATAAATACTATGATATTTAATGCACTCTATGAGAATCTCAAACAATGCACACTATATATGAATATTTAATATCGTATTTTTTCTTATATATAAAATTACCAATGAGAAAAATATTTTATGGTGAGTAATGTTACATACAGTCGTTAAGTTCGTAAGCGCCGTGTAGTCGTTTTGAAAAAGAATAAGGTTTATTATTAAAAAATTAATTTCTTTTTATGTGAGTTCTATATTAATTTTTTTTATTTTAAAATAATTATGTAATACTTGCACACTTATAATTGTAACTATTGATATTTATTATTTTTCATAATTGAGTTACTTTTTTCGTGAGAATATTTCGGTACGCAACTTTGAATGAGCCCAAGGACATCTAAGCATTGATCAAATTGGGCCAGGGTCCAGACTGGGATTCCATTACAAGCATATTCAATTTCAGCTCGGCTTCGGTACGGGCTGACGGGCTGTCATGATATTATCTGCGTTAAATATTATAGAATTTAAATATTATGAATAATGTTAGATATATGAATTTAAAATATGAAATTAAGTCTTCCGAATAAAATTAGACTTATCGTCAAAAAACTTTATAAATCATTTTCTAAATATTATATCTTGAGATAACTTATAGAGATATTATCTTGATAACTTCTTAAATAATATATAATTTAAGAGAGAATTGACGGAAGATAACATAGAATTTAGGTATGTTTGGATGTTTAAATTATGTTAAAACTTTGTAAACAGTAATGAAATAATTTGAATAAATATGTTTTATTGGATTTTAAAAAATGGCAAAAAAAATAAGAAAAATATTTTTTTAAATAAGTATTTTATTGGAATTGATAAAATTAATATTATTTTTTAATATTGTATTGTATTATAATTTTTTTAATATTATTTTTATTTTGAAATTTTGTATAAATTATATTAATTTTTATATTTGAGTAAGGATTATGTAGTGATTAGATGAAAAAAGTTAAAAAATCTAAAATTGAAAAGTACTTGTATTTAAATGATGTTTAGGAATGAAGTTATAAAAAATTTTGTGAGAATTCTCATATTTGCCAAACATGCATGGTGAGAGGAAGATAGCTGTTAATCATAGACTAAGGCACGTTTCGATAATGAGATAAGATGATAAATTATTAAAAAATTCCTATAATTTCTTTCTCAATCATAACTCAAACATAAAACACTATTAGATTTCAAATCTTTAACATTTTCATCTAATCATTATAGATTTTACAAACTTTAAAACAAAACTAAAAAATCAATACAATCTTTCAAACTTTAAAAAATTATATTCAAATAATTTGTAACTTCATAATATTTTTTTATTTAACTTTTTCTCTCACGTTTTTCAAGATCCAATAAAATATCTTAACTCAAATGATTTTACCATTATTTACAAGTAATTTTACTTCTATTCTAAGTAGGGGTAGCAATTTGTATTCACGCATAGTCATGGACATTAGACTATATGAATCAACCCAAACATAATCTGTTAAGTTAAATGGGTTAGACCTTTAAACTCTAACACAATCCATTTAAATAACAAGTAAGGTCATGTCTGTTTTGACCCATTCAATAATTAATTATAAATGTGTCAATACGACATGACTTATTTCGACTTTTTTAATGTAAATGGATTTTACTAACCTGCAACCCATTTAACTTAATTAACATAATTTTACATAAAAGTTAAAATTTATATTTACTAGTAGCCATAGTATCTTGCGAATTTTGTTTTCTAAGCAAACTTCATAAAAATAAAAGATGACCAAGTTAGAGAGGGTAGGGTTCCCCAACAAAACACTCCAAAACAACAACTACAATGCAAACGAGGTAGAAAAAAAAGGGTTTTGAGACCAAAAAAGGGTTTTGAGACCAATTATTGGTCTCTACCCAAGCTGTACAAAGAGGCACCGTCTTAAAAGATGTTTTGAAGGTAAGCCACCGTTAGAGACCGTGCAAGCGGAAGCTTGTGCTACTTTAAAAACAAGCTTATCTAATACTTTGAAATTCGATGGATAAGATCCGGAAAAACGCCATCGAGGTACAACGCTTAGGATAAAACTGTTCATGATTTTACAGCTGTCGGTGAAGAACAAATTACGTGATTTACGGAAAAGATAATCTATACGCGTGATTCCAGATGAGGGTAAAGACGAGAGAGATGTGATTGCTGTCGGAAATAAACCAAAACTGATAATTTAGCGGGCTGTTACAATTTTCCTCAATATAAAATGGTTATGGTCAAAATGGATTGACCCATTAAGAAAATTAATAAATGAGTCAAACTACTTAATCCAAAATCAATTTGCAATAAGTTGTTAAATTTTATTATTATTTGATTGTAATATTGATATTTCTCAATATGTTTATATTTTTATTGTCGGGATTATAATTATGAAATATGCTTATATTTGTTATTATTAAACTTGTAATATTGGGTTTTATTATAGGTTAAAACTTAAAAACTATTGATATTTTTTTGCTAGTAAGTAATCTTTTTTTAAAATTAAAAAAAAAACCATATCAAAGTGCCCCTCATACAATTTTTTTGAAAAAGAAACTTTAACTCCTCTTAAGGAAAAAGTAATCATTCCATTCAATTTCACAGGAGAGGAACACCTTCCTCTCCATCTCGCTTTCCTTTTTCATTTCCTTTCCATTACTTATATGTAAATATGTTTATATGGTAGTGTTTTTTCATCGGTAGAATTTTCTCAGATCTGCAGCTCTCCGGCCACGACGTTCCCCTCCCACCGGTATACTAGAACGACACAGAACTATGCCCAAAATGTCGGCATGTGACCCTCACGCATGGCCTTCATGCGCCACTACGCTTTGACAGCTCCGCGGGCTACACGCACTGTACCAGCGTACTCCCCACCATCCGATCCTTCAAATTGGCATGACCTCACCTCCATTTCACTGGTGCGTGGTCCTCATGCGCCACTCCAAAGGCGCAAGTTAACTATTCCGCCACTACATATCTACCCTTCCAATACCAATCCATCCGGGTTATTGCTTTCTCTAACCGGTAATCTTATAAAAGAGACTAAAGACCTCACAAACAAATACCTTAAGACTTTCAATTATAATGCTTCCGCTTGCACGGTCTCTAACGGNTTCTATTCTAAGTAGGGGTAGCAATTTATATTCACGGATAGTCATGGACATTAAACTATATGAATCAACCCAAACATAATCTGTTAAGTTAAATGGGTTAAACCTTTAAACTCTAACACAATCCATTTAAATAACAAGTAAGGTCATGTCTGTTTTGACCCATTCAATAATTAATTATAAATGTGTCAATACGACATGACTTATTTCGACTTTTTTAATGTAAATGGATTTTACTAACCTGCAACCTATTTAACTTAATTAATATAATTTTACATAAAAGTTAAATTTATATTTATTAATAGCCATAGTATCTTGCGAATTTTTTTTTTCTAAGCAAACTTCATAAAAATAAAAGATGACCAAGTTAGAGAGGGTGGGGTTCCCCAACAAAACACCCCAAAATAACAACTACAATGCAAACGAGGTAAAAAAAAAAAAAAAGGGTTTTGAGACCAGTTCTTGGTCTCTACCCAGGCCATACAAAGAGAGCACCGTCTTAAAAAATGTTTTGAAGGTAAGCCACCGTTAGAGGAAGTGCAAGCGGAAGCATTATAGTTGAAAGTCTTAATGTATTTGTTGGTGAGGTCTTTAGTCTCTTTCACAAGATTACCGGTTAGAGAAAGTAATAACCCGGATGGATTGGTATCGGAAAGGCAGATATGCAATGGCGGAATAGTTAATTGCATCTTTGGAGTGGCGCATTAGGACCACGCACCAGTAGAATGAAGGTAAGGTCATGCCAATTTGAAGGATTGGATGGTGGGGAATATGCTGGTACAGTGCGTGTAGCTCGCGGAACTGTCAAAGTGTAGTGGCGCATGAAGGCCACGCGTGAGGGTCACATGCCGACATTTTTGACACAGTTCTGTGTCGTTCTAGTATATCGGCGGGAGGGGAATGTCGTGGCCAGAGAGCTGCAGATCTAAGAAAATTCTACTGATGAAAAAACACTACCATATAAGTATATTCACATATAAATAGTGGAAAGGAAATAGAAAAGGAAAGTGAGATGGAGAGGAAGGTGGAGCCAAGACTCACACCTTCCTCTCCGGCGAAATTAAATGGAATGATTACTTTTTCCTTAAGAGAAGTTAGAGTTTCTCTTTCAAAAAAATTGTATGAGGGGCACTTTGGTACGTTTTTTTTTTTAAAGATTACTTACTAGCAAAAAAATATCAATAGTTTTTAAGTTTTAACCTATAATAAAACCCAATATTACAAGTTTAATAATAACAAATATAAGCATAGTTTCATAATTATAATCCCGACAATAAAAATATAAACATATTGAGAAATATCAATATTACAATCAAATAATAATAAAATTTAAACAACTTATTGCGAATTGATTTTGGATTAAGTGGTTTGACCCATTTATTAATTATATCTTAATGGGTCAATCCATTTTGACCATAACCATTTTATATTGAGGAAAATGCTAGTTTATCCCTTGGGTTTGATCACCAGTGCAGTTCATTTATATTTTTTTTAAATGTTTAAAAAAGTTACTATTAGTAAATTTGTATTTTTAAAATTTTTAAAAATGTTTTTAAAAAAGAATGAACTAGTGGCCATTTCCAAAGATAAGAGCTGGACAGTACAGTAGTATCATCCTTATATTGAATTCAAATCTACTAATTTTATAGCATGTTCATATTAAATTCATAAACAGCATCATATATTGTCATCTCTAATTCTTAGATACTCGAAATGTCCAAACATCCATTTAAATATACTTTTGGGTAAAGCACGGATCCAGCTCTTTCTGATCGAACACAATTTATGAGTACAGTATGGTGAGTACACATACCAAATAGTCCACAAAATAAACGCAACGTTTAAGAGTATCTTTGCAACATTATTCAATAGATATTTCATGAAATACCACTCAAATATAATATTTTTTAATTTTTAATTGTTTTATTCAATCATTACATAATAATTACAAAATTTTCAAATTCTTAAATAAAATATAAAAAATAATACTACATTTTTAAATTTTAAAATAGAAATTATATTAAAAAATTATATTCAAATAATTTTTTAATATTCTTATTTTAAAATTTTCACTCTACTTTTTTAAAACTCAATAAAACCTTATGTGGACCTTCCTTCTTTTATGATTTTGACTATTATAAATGATTGATATCAGAGAGAATCTAAATAAATTAATTCAAATATTTCACTGATATTCACATATAAAAAATAAAATTTACATTTATAAAATATGTAATCTCCACATATTTGATTTAAAAAATAATAATAAATATAAAATTTACGTAAAAAAATTAGTTTTTTAATAATCACCCTTCCAATCCAATGACATCTATAATGATAGAGTTATTCTACACTTAAGCCCAGATTTTCACCCACACCACACACCGGCCACGTGGCTTTAGTTTTTTTTCCTGCACAGTAATTTTACTTTATCTCTTTCAGTTTCCGTGTGCCCCTGTCCTGTCCGCGTCTCAAGAGTGAGTTTTCACTTCTTCATGCCTGATTCAAAATCGTCCCTCCCTCCAACTTAACCCCCACGAGAATAGTTTGCAAGTATGTGTTCTGCGAAGAACGGCTCCCGGAGAAGGTACCTGGAGATTTTTGTTCTTGGCTTTTTTCTTGGGTTTCTGGAGATTTTTGTGCCTTTCATTGCAAAGAAATCATCTCCTTCTCCCTTCTCGACAGAGCAATGTAAATTCTAGGCCACTCAGTCACTTCAATGTTCACTTTTTCTCCCCCCTCACCTTTTCAAAATCTATATTAGCTTAATCAAGATGATCACAGGATCCATTTGACCTTTCATTCCCATCTTTTGCTAACCCAGAAAAAGGATTCATCTTTCTACCAAGTTTCTTCAGAGGAGGAGATCGTTTTCCGGNTTATTTAAATTTAAGTGTTTTATGCACTTTGATTAATTAATGATACTTTATCATTTTATATAATGATGAAGAAAATATTATTTTATAAACCTTAGTTTATAAAATAATATTCTATCTTAATTCTTCTCAGTGTAGTAATTAAGTGTAATATTAATTTAAATGATTTTATCATCTTCGATTAATTAACGGTACTTTATCATTTTTATATAATGATGAGGAAATATTATTTTATAAATTTTAGTTTATAAAATAATATTCTACCTTAATTCATCGTAGTGTTTTATTTAAAGTGTTTTATTTAAAATAAAACATTTACGTGTTTTTAATCAGTGTTTTAACTCACTGTTGGTTTATTTGAGGATCCCGAAATGTAGAATTGAAGCGATATACTCAAGCCCTACCTTTTTCTCTTCACTTTTTCTCTTTTTCTTTTTATTTTCTTTTTTTCTCTCCCTCTCTCTCTCTTGGCCGACGGATGGAAGAAAATCTAAACACGTCTCTTAGCAAGTTCCGTACCCACCATGAAGCTCTTCCTCACCAAATCTGATCTCTCTGAATCCTTGGCCATCATGGCTCAAATGGCCATCATAGATTGCAAATAGACCAAGCTCATGGAGGATCTCTCTGCCGGTCAGAGACCCGTTTCTATATGAACGTTGTGCTGTTCTCGGAGCTCATCTTGCCGAGTTCTCCTCTCAGTGGCAAGACCACGACCTTGAAGGCATGATTGAACCAGCTTGAACCAGCTCCGGAAATGAACCAACTCATCGATGAACCAGCTTGAAGATCTCGAACCGTTCACTCGGGCTGCATGTGAAAGAGTTGTCGGTTGTGTACAGGTAGCGTTGGTCTTCAAGCTGCCGAACACTCACTCGTAGATTTGCAGCTCCATGCAAGGCCACTTTCAGGTTGAGGTCCAGCCACGACGTCGTCCCAAAGCTTCTTCCCTTGGAAATAGCGAGGCTCCCATCTTAGCTAAAAACCGAGGGCTTGGTTTTGGGCAAACCCTCAACGCCAACGCTATGATCCACTTCCTTCTCTACCAACCGAGGCTTCCACGAAACGAAGCACAGCTGCTCCGTCTTCACGACTTAAAAGACATCAACCCCTCTGGAAGTCTTGTGGACCATAAACAACCCGCAGATCCTGCTAGCTCATGATGTCCAGTAGCCATTATTACAGGCGAGCAGCAGTACTCTTAGCAAGCCAGCCGGCCTAGCATCTGTTTGAGATATAAGTTGTGAGTAGCAGCTGTCCCTTGGGTCAACTGACCCCAAATATCTTACCGGCCGGACTTATGATTTATGAGGAAATGTTATTATAAGCAAGACCCACTGGAGTGTTTGATACAGTTTCAGAGGACAAGCTTAGGGAGGCCGGTTTTGGTTACAGGGCTAAATACATCATTGGCACTGTAAATCTGAGGAAGGTTTCCTTCTCTGTGTAGCTGTCAGATCCTCCATCTTGGAGTACGCGACCAGATCTATCACCATAGTAGAAGACAGAGAGCGGGATATAGAAGTACCAAAAGCCTCAAAGGGAGATAGAGAGAGACGCAGAGCACTGTACACCAAACTTTGATTTTGGGTTAGGAAAGTATCAAGTCGACCATGCTGGTCCCATAGTCATGAGGGACAGTGACAGACCAACTACCCACCAAAGACCAGAAGATAAGCTTGCATTATTTAATATATATATATATATATAGAGCTTCAGATTTATTTTTTTTAACTTAAATTTTTAGACTTTATTTGACATCAACCTTTTCTACTCATGTACGTAAGTTCAAACTACTTTAGTTTTAATAATTTGACTTTTGACAAAGCAAAAGTGCGGCAGTGATTTGGTGAATTCAGTGATGGTAAGAGTGCAAGTTGTCATCAAGAATTTCGGTATCGACAATTGTATTATAACTCTATGGTGGAGATTAATCTCAATGATGTAAAGGTGGAAAGCACGAGGTTCTTTGATTGAGAAGCTAGTGGCCTTCTACTTCAAAGTATAGTGAAACCTCAAGTTGCCGTGGTGTTGCAAGTGCTCATAATATGACAATTAAGTTCAGAAGTGAAAATCTTAAGGACTTGAGTGTTCCTCTTCCAGCTGTTGTGCAGTTCCTCGTGTTTCGCACTCTATTCTCATAGAACGCGACGATCGAGGTAAGTTAGCCTCTAACTTACTATCAGTTTATTGTGTATGTGTGATGGGTAAGGGAACTACAATTTATGTATGTATGTTATCGTATATGCCATGTCATGATATGTCATTATATGTTCATCTGTTACGTATGATTTAATATCTCATGAATAATTATCTGTTACATAATCTTTTCTGTCATACAATGATGTATGTTATAAGTATGCCATGTTAAGTATGCCATATGATACATGTATGCCATGAAATGTTTATGATTAAATCATATTTGCCATTTACAAGTATACGCCATGTTAGAAAAGTATATGATATTAAATAATATCTCATGCATTAAGAAAGATAAGACATGTTATGATATGTATAATACGTGGGGCCACAACAACTGTGGAGTACGTATTATATTTTATGTTACTTATAATGCGTGGGGCCACAACAACTGTGGAGTACGTATTATATTTTATGTTACGTATAATGCGTGGGGCCACAACAACTGTGGAGTACGTATTATATTTTATGTTACTTATAATGCGTGGGGCCACAACAACTGTGGAGTACGTATTATATTTATGTTACTTATAATGCGTGGGGCCACAACAACTGTGGAGTACGTATTATATTTATGTTACTTATAATGCGTGGGGCCACAACAACTGTGGAGTACGTATTATATTTTATGTTACTTATAATGCGTGGGGCCACAACAACTGTGGAGTACGTATTATATTTTATGTTACTTATAATGCGTGGGGCCACAACAACTGTGGAGTACGTATTATATTTTATGTTACATGAAGTATGGGGCCACAACAACTGTGGAGCATACACTACATGAGACACAGCAATTGTGACATGTAGAATACGTGGGGCCACAACAACTGTGGAGTACGTATTATATTTTATGTTATGTGTATTCATGGGGCCACAACAACTGTGGAGCATACACTACATGAGACACAGCAATTGTGACATGTAGAATACGTGGGGCCACAACAACTGTGGAGTACGTATTAACGCACGTTATTAATCAAGACAATTGAATAAGATTCCAAGTTTATGTTAAGTCCAGTTTCAGATCAAATACATGATAAGTCAAGTTTTAGATCAAGTCCATGTTATGTTATACTCACGTACATGTTATGTTCAAGTTTATGTTATTTTCAAGTTCTTATTTATGTTATGCAGGTTTACGTTCATGCTATATTTCAAGTCCATGTTATGTTTCACGTTCATGTTATGTTGTTTGTTCATGTTATGTTTTAAGCTTAAGTTCATGCCATGTTAAGTCAAGTTCAGTTCACGCTTAAGTTCTGGTTAAGTCATGCTATATGTCAAGTTATACTATGTTTATGTATGACTATAATTATGCATTTATGCTTTTACTGCCATGCATGCATTTTTAACCTGTGTGTGAGTTTTATGTTAACTTACTGAGATTTGTAATCAAATCTCACTGTGGTAGTCCCAACTACCATTCCCCCCGAATGGTAGATCTTGTTACAGGACCCAAAGGAGAATTGGAATCTGACCAACTGAATACGGTCGACTAGGCCACGGTGCGATGTTGATGATGGTATAATATTTAACTTAGGTTAATACTTGTACTTTTGGAGTTGTATCTCAAGTATTCTTTTGATCACAACCATTTTGGACTAGTGTGATGATCACGGCTTTTTAGTATGCCTTTATGTATGAATTATGTTTCAAGTATTTGGGATATATTTAGTTTGGTGCATAGTATTGCTAAAGAAAAAGATTATCCGCTGCGAATATTGCATAATGCTAGATGCATGTTAGGAACATTGCATCTTATATGTCATGAACGGGGGCAGGTAACCTTGTGTTGCATGTCTCGACGATTCAAATGTCCGTTCAATCTTCCAAACGCGGAATTTGGGTATAGCAGGAAAATGCTAGTTTATCCCTTGGGTTTGATCACCAGTGCAGTTCATTTTTATTTTTTTTTAAATTTTTAAAAAGTTACTATTAGTAAATTTGTATTTTTAAAAGTTTAAAAAATGTTTTTTAAAAAGAAGGAACTAGTGGTCTTTTCCAAAGATAAGAGCTGGACGGTACGGTAGTATCATCCTTATATTGAATTCAAATCCACTAATTTTATAACATGTTCATATTAAATTCATAAACAGCATCATATATTATTATCTCTAATTCTTGGATACTCGAAATGTCCAAACATCCATTTAAATATACTTTTGGGTAAAGCCTGGATCCAGCTCTTTCTGATCGAACACGATTTATGAGTACAGTATGGCGAGTACACTTACCAAATAGTCCACAAAATAAACGCAACGTTTAAGAGTATCTTTGCAACATTATTCAATAGATATTTCATGAAATATCACTCAAATATAATATTTTTAATTTTTAATTTTTTTATTCAATCATTACATAATAATTACAAAATTTTCAAATTCTTAAACAAAATATAAAAAATAATACTACATTTTTAAATTTTAAAACAGAAATTATATTCAGATAATTTTTTAATATTCTTATTTTAAAATTTTCACTCTATTTTTTTAAAACTCAATAAAACCTTATGTGGACCTTGCTTCTCTTATGATTTTGACTATTATAAAGTGATTGATATTAGAGAGAATCTAAATATATTAATTCAAATATTTCACTTATATTCACATATAAAATATAAAATTTACATTTATAAAATATGCAATCTCCACATATTTGATTTGAATAATAATAATAAATATAAAATTTACTTAAAAAAATTAGTTTTTTAATAATCACCCTTCCAATCCAATGATATCTATAATGATATATTCTGAATATCCAGGCCGGCCTAAACAGTCCTGGTGAACAATCTGGAGTGCGACTTTGACATGGCCATCTCCGCAGCCGCCACGGAGGGCGTCGCAGCAGCTTTCCGGTCCGTGCTTCAACGTGCCCATCTAGCCGCTGAGCGTTCCGGTTGTGGGTCCGACCGTGTCCGAGTGGTGGCTGTGAGCAAGACCAAACCGGCATCTCTTATCCGCCAAGTCTACGATGCCGGGCATCGGTGCTTCGGAGAAAATTACGTTCAAGAGCTCATCGAGAAAGCTCCTCAGGTTCGTTTTCTTTCTTTCTTTCTCTTCTCTCTGGGATTATTAATTTTCTTTATTATTATATGCAATTGGCCCGCAACCAAACAGAGCATAAGTATCAAGGTATATATATCTCTGAACCAATTATTCTTTTGGTTTATTTAAGGGTCCCAAATTATGAAAATTGTAAAATTTTCTTTTTTCTTCGAGTCCTCTTATAATAAGAGTTATTAAATTAGGTAATTTGTCGTCATTTGCAGCTTCCAGACGATATCGAGTGGCATTTCATTGGGAATTTGCAAAGCAACAAGGCCAAACCTCTTCTGGGTACGTTACTAAGAATAGACCATGTTGTTTTGGGTGAGAAGGAAGCGAACCCTCTTTTCCTAGCAAGTAAATCAATCACATAACTGGGTTTCTCTCTAGAAACTTTAAATTGTTTTAATTTTGCATTTTACTATTCTCTCTGTTGTGACGCACTGGGCAACTGAGTCATTTTCTTTTTCCCAATTTGAAGATTTAAGGCTGTGTTTGGATGTTTAGCTGAGTTGAATTGAGTTGAGCTCAGTTCTTTATGAATAGTAGTGAGTTGAATTGGTGGAGTGAGTTATGTGGGACCCATCTAAAATGAGTTTAAATGTATTTAGATGTTAAGATGAGTTTAATACTATTTATGGAAAATTGAAAAAGGTTGTGGGTCCCACCTATAAAAATGTGTTGAGTTGAAAAAGGTTGTGAATCACACGTATAAGAAAGTTTTGAGTTGATATGGGTTTAGTAATTTAAGAGTTAGATGTTTGGATATTAGACTTAATTTAAAATTAGATTAAACTGAACTCAGTTGAGTTCAACAACCAAATTGGGCCGCCCTTCAATGTAGCTTAGACGTTTCTGCAATGATGCGTTATTGTTAATTAATTATCTTCAAATACCGTGCAGCTGGTGTACCAAGCCTTGCAATGGTCGAGAGTGTAGATGACGTAAAGGTAAATGCTATCTCCGATATATAACAAATACATTTTGTCCAAAGGTTTCGTTGCTTGGTGTCAGGTGTCTCAGCTAAAACTGGCTTGCTTAGCTGCTCGGCTTTTAAGCATGTGCAATACTAGCATTTTCAATAGGATGAAAACCAACAAAGTTATCTAAAAGAAATTCTTTTGGCTTTACTTGATGTTGTTCTGTTTCTTTCTAATTTTCTACACTTCATTTGTTTTGCAGATTGCAAATCATCTTGATCGTGCTGTTGCGAGCATTGGGAGAAAGCCTTTGAAGGTCATGGTCCAAGTAAATACTAGCGGAGAAACATGTAAGTTGCTTATGTTCACTGACTTCATGGCCTTACTTAGATTTGATTCATTTTCTATTTGTTATCTGCAATCTATGATAAATCTACCTGTCCTTTTTACTGATTTGGCTTGTCTGATGTAAGTTCCAAAGTCCCGTGATCTTTTTGGCTGCTTGAATGGTAGAATAACATGCTAGAACAACTTATCTGGCCATGTTGTAAAATATTGTATTTGTAAATCATAGTATCAATCAGCATTTGGGTAAATTGGTTATTTTAGGTTTGTGATTCGTTTTTCATGTGTGTAGTTTTTGTTCACTCACTCCCATCTAAGTTTTTACTTGCTGTTTTGACTATAGACGTGTCTCATTTGTTTTTTAGCATTTGCCCCTTGTTCGTAGAGATTATATAAAAATTCTGTTTGTGGGACTTCTAGTTTATGTATTATTGTATCACAAAATCATGCAAAGTACTGTATATGTGTTTTGAATGGATTGTATTGCACTTACCCAAATGGTTGGTTCCATGGGTTTGCTAAAGTGATTTGGGTGGTTGGTCCTTTCGAGAGTTGCAGGTCCTTGACACCGCCTGAATGATAGCTCACGCACAGAATGTATAACACATGTAACTTCTTTCTTCCCATTAACTTGGTAACCATCATATGGATGTGGCACACCTGAAGAATTGTACCAACTGATTATCTTAGCCACCCTTACCTAGTTTTGGTTCAAGATATGCTTGAGGGGCGTGTTGGTTTACCATCTGCACTACATTCTGAGCAACTCTGGGACTCTAGGTTGAGAAACTAGGTTGAAGAATCAATCTTGAATCTACAGGTGCAGTAGATTCATTCGGGTTCTCAGCTAGATAATTTTGTCCTGAACAAGTGGCAGTTATTATCCTAGGAATTTATAGAATAATCCTATCAATTCATGTGCCATTTTCATCCGTGATTTTCTTGCAGCAAAATTTGGTGTTGAGCCCTCTGGGTGTGTGGAACTTGTAAAGCATGTTAGTCTGAGCTGCCCAAACCTTGAGTTCTGTGGGCTAATGACAATTGGTATGCTTGATTATTCATCGACCCCAGAAAACTTTAAGGTGACACTCCCTGCAAGTATACATGGAATGAAGTCTTTTTTCCTTGTGCTCCTTTAATTTTCTGAACTTGTCTGTTTCTTCAGTCATTATCAAACTGCAGAACTGAGGTTTGCAAAGCACTTGACATTCCAGAAGAGCAATGCGAGCTTTCAATGGGCATGTCTGCGGACTTTGAGCAAGCTGTAAAGACTTAGCTGCTCTTTTTCATACATTTTTTTGGCTATAATGATAGATTTCTGATTCTTTGTTTTTTGTGTTCTGATATCCGATATTTTAGGGCTAGGAGTTTAAAATAACGTGGAATTATGCTATTCTTCACAGAATAGGACTAAGAAAACTTGAACTCAAACACTACTGCTACCGTGTTAGCCTGTTGCATCATTTATCATTTTTCTGAAAGAAATGGTTCTAAAACTCTATAAAGAGTAGAAGTGAGAATTTTAACTAGAGGTTGCACCATTGCTTGGAGTTGCCTCTTATGTTTATCATCATTTACGCAGACTGTACACTATCAGGGGAAAAGATTTAGTAGAGAGATTTTGCTTATAATTAGAAACTTGATGGTTTTGCAGATTGAAATGGGCAGTACAAATGTGAGAGTCGGATCCACAATATTTGGAGCAAGGGAATACCCAAAAAAGTAGGTTCAAACTTGAAGAATTACGGGAACTATGGATCTTAAACCCAAGAATTGTAGACTTGTTATGTTAATGATTTTATGCTGCTGTTCTCTTTGTAACTTGAATATATCAATTCAACTGTAATAAACATTCCTTTCGAGCGAGCATGGCTGCTAAAGATTACATCTGCAGTGATCGTTGAAACTGATAAATTTCCATGTGCTATTCAATGAACCTCTAGAAGACTAGCAAAGCCTAAAGGAAAATGTCACTTTGCTCAGATGATGAAGAAACCTTGACTATAATTTTCTGGTTTTTGAAAACTCCCCCACTCATGTGCTCCTGCTTGTTTTCAATTTTCAAAGAAAAGCATTTTGTTGGTAAAATTTAGAACTTGTACGTTGTATCGTTCAACTATAAAAAATCGTTTAAATTCATAAATTATTTTGTTTTTAATGTTTTTTTGTTTTTTAATTTCAGTTTTTCTTTTCAAAAAGTTATGTGGCATTAGGGGTGGGCAAATTTTTGAAAATTCCGACTCCGACCGAACTCAGTTCCGATCCTGACTCCGACGGAGTCAGAGTAGTCGGAATTCGGAATCCAAATTGGAACGGCTCTAAAAATGCTAACGGAGTCGGAGTCGGAGTTTGGAGTTAAAGTGGACTCCGAACTCTGAATTTTTTTTTTTAAAAAACACAGATTCAAAATGGCGTTGTTTTGAATCTGTGTTATTTTTTCCCTTAACTTAAATGACGACGTTCCTTGATATAAGAACGACGCCATTTTGCTACATAACGAAAACTCCCCCTTCCCCCTTTCTTCTTCATTTCTTCTTCCCTGAACCCCGAGTCAGTCGCCCATTTCTTCTTCAGTCCCCCGTTTTATTTATTCTTCGGTCGCCGTCTTCACAGTGCCGCACTGCCGCTGCTACTACCCATGCCTCACTCCTCAGTACAAAATCATTGGGTTAGTATTTTCTTGATCCTATTTATTCTCATAGGTAGATTTTGTTTTGTTTCCTGAAAATTGTTTTGTTTCCTCATAGTTTAATTCCACCTAGCTGAGTATTGTTGATAAGTTAGATATGAGCAGCCATTTCTATATAAAAGAGATATATGCATGATATATAATGTTATGAACCTAGTTGTAAATGTTATTGTGAATTGGAATGATGCTGTTGTGACAATGGAATGTAAACAGGAAGTGAAATGGGTTACAAATGAATGTTGTATGAAGAAGGAATGTGAATGCACGAGAAGTATTTGATAGAAAGCTCAAAAGAGCCACTGATTCAGAACTACGGTTCTTCAAGGGACCCAACCTCCATTACAGAAAAGACCAATAATCAAATATTCCAGAATGAATTTCCCTCCCCACAATCCCTTCTTTTATGCTCATGCAGAATAACAAACCATATAAATAAAAGGCTGACACGTATACATCTAGTAACTAACTGTTACAAGGAGACAAAATACAATAAGCTGAAATTCTCTCAGGATGCTAAACGGTGCGTATGGCACCAATTATTGAAGTCGTGCGTTTAATCTCATTTCTCCAAACGGTGTGCTGCATTAGGTTCTTAACAATCTCCACCTCTTAAAGAACCTTGTCCTCAAGGTTGAGATATTGATGCAATTTTATAGTATTAGTTCCAGTTAAGCATTTCGTACTCCTTAGCTTTTCTCCATCATTTGACAACATCTACTGTTGTTCTCATTGCCATGGCATAAAATCCTCTCCCCCACGAAAGAACCTTGTCCACAAGGTTAATAACGGAGGCGCAAACATTGAAATTTTTACGCTTCAACTGGTCAGGAATCATACTAAGAAATTTCTTTCCACATATCTCCCTCACATTGTGCATAGAAAGTTGAGCAATGCCACAATCAATCGTCCGGATGCCAACTCTTGAAGCTAGAATTGGATCTATGGTGGAACCACATCCCATGTCATTTCTCACCAAAAATTCCTGAGTTGGAAGGTTATGAATTTTGCCAACTTCTTTGAATAGGAAAGTCGTGACACCACTAGTAGTACAACGTTGGTTTGCATTATGCTTGATAACAAGTCCCTTTTGCATTTCTGGGTGATGGTGTTCTTCATGCTTATCCATGAAATTTGGATGAACTCCATGAGCCTTATCTGTTGACATAAAAAATGAGTCGGTTCCAGCAAAACTTTGAAAAAAAAAAATCTTCACCAACCAACAAATTTAACATGTATTCCACCATCCCGTGGAGCCAAAACTTCAGCTTCTTTCTCTAATCTCAACGTCTCCTTATCACAACTTTTAACATACCAGAGAGGCCCCCTAACACCATACTTACTGAAGTAATTAGCAAAAATCTCTTTAGGCATTTTATCGAACAACTTTAACCTCATGGTCCATTGTCGTTCCACCTTTTCACATAGCATTAATCCAAAACCAAAGATCAGAGTTGAGAGGCCAAGTAGTCTTCCACACAATGTGTCGATGTCAGCATTTGCATCCTCCACCATTTGATCAGTGTATCCTCTTAGTCGAGTAAGTTGCTTCACCCAAACTTTTACAATCTGGCGAATTTGACCTAAAACCTCCTCGTTGTTGACAGCTTCTAGTTTTATCTTGTTATGCCTAGCATCTACCAAGAACTTTTCCAGTTCTTTGTTTCTTTGTCTATTAGCTTCACTAGACCCCACCGTTGATATCGATTTCTCTATAGAAAGATCTCCATTATTATAAATTATTTAGTTTGGCTAATAATCTATAGACTACAAGTACTATTGAGTTTGGCTTGATTTCCTGCTAAAAATGTAGTTTTTGAGGCTTGGCTTGACACTTCGCTCGACCCTCCACTCGAGCGAAATGGAAATAGAGAGTTCCGCTCGACATCCACTTGACTGTCTGCTCGAGCGGTATGCATCCAGAGAGCTACGCTCGACACTTGCTTGATTGTCCGCTCGAGCGAGAATACAACCATAATGTCTGCTGTCTGCAACAAATCAGCACCTAAATACAACCAATTAAATCTTTCAAACTGCAAAGCAGTTGTTGAATGATTATGAAAATTAAGACAATAACATAAAAGTTGAGAGGACCATAATTTTAACATGACTAATCCTTTTAGAATATACTTCTGCAATTCCATGAAGATGTGAAACTGATGAAAGTGATTGATCCCTCCCTTCCTCAAGCATAAAATGAACATGGCAAATATAATAGAAAACCTGCAGGTGACATTTAATGAAAAATACATTAGAAATCAAAAGAGCAACTTATCTTGTTCTTATCTTAAAAAATACCATCAATTAGTCTACATGATTTATTTGTTTTTATATAAAGTGTAATATGTTCTTGGTGTGATCTTCATTCTTGGTGGGTGCTATTGATGATGCTAATTTATTTTATTTTTGATAGATATGGAGGCTCCACCTAGTGGAAGGTCGGAAGGGAATCCAAATGCCACAATTCTGTCACCGAGTTCTAAACCCACTTCTAGAGCAGCTACTTCTTGTGCAAGTAGTCGATTCCAACTTCCAGTACACATACAAGATGAGGATGAGTTTGTTACAGAGATACTTTTTGGGTTACACATATACTTGTAGTAACTTTCTATATTTAGATAGACTTAACGTGTAAACATGTAACGTGTAAATATGTATGTGTACAGTAACACCAGCATAGACTTAACGTGTAAATATGTATATGTACAGTAAAACCAGTAGCAAGTAGGCGCTGGTATTAGACTGGACACACGGCCTCTCTGTAAATCTCCTCTATATAAGTGAAAGAAATCAATGGAAAGATTCATTGAGACCAAAATTGACAGAGTTTAATGAGGATGAGTAGATAGGTCTTGGGGATGAACCACCTCCATCTGCAACGCCACCTCAGCCAAGAACTACTAAAAAAAGGTCTTGGACATGAGAGCATTTCACCAATATTCCTGGTAATCGTGATAACCCATAGGCGAGATGTCACAACTGTGGGCAACTCTGTGGATGTCATTCAAAGAAGCAAGGCACGTCTGTCTTGATAGCCCATCTTACTGGTTGCCAGCGGTATAAAATAGTGAAGGGAGAGGCGGCCACTGATCAGACCAAGCTCAGTTACGAAACTTCTACGTCCACTGATGGTACACAGATTAAGAAAATGGTAATCCCTCAATACAGTGAGAAATTGGTGAGGGATATTCTTGCAGAGATGATAATTGAAAATGAGATGCCTTTTACCACAATCGATAAAAGAGACTTCCGAAAGTTTATCAAGACTATTGAGCCACAATTTTCATTGTCATCACAGTATACGGTGATGTGGGATTGTATGAAGAAGCATGCAAAAGATAAGGTGGAGATGAAGAATATGTTCACTACCACTAGTCAGAGAGTGTCATTTACGACTGACACATGAACTTCCATACAGAACGTTTCCTACATGTGTACTACAGTACATTACATCGACAGTAGGTGAATTTGAGAAAAAGGATTATTGGGTTCAAAGAAATTATTGATCATAAGGGAGCATCAATTGGGGCACTGATGGATGATTGTTTAAAGGATTGGGGAATTCAAAAGGTTCTATGTATTGCAGTTGACAATGCCAGTGCCAATGACACTGCAATTGAATGGTTCAAGAGGAATATTAGTGTGAAAGCTGATGTCATCCTCAACCACGAATTTATTCATGTTCGATGTTGTGCTCATATCCTCAACTTGATTGTTGTTGAGGGGTTAAAAGAGGTTGACGATTCCATTACCATAGTCCACAACATTGTGCGGTATGTGAGGGCTTCCCCTCAAAGGCTGTCCAAGTTCAAGGCAATAGTAAGCCAGCTTGGGATTTCATGTTCTAAAACATTGTGCTTGGATGTTTCGACTCGATGGAACTCGACTTATCTTATGTTGGATGTGGCACAAAAGTACCAAAGAGCATTCGAGCAGATGGAGGTCGAGGATGGGGGCCTTAAGTATGCTTTGCTGGAGCCTGCAGGAAAGGGGCTTGGTGCGCCAGACACATATGATTGGACTAGTGTGAGGCACTTTGTAAAATTTTTACAAGTTTTTTATGATATGACTATGCGGATATCTGGATCCGCATATACAACTGCAAACTTGTTCTTCAGCGAGCTCTCAGAGCTTCACTGCCACTTGCAAGAAGGTTATACGGATCGATGCAGACTATTATCTGGTATGGCTATGAGGATGTAGGCTAAATATAATAAATATTGGGAAGATGTTGAGAAAATAAATAGATTGCTTTTTGTGGCTGTGATCTTTGACCCCCGATATAAGTTGGCCTTGATAGAATTTTAGGCAAATTCCACAATGGGGGCAGTGAAGGCTACACGGTTTATTACAACGCTTAAAAGGGATCTTGATGACTTATATTCCCACTCTAATAATAGTGGTCAGCCTTCATCTTTATCCGCAACGAGCACCTCACACTCGATTCCGACACCTCTCTTCGATGACCGTAGCTCAGATGACTCATTACATCCACCACGTCGAGATTACAATATTGTGAATAGTATCATCAACTCGTTGCAATGAGGAATATTATGCAGTGTACTTTTGAGATTGAACGGTATTTTATGGAAGAGGTCGAGGCAACTAGCGATGTATTTCAGCTATTAACTTGGTGGAAGGTTAATTCCACCAAGTATCAGATCCTTTTTCATATTGCCTGAGATGTGTTGGCCATTCCTATCACTGCAGTTGCCTCTGAGTTGGCATTTAGCACTAGTGGTCGAGTATTGGATTCTTATCGGAGTTCATTGTCACCGTCAACTGTGGAGGCCTTCGTTTGCACACAAAACTGGTTAAGTGATACGTCTATTGGACTAGATACCATTGGCTTTGATGCTGATAGCTATAAGCTTGAATCGGGTAACTTTATTTGAGTATTTCAATTGATTTATTTAATTCTTTTTATGATTTTATAAATCTATTAATCTTATATTTTTTATGATTTCATAGATATAATTGTGAACCCTAGCATACTTGCCGACGACTAATACTTGGAGTGTGGCTAAGTTCATAAACTCCCTTTAAATTTTATTGATGAGAAATGATAATCAAATTTTATTTTTAGCAATAATAAATTTTCTGAATCATTTTTTTTCTTTTTATTGATTGTGACTTTTTATTTTAATTTCAGATATCACCAAGTTACCAACGACAAACCACGATGTATTGAAAGATGTTTTGGAGCACCTCTCTATTGGAAGATGTATTGGAAGATGTTTTTTTGTTTTATTGGAAGATGTTCGAAATGGATTGTTTAAATTATTATCAATGTTTTGAACAATTGTATAGGAGTTTTTGAAAGATGTAATATGTATTATATTTATTTAAATTTTTTTTTTTAAGTTTAAGGCTTGGAATTGGACCAATGAGGTCCAAATATATCAGAATCGGATCAGACTGAGGTCGGAGCCCCGTCAGAGCTTGATTTCGATCGGAGTCAGACTCCGACTACTATTTGGAGTCGGAGTTGGAGTGATCTTCCGGTTCCGACTCTAGTCGGAGTCAGAGTTCGGAACTCGCTATTCTGATTCCGTCGAAGTCGGAGCCCAGGCCTATGTGGCACTTTTATTTTATATATTTTTTAAATTCAATTGTGATATATAAATGTAATGTTGAGGACACACGTGTGTCATGTGATGCTTGTTTAGGACCAGTTTCGAAAATTTTATGTTCAAAGACGATTTCAATTTCCTAGTTATTGATGACCGAACGCTAGGGTTCAGAATGGGAGAAACATATACTAAAGTGGGCTTTATAATATTCATTGAGTATTTAATATTGCTTAAGAAAATTAATCAAACAATTATATATGTTATGGGAAGCATTTTAATTTATATATATATATATTATAAAAGTAATTTAATTTTTATCATCTTCTCATCATCTTATAATATGGTATTAGATATTTTGAGACTATTTATTATATTTTACTTGTAAATTTATCATCTAAAGTCACGTAATGAGATGACAAAATGATTATAAAAAAAGAGATGATGAATAAATATTTTCATATTACGGCACTAAAAATTTAAGAGACCAAACTTTTAAGGAATCCAAATCCCTCTGATCAAATCCAGTTTATAATTTGGCCAAACCTTGGAACACTCGAGACTAGACCGAACCCAGACAACTTGTTGAACCCTCAGAATCAAATTATTTGCAATGGATTGCACATTAATCTGGCCGAAGACAGCAAGAGAATAGAGTCAGCAAGCTATTACAGAACGCGAACCTATCCGATAGGTGGAAGGATTGCTTGTTTTTGGTTAAGGTAAGGAATTGGGCAAAGGTGCTTCCCTGCCCGACCCCGAACCGAACCGGTTTCCACTTCGGAGTATAGGCGCCTTCCCGCTCCCCATGCTTTCAGTAGTGGCAAGAGAACTCTCTCTTACGCCATGCCTTCTAACGTGAATTATGAGCAAACTAAAACCTTCTCTCTTCAACTCCTTAAAACCACCGCCGCCACCTCACCCTACGACCACCAAGTCATTCAACGCTGTCATCAACCGTCTCTCATCCCAAGGCGCCCACCGTGAAGTTCTTCTCACTTACTCCTCTATGCTGAGTACCAACACCCCTCCAGACGCTTTTACCTTCCCTAATCTGCTCAAAGCCTGCACCTTTCTAGACCTGTTGCCGCATGGCTTCTCGCTCCATCAACGTGTCATTGTTAATGGGTATTCTACGGACGCTTATATTGCGTCTTCTTTGATTAGTTTCTATTCTAAATTCGGATTCACAAGCACTGCTCACAAAGTTTTTGACGTGATGCCCGAAAGAAATGTTGTTCCTTGGACTGCGGTCATTGGATGTTATTCGCGCATGGGTGATGTTTGTACAGCGTTTTCGATGTATAATAAGATGCGGGGCCAAGGAATTCAGCCCACTTCGGTTACATTGTTAACCATGCTCTCTGGAGCTCCTGAGCTTACCCATTTGCAGTGTTTGCATAGTTGTGCAGTTTTGTACGGTTTTGAGTCTGATATAGCTTTGGCGAATTCTATATTAAACGTGTATGGTAAATGCGGAAGCGTTGAAGATGCTAAGGACTTTTTTGAATTTATGGATAGCAGGGACATAGTTTCGTGGAATTCTTTGATTTCGGGCTATGCCCAGATAGGAAATACTAGAGAAGTTTTTAATAATTTAGACAGAATGCGAATTGAAGGTATGGAGCCTGACCAGTTGACATTTGGGTCTCTGCTGTCTGTGACTGCAATACAAAGCAATCTTAAATTGGGCAAGATGGTGCATGGTAAGATTTTGAGAGCTGGATTCTACTTTGATGCACATGTGGAAACATCACTTGTGGTCATGTATTTAAAATGTGATAATATCGACATTGCATTTAAGATATTTGAGCAGATCCCAAGTAGGGATGTAGTGTTGTGGACAGCAATGATCTCAGGGCTTGTGCAGAATGATTGTGCGGACGAGGCACTTAAAGTTTTCTGTCAGATGTTAAAATCAAGATTGGAGCCAACTACTGCTACGATAGCTAGTGCTCTTGCAGCTTGTGCGCAATTGGATTCTTTTGATCTAGGCACCTCAGTTCATGGTTTCATATTAAGGCAAGGAATGACATTAGACATCCCTGCTCAAAATTCTCTTATAACTATGTATGCCAAGTGTGGTCATTTGGATCAAAGTTGTGCAGTTTTTGATAGAATGGCCAGAAGAGATTTGGTTTCTTGGAATGCAATAGTTGCTGGTTATGCACAAAATGGCCTTATGTGCAAAGCCTTGATCCTCTTCGGTAGAATGAGGACAGCCCTCCAAAGACCTGATTCAGTTACGGCTGTCTCCCTTCTCCAAGGCTGTGCTTCAATTGGAGCACTCCATCAGGGTAAGCGGATCCACAACTTTGTAATTAGAAGTTGCCTTACACCGTGTATCTTGGTCGACACAGCTTTGGTTGACATGTACTCTAAATGTGGTTACCTAGATACCGCCCAGAAGTGTTTTGACGGGATGTCACAGCAAGATCTTGTCACATGGAGCACAATAATTGCAGGATATGGTAGTCATGGCAAAGGGGAGACTGCTTTGAGGATGTATTCTGAGTTTATACGCACCGGAATTGAACCAAACCATGTCATTTTCCTTTCAGTTCTCTCGGCCTGTAGTCATAATGGGCTTGTCCACCAGGGCTTGAGCATATTCCAGTCTATGACAAATGACTTTGGCATTGCACCAAACCTTGAACACCGTGCTTGCATTGTTGATCTCCTCAGTCGTGCTGGAAGGGTGGAGGAGGCATATAACTATTATAAGAGGTTGTTTCCAGAACCAACAGTGGACGTTTTAGGCATACTCCTTGATGCTTGTCGGGCCAATGGCAAGGATGAAATTGGTGACATAATTGCCAGAGATGTTCTCATGTTGAGGCCTGTAAATGCTGGAAACTATGTGCAACTGGCACACAGCTATGCTTCGATGAATAGATGGGATGGCGTGGGTGAGGTGTGGACCCAAATGAGGTCTCTCGGCTTGAAGAAACTCCCTGGATGGAGTTTTATTGAACTATACGGGACCATTACAACCTTTTTTTCAGATCACAATTCACATCCCCAATCTGAAGACATAGTCTCAATACTGGGAACGCTTAGCTGGGAAATGCGAAAAATGGGCACAAACGATAAGACAGGTCAAACGCATGATAAATCCTGAAGATGTTGGTAAGAGAAGCCAAGCTTTCGAAATCCCTCTCAGACAATGTGTGTGTTTGGTGCTGGGATGCCTGTTGTGAACCTGGAATCTTATTTTTACTGAAAGATGCCTGTGAAGTTGAAGGGCACAGGTAGTGCAGGATTTGACTCGATCTTGAAGCTCATAGGAGTTGCCGTTGAGCTGTGTGGGAATGTTACGAGTCCATTATAGATACACAGTTCTGCAAGAAGAAAGTCCAGCTACGATTACTCGAGCATTTGATACATTGCAAGCTATATTAATCATTTTATGGCAATACCCACGAGGTGATCAGGGCATGCCCATGATGTGCCTCCTTATTTATGCTGCTTGGCTAAAGACCTCAAATTCTGTTTAACAACTTCAGTTTTCTTCCCCCTATTTCATATGGTCCCTTGATTCAAGATAGTTTTTTCAGGCGTTGAATTATTTGAACTAATAGTAATATCTCAACTTCACTTAAAGAAGAGTTGAGTGTCTATTCCTCCCACTCACTAAACCAAGGTTCAAAACTTGGAGGTTGTCATGCGTGTGTTTCTATGCAAGGTGGTTGATTCACTATAAAATAGCTTCTATTGTCAAAATTGATACTACAACTACTGCTTAATTGAAAACTTGAACCAAGCAAGATCTTATATACATACGGATTTTTTAAAGAGGTCACAACCTCGTGACATAGAAAAAACCTCACTTCTGATAGAGGAAAATCATAGATACAAAAATCTCAAAAACTCATATACTACATATATGAGATAAACCTATACACCAAATGCATGCACACTCAATCATGGGATTGCTTTGGCATGGTGCATTTAACGAAAAAAAATCTAATTACAAATCTATTTATTGACACGCTCAACGCATTACTGACGCAGAAGTCTTTTACATTAGCTAATATAAAAAAGAATTTGTATTTTAACTTTTTTTTGTTACATAATTGTAAATTGTAATGAATATTACAACAAATCGACTTGTAAGTGCAGAACTCGCATTTAACCTCTACTGACTCAAATCTATCCTAAGGTACGTGTGTAGCTCTCCTCTGATGCGATATTTAAGTTAAATGGAAGCATAAGCAGAATTTTCAACACTGCGTTGTTAACTTGTTATACTGAATCTTGGCCCACATGCTTTCACCATCATGAAGTGACCTAAGCACAACTCTCATTCCATTCTTCTCAGTTTTAAAGAACATAAAAAGTACCATTTAGCCTGCACAGGCGCAGGCTTCATTTTACTTTCAAAGCCAAGATAACAAAAACACTATGGTAATTATTGGGATTTTCATGAAGAATTATAATAATTTCTTGCATGCATTTTTCTGATATAAAAATCTTAATACGTCAAAACAAATTGTGCATCATGAGCATAATTAATTATGTCAAACAAATTAGAATTATATCTAAAAATTGCAATTTCAAACAACTTATTACTATGGTAACTCAAATTCGAGTCTTGGATTGAGAGAAAGAACTCATTTCCAAAGCTGTAAATTTTTTCAGAGCATGAAAGCTGGAAAATGTACGTATGCATATTTTTCTAGAGCTAGTATAAATTCGTAAGTGACATATTTTTTCTCGTGTTTAATTAGGTGGCTGAAATCAAATAATCAATTAAATATTGATGGTATTAATTAATTTTTTTTTTATAAAAAATTAAAGAGTAATGTTAGGTATAAGTTTCAAATAGACAAGTCACACGAAACCCTTTTATAAAATGGGTCATACTAAAAATAGTAAGTTTTATATGCTTTTTAAAGGTAGTTTATCTATTTGGGACTGGTAAAAATTATTTCTCAAAATTGAAATAGAAAATCCAAAAAAATAAAAAAAAACCCAAGACAACATCCACATTGATCAACTGATTCATGACCATTGATCACTAAACATATTCTAATAAACCATACAATTACTTAAAACATGTTAAAACCTTGAATTTGATCAGTTAGGTCTGGTCTCTTTGTGGGTTCTTTAATTTATTTCTCTTTCACCTTCTCCTCATCGACCTTCAAATCAATAAAACGAAAAGACCCAAAAATCTGCAGTTATTATTATAACTAATTTACGTCTCTATGAATAATACTTGGTCAACTCGGCATTTTGATAACTTTTATGCAGGCTACGATATATCGACAAACATTGTTAAAGAACAGTACTTGAGATCCGATCAAATTCAAGATGTGATCTTTTTGACTGGTTTTCCTTCCTTTCTTCATGGATTGACAGCCATGCAGCTTGAATCGATCGGTGTATTAGTACTAAATCACGTGATCTTTCTCCTTGATTTAAGAAAAATAATTTGTACGGCTCTAAAGTAATGTATGTGCAAGCTTTTCATGATCAACCATACTTTTTTATAAAGAGGAAATATTCACGTACTTTAAAGTTGTATATACCATTAGTCAAAATTCAAAAACTAGCTAGCCACATAATTACGTTGAGAGATCTTGAAAGTGGAGTTATATATGCAAGCATGAGTCGTTTTCCCAAATTTTCTGCTTTGCATATGCACATAATTCCTCTGGTACGTACATTGACCAGATTTGATGCTACACTATAAGAAAAATGAACTTTTATAATCAATTTATTACAATAAAAAAATATTCACAACCAAAATTAGTTATAAATACTCTTTTCATTACAATAAATGACCGTTTAAAAGGTTATAAGGAACCTCTTTGTGAGAAGTTGGGTGATTTTTGGCCATAAAACCGTAAAACGACTCATTATAGTCAGTACTTTTTCCATTATATATCTTTTATATATGGTGTGGGTCAGACTGCAACTGTTATAGCTAGCTCGCATTTTCCGGTTTTGAACTTTGAACGCCTTTCTATTCCTTGTTATTAAACTCTCAAACAAGAAAGAAATTAATTAAGTAATATTTAAATCTCCCGTACGTACCATTATCCCGACCTTCAAACAAGTTGTAGAGAGTCAAAGATTTACGACCTTTGTCCGGAATCATGTGGTTCTGGTCCAGCTAGCTAGCTAGCAAAAGCAATGGCTTTAGTACTACCAGCTCGACGCTCTCTTAATTTTTCGATTCTCGTGACTTATGAAAGCGAAGCCAACTGCACCAACTGCGCGCGGACGACGTTTCATGTGTGTATGTAAAATAGCAATCTTTCACACGCACATTCATATATAAATCATTCCCTGCAGCCAGCCAGCCATGTATACAACTTCCCGCGAGAGAATCATGGGAAGCTGTTCTCCCATATTGTTTGATCCGTACTTAACCGTAGTAGTGCTGCTGCTAATTATAGGGGTCTCATTTGGGGTAAATGAAGAAGCTCAGCTTTCTTACGACCACTACAAGTTTACATGTCCAAGGGTCGAAACCATAGTGCAGAAGGAAATGCTAAGCATTTTCTTGGCTGATCCTACTGCACTGCTGAAAAACAGAGGAAAGAACACACCAAGTGTTTGAGTAAATATTCTTCAGAACTGTGAATCCCTTTCTATTATGTGATGAGCTCTGTACAGTGGTGACTATTTATAGAAAATGTACATAACCGAATGAATCAAAGAACCACTAATATGATGACACCTAGCAAGGCTGTTTATTCTGTTTGTTACAATGAGATTCAGCCGAGACCTTCTCAAAGGTTCTGGAATGGTAGTGCTGATTTGCTGAAGATGATATTGCCTTATTATCCCCCCTCGATTCAAGCGGCACTTGTGCAAGGGTGAGACTTGATCGAAGAAGTATAAAGCGAGCAGTAGATAAAAGTTTGGTGAGAATATCAGCTATTTGGTCTTTGCTGGAAACAAAAGCAACATTAAGTGATTTGGCAGCAACCCTTTCACGGACAAAATGATAGTCCAAATCAACATGCTTTGTTCTGGAATGCATGACTGGATCACGGACAGATATGTAGCACCGATGTTATCATACCATAGAGTGGGGGGTTCCGAAAGACCAACACCAAGTTTTTTCAAAAGAGACTGTAACCAAATGATCTCACAAGTAGTATTAGCAACAGATTTGTACTTGGCTTCAGTAGAAGAACGAGCAACAGTGGGTTGCTTTTTAGAGCCCCATGAAATTAAATGATTTCCAAAATAAACACAAAAACCTCCAGTAGATCGTCTATCATCAGGACACCTGGCCCAATCAGCATCAGAAAAGGCAGTTAATTTAGTAGAGGAAGAAGAGGAGAAACATAAGCCAAGTTGACTTGTATTATTAAGATAACGAAGGATTCGTTTAACAGCTGACCAATGTGGAAGACGAGGATTATGCATAAATTGACACACACGATTGACAGCAAAAGAGATATCAGGACGAGTGAAGGCAAGATATTGAAGATTTCCAACAACACTTCGATACCATTGTGGGTCTTCATATGAACAACCATCTAAAGCAGTGAGTTTTTCTGAACTAGACATGGGCGTGGATACTGCCTTACTGTTGTGCATATTGGTTTTTTTAAGTAAATCAGAAATGTATTTGGACTGAGAGAGAAAAAGACCCGAAGATGTCCTATGTACTTCAATACCGAAGAAGTAATGTAAGAAACCAAGATCCTTGACTGGAAAATATTTTTGCAAGCTAGAAATAAACTGCGAAATAAGTAAAGAACTTGACCCAGTGACAAGTATATCATCAACATAAATCAAGAGATAAATGCAGTCATATCCAGTGCGAAAAATAAAAAGAGATGGGTCAGCACTAGAACACAGAAAACCAAGTGTGAGTAATCTATCACTGAGTTTTGCAAACCAGGCTCTAGGAGCCTGTTTTAATCCATAGATAGACTTGGTTAACTTACAGACGTGTAGAGGAAAGTCTGAATTCACAAACCCAGGAGGTTGTTTCATGTAAACTGCTTCCTCAAGATCTCCATGCAAGAACGCGTTTTGTATGTCTAGTTGGTGAAGAGCCCAGTGAGAAGAAACAGCAACTGAAAGAATTAAACGAATGGTGGTGGGTTTAACGCCGGGCTGAACGTCTCAGTATAATCTATACCCGGTTGTTGATGAAAACCTTGAGCCACCAGCCTGGCTTTACGCCGTTCAATGGTCCCATTGGCATGGCGTTTAGTTTTCAAGATCCATTTGGAGCCGAGCAGATTATAGGAAGGGGAAGGAGGGACGAGATGCATGTTCGGTTTCAAAGCAAGGCATCGATTTCAGTAGCCATTGCAGAATGCCATTCTTGATGTTTAGAGGCTTCAGTGTAGGACTTGGGTTCCTCTGGAACCGAAGAAAAAAAGGAAGGAGAAGAAGACTCAGTGAGTGAGACTGTCGGCTTCAGTGGTGGCCATGGAATGGTCCCATCCGTGCGTAGTCGTGGACGAAGAGAGTGGGTCTGGGTGCGGGTTACCATGGAATGATTTCGAGTGGCAGAGGAAGACTCTGTGTCTTGATGAGCAGAGGACGGAATGGAGGATGAAGGCTCTGTTTCTTGATGAGCAGCGGACGAGATGAGGAATGAAGACTCTGTTTCTGAAGAAGGTAGAACAGCCCTAGACGATAAGGGGGATGGCATTGGACTCGTAGCAGGAGAAGATGAATGGGCTGAGTGTGGTATATGTGATGGGCTGAGAGAGGGATTAGTAGACGGAGCTGGGATTAAAAGAGTGAGTGGGCCAAAAAAATTATTGGACTGAGAGAGAGGTGGAGATGACACATTCGGAGTGGGCCGTGTAGTGAAAGGAAAAACAGTCTCATTAAAAATAACATCTCTTGAAATAAAGATGCGACCCGAATCAATGTGATGACAGAGATAGCCTTTGTGATCTGGACTGTAGCCCATGAAGACAAATTCTTTAGACCTGTAGTCCATTTTATGAGTATTAAAGGGCCTTAAATTGGGCCAACAGGCACATCCAAAAACTTTTAAAAAGGAATAATCTGGAACTTGACCCATTAATATTTGAAAAGGAGACTGATTTTGTAGAAGTGGAGTGGGCATGCGATTTATTAAGTAAGTGGCCGTGAGGAAAGCCTCAGCCCAATACGAATGAGGAACTGACGCATGGGAGAGTAAGGTAAGACCAGTTTCCACAATATGACGATGACGACGTTCTACACTCCCATTTTGTTGATGAGAGTATGGACATGTGAGTCGATGAGTAATACTAAAATTGCGAAAAATAGATTGAAGAGGGCGAAATTCACCCCCCCCCATCTGTTTGAACCGAGACAATTTTGTTGGAGAAACTTTTGGACACAAATTGAATAAAAGCAGTAACAAGAGTTGTAACATTTGATTTTAATTGCATTGGAAAACACCAAATAAACTTGGAATAATCATCTACGATGGATGCAAGACCCTTTGTGGACAAGGTAGATGCAAGACCCCATACATCGAAAAATAACAATTGAAAAGGGTATGTGGAACGACTTGGTGAGGTAGGATGAGGCAGTGCGTGTGCTTTCACCGAGGTACATGCAGAGCAATGTTGAATTGTTGTGGAAGTACCGAGGGGCAAAAAATGTTGACGAAGAATGAGAGAAGTGGTTCGAGGACATGGGTGACCCAATCTGGAGTGCCAGAGCTGAGCTGTTGTACGAATACCAACAAAGGCTTGAGGAGAAATTGAAGGAGCAGGTGGTGTGGGCTCTGCATCCGTCCGAAGCACATACAAACCGTTCTCAACATGGCCTTGAAGAAGAACTGCTTGGGTGCATGAATCCTTCACATAAAAAAGGGAAGAGTGAAATTCAAAGTAAACATTATTATCTTGACAGAATTGACGAACAGACAGAAGGTTACGGGAAATAGAAGGAACTTGTAAAAGATTATGTAAGAGAAATTTGCCATTATTAGATGCAAACTGGGTAGATCCGGTGTTGAGAATGGGAAGACTGGAACCATCACCAATGCTCACTGTTTTGGGGCCCTGATAAGTCGACGAGTCCAAATTCAAGTTCTGTAATGCAGATGTAAAATGATGAGAAGCGGTCGAATCTGGAAACCAAGTGTTCTTGTGGGATGAAGCTGGAGTAATGGCCGTGTAGTTAGCCGTGAGTGACTGAGGTGGAGGAGATTGATAACACTGGTCAAAACGATGATAGCAAGTAACGACAGTATGACCTCCTTTTTGACACAGTTGACAAACATATCTGTTGTAGAAAGGAGAGATGGGAGGTCGAGGTCCAGGAAGAATCCCACGACCATTATAACGTCCACGGCCACGTCCTCGAGAGTGAATATTTTGGCCACGAGAGGAACGGGTGTGAACCGATTGTGATGTTTTGATCGTGTTGTTGGCGGTGATAGAGGTTCCAGATAAAATAGAACTGGTTTGGTGAGAGAGACGAGATTCATAGTTTAAAGGATAACTGTAGACCTGATTTGGGGAAAGAGAATCAAGACGTGTGGTGAGAGAGGTGACTAAAGACTCGTAGTCAGTGCCAAGACCAGCCAAAATGATGATGGAAATTTCGGACTCAGCTAAAGGATGACCAGCAGCATTGAGAGTAGTGGCAAGGGCTTTTATTTTATTGTAATATTCAGTGATTGAGTCGGCTCCTTTTTTTATGGTAGCTAGTTGAAACTTTGTTTGAGTGAGATGAGCGGACGATTTTTCAGCAAAGAGGTCAGTAATTGTTTTCTAGACCTCAGCGGCAGTAGAACAATCAATAACCTAAGCCAAGACAGAGTCTGATAGGGAAGAATTAATGGCCGACATCACCAACTGATCTTGATGGAGCCATTGAAGATAAGCCGCATTAGGACGATCATTAATAGTAACAGGTGGTATGGGAAAGGAGCCATCAACATGTCCGAAGACTTGATGCCCTTTCAAATATGGGACTATTTGCATTTTCCACAGAAGAAAATTTTCAATGGTAAGTTGGATTTTAACAAAATGACTGGCTGAGTTAAGAAGAGAAGGAGTGTTGGATGATTTGGATGAATCCATATGAATAAAGTTGGAGAAAGAAGAGCTAAAAAAATTTTTTTGTATGAAGGACATGGGTCCGTTAGGCTCGTGATACCATGCTGAAAAACAGAGGAAAGAACACACCAAGTGTTTGAGTAAATATTCCTCAGAACTGTGAATCCCTTTCTATTATGTGATGAGCTCTGTACAGTGGTGACTATTTATAGAAAATGTACATAACCGAATGAATCAAAGAACCACTAATATGATGACACCTAGCAAGGCTGTTTATTCTGTTTGTTACAATGAGATTCAGCCAAGACCTTCTCAAAGGTTCTGGAATGGTAGTGCTGATTTGCTGAAGATGATATTGCCTTATTACGGCGGCCTTTCTCTGGCTCTTGTTCCATGTTTGCCAAGTTCAGGTAATATTGCTTCCGTACATTTACCCTTATTTTTTTTCTCTCTCCTAGTACTAGGTCCAACTAAACAACCGACCAGCATTAAGTTTCGATATTCCTTCATCTCATGCACATGAATAACTCGCATGCAAAATTTATGTGAGTGGGTCACATGCCACACCGCAGGTTTTTACGGGGTGGCTCAATACAAATTGTGGTGACGAAATTTAAGTTAGTCGCCACAATGAAGAATTAGTGCAAGTGGCTCATTCATAATTATAATATAATAAAATATAAATTATTATATAGAAGATTTTTAAAATTTTTAAATAAAATCTAATAAATTGAAATTTTATTTAAAATCTTTAAATAAATTTTTTTGAACTTATATTGAATACTACAACTTCAAAAGAGGCTTCAATGTAAATTTTATACCTCAATTTATCAAGATCTTAAAAAATTATTTATAATATAATTTATTGTATTAAATATTAAATTTAGTATTATGGAGCCTTGCATATATTGAAAAATATAAAAATTATTTAAAATTTTATTTAATGAAATGGTTTTTATTTTCTTTCATAAAAAGAAATTAAAAAGAATACCTCATTTTTAATTTTAGTGGCCTCACATGGAGTGGGAGCCTTAGGCAATGGCCTTACCATTGAACCGGCCTGGGTTTTTACGTGTATTGCACGCACGTACGCTTGCCTATCCAACCAAAGTACTTGTGGTACTCCTTTCGCTTTAGCTGAGTTTAGCTTCTGTTTCCCTCGATCGATCCTTTGTTTAACATCTAATTTGTTCTGTATCGATCATCGCCAACCATAAAATCATTCTAATTAATTACTTCTTAAGTTTAGTTTCATGATCTGGTCATGAGTTATGAACAATATAATGGAATATTATAGCTAGCTAGCTTGTTTATCCGAAGATTAATGTGACATGAATTTATATGTAGGAAAGAAAATAGGTCAACATCGCATATAACTAGTGTGGCTAATACATATAATATTTATATTATTGGAGGTAAACACAACACCTTAAAATTCCTCAATTGAAGTAATTATATCCAATTAACAGCTTATCGATCGGTCTCCATAACAATTTAATCATCTTCCCGGCCGGCCTACATGATGATGCACTTTCCATGGAAATTATAGTCTTTCATGATGAGCTCTTTGATCATTCCCTTTTCAATTTGCTTACAAACTTGGCCTACAGAGTGTATTTGCCTGAAGGTGCATGCTGATCTGCCCTCTCCCTCTCTCCATGTGCACGTACGTATTTAAATTAAAGCTAGCTGTACGTTTGATACATGCAGGGGTGTGATGCATCAATCCTACTTGATGGAAATGACTCAACCAACAAATTATCTGAAATGGTTTCTTCAAGAAACTTGGAATCAGAAATCGGGAAACGATCGGCCATATAAAATCAAAGTTGGAATTTGAGTGTCCCGGGAAGGTGTCTTGCGCAGATATCATAGCCTTAGCTGCCACGGAATTGGTGTCATTGTCAGGACCTCGCATCCAGATCCCCCTGGGAAGAAGGGGGATTCTACCACTTACAGTTCCCAGCAGGCCGATGCAGATCTTCCTCCACAAGGAATAACAGTCGACGAACTCATTCATATTTTCGACTCTAAAGGGATGAATCTTGAGGAATCAGTCGCCATCTTTGGTACGTAATCAATGGCGGAGTCATAATTTACTCTAGGGAGGCTAAACAAAACTACAACAATATATATAAAATATTTTTTATTCTACTTTTATATAATTTTTTTTACGATATATAATAATAAGATTTACAATAAAAATAAAATACGTTTAATACAATTTATGTATTAAAAAAGTATTTGATATTTCAAGAACAATATATTATTGAAATAATATAAAGATATTCATACAAATATATTAAACAAAAGAAATACAGAGTGTCTAAAATTGTAACTTACGGTATTTTAAACAAATAAAATTATTAAGTATTGAATCTAAATCAAAATTCTTAACTATTTTTCTTTCAATATAGACAATAAAAAGAGGTTAGAAATACTATTGATTATAGTTAGAATTTTTTTTCTAATTTTATTTTTAAAAAAATATGTATTTTATTTTATATAAGATGTGTTTTATTTATTTCATTTTTATATCAGATTAAATTTTATAGAGAGGCAAAATCATGATAAAATATTATTATTTTTTAAATAAAAAAATTAACATATATTTTTTCAAATTTCTTTTTTTCCCCGCCCCCCGGGCTGGGGGGAGGGGTATGGTGGGCATGGCTTAATATTCCCATTTTTGAGGCACTGCTTCACAAAATTAATAATTAAGAACCATGACTTGAAATCTACTACAGTTTTTTTGGAAAAGAGTAATGCTACATATAATTGAAGAGTGTGTAAATGCTGCACAATAATTTTGAAAAAGAGTAGAGTCCACGATTAAAAAGTTAGTTTTTTTTTTCCATGTGAGTCCTGTATTAATTCATTTTTTTCAAAGAGATTGTGCAGCACTTATACACCCACGACTACAAAAATCATTTCTCTTCTCGAAATCTCTATCACTAATATTCTCAAATTCAACGGCATGAATATGAAGTACTATTCAGACGTACCATACGATAAGTCTGATATCAAGTTTGTTCTCTCTCTCTCTCTGTGCAGGTGCACATACGCTTGGTGTTGGACACTGCCAAAACATAGGTAGCAGATTGTACGATCCCCAACCTGGCGACCAGATGGATCAAAAATTCGAAGCTTTCCTAAGAAAAATATGCCCGGGAAGAATTCCTAGCCTGTAACAAACTTAAGCTTCGCACCCAACGATGGAACCCCCGCCATATTCGATAATACTACAGAGATGTTCTAACGGGTAGGGGCTTGTTTGGGATTGACTCAAATATCTCAAGAGATCCACGAACTGCACCCATTGTTAGACAGTTTGCGGTTGATCAGAACCACTTCTTCGGAGTCTTCTCTTCTGCTTTTGTTAAGCTTTCTTCAACCAATGTTCTAACCAACGGGGAGGGTCAGGTGAGGCGGCAGTGCAACCGTATCAATGTAGACGAAAGATGATATATAATTCCGAAACGCGTACGTACATTAATTAATAATCAGTCCTTTCCTGCACTAGTTATATATATAAATATATTTGCTAGCTTATAATCAATAATATTGTTGTTCTTGATGCATGTCTAGCTAGCTAATTATTTATAATCTTGCTTTGTAAGTCCATGCATGGACATGTTTACGTACGTCGATCCCCTTAACCCATGACAATATTGAAACCTATTATATATAGATTTGTTCCTCTCCTTCGGGACTTCATTAGTAAGCACGCTAGCTACAAGAAAATCAGATTTTTGTAATCAATTTATTGTAATCAAAAGACTATTTATAATTAATTTTAACTTAAAATAATTATTTTGCTAAAATTAACTGATCGCAAATAAGTAATTTTCTTATAGTAGCGATAGCAAAGATCATCTTGATTGTGTTGTATTAATTTGTGATGAAAACGTACGAAGACTGATTCGAGATTAATGAAATTGCAGAAATTTAAATTGGAGTTTTGTGGATACTGATGTATGTCATAATATATGTATATATGCATGGAGAATTACATGCATGACTTCGTACGTATAGTCAATGCCAATTGCACCCAAAGTATACTTACCGGCCATCTATATAATAAACAAACATTGGTCCCCACGTACGCTTTTGACCTTTTCAGAGAATTTTATTTAAGACATTTAATTTAAATTCTCTTTTTAAAAAAAAAATAAAAGAGAAATAATTAACTATACGTCAACATTGTCAAGTGATTATGCTTAATTGATTTTTTTTTTTTTTAATTTGCCAAACAAGACTTTCAATCTTCTCATGGTAACATGATATTAAAACCACAATTTCTATCTTTTTTTTTTTAAAATTTCAACCAAAAAATAAACTCTCATGATTAGAACTCACGACCTTATCCTAGTTCTCTTTGTTATTAAAAAGAAAGAAGATATGGCGAGTGCAAGCCGTTAACCAATTATGCTTAATTGAATTGACATTACGTTTATATATTTTTTTAATATTATTATTTTAAATTTTAAAAAAATTAAATTATTTATTTTATTTTAGGTAATAAATTAAAAAACGGATAAGATGAGGTGAGTGGAAAAGAGATGCGAAAACAAACATCTTTAGAGTCATTATATTGTTTGCATTCAAATTAAGACCGTTTCTGCCTCTTACCTCGTCTTGGGGAATGATGGCTGCGGGGTTGGAGCTGGTGTTGCCTCTGGGAGAAGCAGCGGAGACGTTCCAACTTGAGAAGGCCGTGTGTAGCCATGGGCTGTTCATGATGGCACCTAACCAGTGGGACCCTCTCTCCAAGACCCTTCTCCGCCCACTCCACCTTCTCCATTCTGATACCCAAAGCTCAGTCCTTGTCCGCATCTCCCAGCACCACTGTCACCCTCACTCCCTCCATGTCCGCGTTTACGGAACCCACTCCCTCTCCGCTCGACATCGACAGTCGCTGCTGGTACCTCCTACTCTCTTTTTCGACCCCCTTTCTGCCTATTATCAATTTGGTAGGACTCATGACACCATATCATCTGGGTATTGTGACCAAAATTAGTTCTGTTGTAGGCCCAGGTGTCAAGAATGCTCCGTTTGTCGGAGTCCGACGAGAGGGCTGTCAGAGAGTTCCAAAATATGTGCAACACTCATGGTGAAGAAGAGCATAGGGCTGAGGATACAAGCTTTAGTGGCAGGGTGTTTAGGTCTCCTA